>JAVSCE010013726.1:0-21553 GCA_032199065.1 Smutsia gigantea | reverse complement strand
AGCTTGGCTGCACACTGGAATCACCCAGGGAGCTTTACAAACTATTGATACCTGGGTCCCACCCTGGAGATTCTGATTCAACTGGTCGGGGTCCTGAACATCAAGAGTTTTCAAAACTCTCCAGGTGATTCTAAATGTGTAACCAGGTTTGAGACCCTCTGGTCCAGGAAGACGTAGGTAATCCTTCTCTTTCCCTTTTGCGCCCGGTACACCCTTCTTTGATCTTGCCTACCACACTGTTTCTTAATTTTAGAGTGTATACGCATCTCCCTAATTAGACTTTGAGCATTTCCGGTCAGCCACCTCTGCGGTTCTGGAGCCCGATGTCGGGTCTGACATTTTGTAGCGATTTGGAAAATACGGACTGGAAGGGTAAATGTCACCAACACACACATATTGGGGTCCTCCAAATGTAGGATTCAGCAGCTCTCAGCCAGGCCTGGGACACTGAGAACAAACTGGCTGGTCCCGCATCAAGACCTCGCAGTCACGGTCCTTTGTGGCGACAGGGCCCGGGCCTCACTTTCACTGACAGCTTCAAACGTGTCTTCCCGGCAAACGAGACTCCAGTTCGGTGATAGAGCGCCTGCCAGGGCGGAGCATGCAGAAAGTTCACGGGAAGTGCGCAGGTGCAGACGGCAACTACGGCAAACTGACTAGTTTTTAATGGAGCCCCGCCCCCAACAGAGGAGCCAATCAGGGTCCGGGCCAACCCAGTCTCTCAGTGCGGCAGGAAAAAATAGCTCCTGGCGTTCAGAGGCGGAGCAGGGGCTCGTCTCTCGACGCGCTCTTGCTCGATTGGTAGGCCTCCCGTGGCGGGGTAGCTGTCGCGCTCCTGGGGCCCGAGGAGACTGAGCCGGGCGGGGCCGGGCGCAGTGCTGGTTGGGAGGCCGCGACTGAGGACGGTGAGTGACCCTGGTGGTTCACAGAGGCGTCGGCTAGAGCCCGTCCGACGCACCCCCGGAATTGGCCTCAGTTGGTCCCTGCTAATGGCCAAACTGACTCTCGGGGCCTCCAGAGAGGAGCAGCCCAGGACTAGCTCACGCCAGTTAAAAATCCCAGTATAAGATTCGGGGACCTGACAAACTTGGTTCGAGTCCGGGCTCTCCCCTTTGTGATCTTTGGCTTCTCATTTAACGTCTCAGCGCCTCAGTGTCTTTGTAGAATACAGCTGGTAACTCTTGCCTTACGTGGTGATTGAGAAGGTTAAATGAGGCAGTAAGTGTAAGGCTTAGAATACTACCTGGCGCAGATTGGATTCTGAGGAGGAGACTCCATCCATCCATAGGAGTCGGCCAGGGCTGCTGGCGCGTTCCACTCTTCAGTGCCAAGGTGCCCATAGGGTTGTTAGGCTAGTGACGACTTGGAGCAAAGGGGCGGGGAAGAGAGGGTAAGTGAAAAGTTAGGTGGGTATCCCTTTCTCAGGTTTATTAGGCTTATTCCAGATTCGGGGGTTCTCTCACTTTGTGTAGAATCTAATTTGATCTGTTAAAATCAATGAGCTGGAAATGTTAGAAGGCTGGGAGACTTGTAACGTAGAGACCAAACAGACAGAGTTTCTACTAACCACTTTATTTTCTAACCATAATAATATTAAACATGAATGCAGGCATTACCCATATTGGTTTCCATTCTCCGCGTAATTTTTTTTTAGCTTTGTGTATTGCCTACTAACCCCGGGCCTTGGGGAAGAGGTAGCTGACTAAGGGTTTGTCTGCAGCTTCTGCTTGAAAGGAGGGGAGGCGTTCTGGCCCTTTATGTAACCTCTCCTGGGGCAGAATGGTTTGGTCGAATTGATAACCAATTCTAACTCCCTTTTCCTTCTTTGTGGTAGATTCAGTTCTAATTAGGAAAGTTAAACAGCATGTTGGCATATTTGTGGAATAGAGTTTTTTTGCATTTAGTGGACAGAAGAGACTGTGGAAGCTTTGTATGTTCCATTTATGGTAGTAATGTGAAATACCTGCTTCTGAGAAAACTGATTACAGATTTTGCTGTGACTCATTTGAGAAAGAACAGTTACTGGCCATGTTATTTTCAGATTTTCTCCAAATAAGTGGTGAAAAATAATTACATTTTAATGTATGGTGCATGTTACAGGGGCTTCAGACCTGTAAAGGATAAATTATCAAAGAACTGTTGGAACCCTAGACAGTTCCAGAAGAGGTAACTGTGTTTTGCGTCTCTGCACTTTATTTTCTATGCCATGTACAATACAGTTCCTACCCTGCAACCTCTATTCCCACAGTCTTACTTTAGGTTTGTTAGGCACTGATTACAACTATATCTTCTGCCTTGGCCTGGGGAAGCATTTGGTCTCTTCCTGTGACTCAAAGTTTAAGACCTGTGTCCAGTCTCAGCGGAAGTGGGGTAAAGGCAGTGTAAACTGTTGGTACATTAATTTCACATCAAGGACCTCTGAAAAGGAGGGCTTGGGCACAGGTGGAATTGAGGTGATAGTTTTTCTTCCTGCCTTTGCCTTTTGTGTCAAGTGGTATTTGTCTGAGAGTGCTTCATTTTAGTATCCTTGCAAATGAGAATATTCTACCTTTGAAGCCAAAAGTCATAATTGGTGATAGATGATGGTTGATTTGGACTCTAAAGTCAACAAAGGCATGGTGGAGAACAATGGAGTCCATTGGCAGTTACTTTACTTGTTCTAGCTCCAGTTCAGTGGTTACCAGTACCGCAGGTGCCTGCTCTGGAATGACACAAAATCATTCGTACTTAGGAGGTTGAACATTCTAAGATTTTGATTTGTATTATCTTTTTGAAACCTAGATGAAGATCCAGCTTCAGATGTAAGACTCACTGGGTGATCATTTCATTTAGATTATCTCAAATGAACAGGTGTAAAATGCAAGAGGAATGTGCTATGACTGAGGTATGTTTAATGTGACAAGTGCCTCTCTCTAGAGGTTGAGAGGCCATGAAAAGGACCTATTATTTATTGAATACTGTAATTGGCATATTATGTATATTTCCTTTCAATTTCCTGATAATCCTTTGAGGAGGTATTTTAAATCCTTTGAGGAGGTATTTTAAACTCAGTTAAGGAAACTGAAGCCCAGAGATATTGAGTAAATAAGATAACAAATAGCTGGTCATCAACTCTAATCACCATCACTGTCCTGCTGTGTGCCCAGCACCATTCATTTTTTTCATTGAAATATAGTTGATATACAATCTTATATTAGTTTCAAGTATGCAACACACTGGTTCAACCCATATTATTAAACCCTCCCCCCGACTAGTGCGGTTACTATCTGTCAACATAGGAAGATGTTACAGAATCATTGGCTATATTCTCCATGCTGTGACCAACCTGTATTATGATTAAGGATTTTGTGCTCCTTTATCCCCCACACCTTCCCCACTCACCCACCCCAACCCCTCCCCCATCGGAAACACCAGTCCCTTATCAGCGTCTATGAGTCTACTGCTGTTTTGTTCATTCTGTTTTGCTTTTTTTAAATTTTGGTATCCTTTAATGTACAGTTACATGAGCAACATTATGGTTACTGGACTCCCCCCATTATCAAGTCCCCATCACATACCCCATTACAGTCACTGTCCATCAGCATAGTAAGATGCTATAGAATCACTACTTGTTTCTCTCTGTTATACTGCCTTCCCCGTGTCCCCCCACTACATTGTGTGTACTAATTGTAATGCCCCCTTTTCCCCCTTATCCCTCCCTTCCCACCCATCTTCCCCAGTCTCTTTTCCTTTGGTAACTGTTAGTCCATTCTTGGGTTCTGTGAATCTGCTGCTGTTTTGTTCCTTCAGTTTTTTCTTTGTTCTTATATGCCACAGATGAGTGAAATCATTTGATACTTGTCTTTCTCTGCCTGGCTTATTTCACTGAGCTTAATACCCTCTAGCTCCATCCACGTTGTTGCAAATAGTGGCAGGATTTCTTTATTTTTTATGGCTGAATAATATTCAGTTGTATATGTACCACAGCTTCTTTACCCATTCATCATTTGATGGACACTTTGGTTGCTCCCATATCTTGGCTGTTGTAAATCATGCAGCAATAAACACAGGGTGCATATATCTTTTTGAATGAGGGATTTTGTTTTCTTTGGGTAAATTCCTAGAAGTGGAATTACTGAGTCCAATGGTATTTCTATTTTTAGTTTTTTGAGGAATTTCCATATTGCTTTCCACAGTGGCTGCACCAACTGACATTCCCACCCACAGTGTAGGAGGATTCCCTTTTGTCCACATTCTCACCAACACTTGTTATTTCTTGTCTTTTGGATAGTGGCCATTCTGACTGCTGTGAGGTAGTATATATCATGTGGTTTTGATTTGTTTTTCCCTGATGATTAGTGATGTGGAGCATCTTTTCCTTTGCCTATTGGCCATCTATGTTTCTTCTTTGGAGAAATGTCTCCTTTTAGGTCCTCCACCCATTTTTTTTATCAAGTTATTTGGGTTTTTCTTGGTGTTGAGGCATACGAGCTCTTTATATATTTTGGATGTTAACCCCTTATTGGATAAATTGTTTATGAATGTATTCTCCCATAGTGTAGGTTGCCTTTTTGTTCTGCTGATGGTGTCTTTGCTATACAGAAGCTTCTTAGCTTGGTATAGTCCCATTTGTTCATTTTTTATTTTGTTTTCCTCACCTGAGGAGATGTGTCCAGGAAAAAATTGCTCATACTTATGTTCAAGAGATTTTTGCCCATGTTTTCTTCTAACAGTTTTATGGTTTCATCTCTTACATTAAGGTCTTTGATCCATTTCAAGTTGACTTTTATGTATGGAGTTAGACAATAATCCAGTTTCATTCTCTTGCATGTAGCTGTCCATTTTTCCAAACATTAGTTATTGAAGAGGCTGTCTTTTCCCCATTATATATTCATGGCTCCTTTATTGTGTATTAATTGTCCATATGTCTATAGGTGTAACATGTTTTAATTACTGTTGCTTTGTAGCAGAGCTTGAAGTCAGGGAGCATAATCCCCCCAGCTTTCTTCTTCTTTCTCAGGATTGCTTTGGCAATTTGGGGTCTTTCATGGTTCTATATGAATTTTAGAACTATTCTAGTTCATTGAAAAATGCTGTTGGAATTTTGATAGGGATTGCATTGAATCTACAAATTGCTTTACAGGATGCAATGTACAGGGAAGGATGGTCATTTTGACAATATTAATTCTTCCTATCCATGAGAATGAGATAGATTTCCACTCATTTGTTTCTTCTTTAATTTCTCTCAGGAGTGTCTTACAGTTTTCTGAGTATGGGTCTTTCACTTCTTTGGTTAGGTTTATTTCTAGGTATTTTACTCTTTGATGCAATTGTAAATGGAGTTGTTTTCCTGATTTCTCTTTCTGCTAGTTGGTTATTAGAACACAGGAATGCAACAGATTTCTGTGTGTTAATTGTGTATCCTGCAACTTTACTCAATCCAGTTATTAGTTCTAATAGTTTTTTGGTGGAGTCTTTAGTGTTTTCTATGTATATCATGTCATCTGCAATAGTGAGAGTTTAACTTCTTCCTTACCAATTTGGATGCCTTTTATGTTTGTTGTCTGATTGCTGTGGCTAAGACCTCCAGTACTATGTTGAATAAAAGTGGTGAGAGTGGGCATCCTTGTCTTGTTCCTGATCTTAGAGGAATAGCTTTCAGCTTTAAGCCATTAAATGTGATGTTAGCTGTGGGTTTGTCATATATGACCTTTATTATGTTCAGGTATGTACTCTCTATACCCATTTTGATGAGAGTTTTTATCATGAGTAGATGCTGAATTTTGTCAAATGCATTTTCAGCATCTATGGCGGTAATCATGTGGTTTTTAATTTTTTTTATTAAGGTATCATTGCTATACACTCTTATGAAGGTTTCACAAGAAAAACAATGTGGTTACTACATTCACCCATATTATCAAGTCCCCCCCATATGCCATTGAAGTCACTGTCTGTCAGTGTAGTAAGATGCCACAGAGTCACTACTTGTCTTCTCTGTGTTACACTGTCTACCCATGATCCCCCCAACACCATGTGTACTAATCATGATACTGCTCAATCCCCTTCTCCCTCCCTTCCCACCCACTGTGGTGTCCATAGTGATTTTTCCTTTCTCCTTTCTAATTCTGTTTATGTGTGTACACTCTCTTTTTTTTTTCTTGATAAATCTGGCTAGGGGTTTATCTACTTTGTTAATTTTCTCAAAGAACCAGCTCCTGCTTTCATTGATTCTTTCTATTATTTTATTCTTCTTGATTTTGTTTATTCCTGCTCTAATCTTTGTTATGTCCCTCCTTTACTGACTTTGGGCTTCATTTGTTCTTCTTTTTCTAGTTTCATTAATTGTGAGTTCAGACTGTTCATATAGGATTGTTCTTCTTTCCTGAGTTGGCCTGTATTGCATTATACTTCCCTCTTAGCACAGCTTTTGCTGCGATCCACAGATTTTGTAGTGTTGAATTATTGTTGTCATTTGTCTCCATATAGTGCCTCATCTCTTTTTATTTGGTCACTGATCCATTGATTATTTAGGAGCATGTTGTTAAACCTCCATGTGTTTGTGGGTTTTTTTGTTTTCTTTGTGTAATTTATTTCTAGTTTCATACCTTTGTGGTCTGAGATACTGCCTGGCACAATTTCAATCCTTCTGAATTTACTGAGGCTCTTTTTGTGGCCTAGTATGTGATCTATTCTGGAAAATGTTCCATGTGTACTTGAGAAGAATGTGTATCCTGCTGCTTTGGGGTGGAGCATTCTGTAGATGACTGTTAGGTCCATCTGTTCTAGTGTGCTGTTCAGTGCCTGTGTCTCTTTACTTATTTTCTGTCTGGTTGATCTGTCCTTTGGAGTGAGAGGTGTGTTGAAGTCTCCTAAAATGAATACATTACATTCTATTTCCCCCTTTAATTCTGTTAGTATTTGTTTCACATATATAGGTGATCCTGTGTTGGGTGCATAGGTATTTATAATGGTTATATCCTCTTGTTGGACTGACCCCTTTATCATTAGATAATGTCCTTCTTTGTCTCTTGTGACTTTCTTTGTTTTGAAGTCTATTTTTTCTGATCCAAGTACTGCAACTCCTGCTTTTTTCTCCCTATTAGTTGCATGAAATATCTTTTTCCATCCATTCACTTTTAGTCTGTGTATGTTTTTGGTTTGAAGTGAGTCTCTCGTAGGCAGCATATAGATGGATCTTGTTTTTTTATCCAGTCAGTGGACTCTGTGTCTTTTGATCTGTGCATTCAGACCATTTACATTTAGGGTGATTATCGATAGGTATGTACTTATTGCCATTGCAGGCTTTAGATGCATGGTTGTGTGGTTACCAAATGTTCAAGGGTAACTTACTTACTATCTAAGAGTCTAACTTAACTAAATTAGTATGCTATTACAAACACAATCTAAAAGTTCTTTTTTTTCTTCCTCCTTTTCTTTCTCCTCCATTCTTTATGTATTAGGTATTATATTCTGTACTCTTTGTCTATCCCTTGACTGACTTTGGGGGTAGTTGATTTGATTTTGCATCTGCTTAGTAATTAATTGTTCTACTTTCTTTACTATGGTTTTATTTCCTCTGGAGATGCTATTTAGCCTTAAGAACACTTCCATCTATAGCAGTCCCTCCAAAATACACTGTAGAGATGGTTTGTGGGAGGTAAATTCTCTCAGCTTTTCCTTATCTGGAAAGTGTTTAATCCCTCCTTCAAATTTAAATGATAATCTTGCCAGTAGAGTATTACTGGATGGAGGCCCTTCTGTTTCATTGCATTAAATATATCATGGCTCTCCCTTCTGGCCTGTAAGGTTTCTGTTGACAAGTCTGATGATAGCCTGATGGGCTTTCCTTTGTATGTGATCTTTTTTCTCTCTCTGGCTGCTTTTAATAGTCTGTCCTTATCCTTGATCTTTGCCATTTTAATTATTATATGTCTTTGTGTTGTCTTCTTTGGGTCCCTTGTGTTGGGATATCTGTGCACCTCCATGGCCTGAGAGACAATCTTTTTCCCTAGATTGGGGAAGTTTTCAGCAATTACCTACTGAAAGACATTTTCTATCCCTTTTTCTCTCTCTTCTTCTTCTGGTAGCCCTATAATGTAAATATTGTTCTGTTTGGATTGGTCACACAGTTCTCTCAGTATTCTTTCATTCCTAGAGATCCTTTTTTCTCTCTTTGCCTCAGCTTTGTATTCCTCTTCTCTAATTTCTATATCATTTACTGTCTCCTGTACTTCATCTAATCTGCTTTTAAATCCCTCCATTGTATGTTTCATTTCAGATACTGTATTCTTTAATGATTGAATCTCATTCCTGAATTCTTCCTTGTGTTCGTGAATATTTTTTTATACTTCCATGAGCATGTTTATGATTTTTATTTTGAAATCTCTTTAGAAAGATTGATGAGTTCAGTTTTACTTGGTCCTTTTCCTGGTGTTGTACGATAGTGCTTTGAACCAGGTTCCTTTGATGTTTGATATTTGTATGTGGTACCCTCTAGTACCCAGAAGCTCTAGTGTCTGGAGCTGCTCAGCCCCTGGAGTGATGGCGGGGGTCGCAGGCGAGTGGTGCTTGTTCCTGTAGGGAGGAAATAGTTGTTTCCTGCTTCCTGGCTGAATTGCCTGTCTCCACTGCCAGGGCTAGTGGGCCATGCACACAGGTAGAAGCCTCTATATTTTGCACTTGTAGCTGCTGTAGGTGGGGCCTCCCTCTGGCCTGGGGCAATGGTGGGGGCTTTGGTTTTCGAGCTGGTGCTGGCCAGAAGAAAAGCCCAGCAGGCTGCGTATCACAGTGGGGCGCCTCGGAGCTGCGTAGCCAGTGAGGAGGATGGAGCACCTGAAGCTCCTGAATGTTCCCAAACTTCTGAGCAGAGTGTGTCCGGACAATTCTGTCCACCTGTCCTCTCTCCTGAGCAGCTCTGTGCTATCCTTGCCCCTTTAGCAGCCCTCTCACTGTTAGGAAGGCTCTCAGACTGCCCGCCTCTCTTTTGTCCCAAGGCAGCTGGATGTGGATCCATTTTCCACAAGTGGCTGGAATCTCAGGCTCTCAAAGTATTCTGCCTTTCGTAGCTTTCCAACCCAACTAATCTCCAGAGCACCATGCAGTGTATGTTCGTGCTCACAGAGCAGATCTCCAGGGCTGCGTGTTCAGCAGTCCTAGGCCTCCACCCACTCCCTGCTCTGTTTCTCTTCCTCCTGCTGGTGAGCTGGGGTGGGGGAAGGGCTGGGCCCCGCCGGATCACGGCTTTGGTACTTTACCCTGTTCTGTGAGGTCTGTTCTTTTCTCCAGGTGTGTGCAGTCTGGTGCAGTCTTCCTTCCTGTTGCTCTTTCAGGATTAGTTGTATTAACTATATTTTCTTATTATATGTGGTTTTGGGAGGAGATTTCTGTCTCACCTCTCACGCTGCCACCTTTTTCGATCATGTGGTTTTTAACATTCTTTTTGTTAATGTTGGTGTTAATGATTTTGATTGATGTAGGAATATTATACCACCTTTGCATTCCTGGAATAAATCGCGCTGTTGTGATGGATGATCCTTTCAATGTATTTTTAAATTTGATTTGCTAATATTTTGTTTGGGATGTTTGCATCTCTATGTTCATAGGGATATTCGTCTATAATTTTTTTTGGAATGTCTGTCTGGTTTTGGTATTAAGAGTGGTGCTGGCCTCATAGAATGAGTTTGAAAGTATTTCCTCCTCTTCTACTCTTCGAAATACTTTAAGAAGGATGGGGATAGATCTTTTAAATGTTTTGTAGAATTCAGCTGTAAAGCCATCTGGTCCTGGGATTTTGTTTGTTGGGAGTTTTTTGATTACTAATTCAATTTCATTGCTTGATTGGTCTGTCCAGATTTTTGTTTCTTCCTGGATCAGTCTTGAAAAGTTGTATTTTTCTAGGAATTTGTTCATTTCTTCTAGGTTGTCCAGTTTATTGGCATATAATTTTTCATAGTATTCTTTAATGACTGTATTTCTCTGGTATCTGTTGTGACTATTCCTTCTTCATTTCTGTTTTTATTTGTGTACTCTTTTTTTGATTAGTCTGTCTAGGGGTTTATCTATTTTGTTTATTTTCTCAAGGAACCATTTCTTGGTTTCACTGATTTTTTTTTCTATTTTATTTTTTCTGTGCTGATCTTTATGATGTCCTTCCTTCTACTCATTTTGGGTTTCACTTGTTTTTCTTTTTCTAGTTTTTTAAATTGTGAATTTAAAGTATTTTGGATTATAATTGTTTTTGGAGATTGGCCTGTATTGCTATGTACTTTCCTCTTAAAATGGCCTTTGCAGGGTCCCACAAATATTGGACTGTTACATTCTTTTTTCCATTTGTCTCTACATATGGCTTGATTTCTGTTTTAATTTGCTCATTGATTCATTGATTATTTAGAGGCATGTTGTTTAGCCTCCATGTGTTTGTAGGCTTTTTTGTTTTCTTTGTGTTAATTCATTTCTAGTTTCACACCATTGTAGTCTGAGAAGTTGCTTGATGCAGTCTTTTTGAATTTATTGAGGCTCTTTTTGTGGCCTGATATGTGATCTACTCTGGAGACCATTCCATGTACACTTGAGAAAAATATGTATCCTGCTGCTTTTGGGTAGAGTGTTCTGCAGATGTTGGTTAAGTGCATCTGATCTAATGTATTGTTGAGTTCCTCTGTTTATTTTCTGTCTGGTTGATCTGTCTGTTGGTGTGAGTGGTATGTTAATGTCTCCTACAATGAATGTGTTACAGTCTATTTCCCCCTTCAATTCTGTTGTTATTTGTTTTACATATTTTGGTGCTCCTATATTGGGTACATAAATATTTATAATGGTTATATCCTCTTGTTGGACTGACCCCTTATTCATTGTGTAATTTCCTTCTTTGTCTCTTGGTACTTTCTTTGTTTTGAAATCTATTTGTCTGATATAAGTCCTGTTACTCCTGCTTTTTTCTCCCTATTGTTTGCATGAAATATCTTCTTCCATCCTTTCACTTTTATTCTGTCTATGTCTTTGGTTCTGAAATGAGTTTCCTGTAGGCAGCATATTCTTTATCCATTCTGCCACTCTGTCTTTTGATTGGTGCATTCAGTCCATTTACATTTAAGGTAATAATTGATGGGTATGTACTCATTGCGATTTTATTTATTTATTTTTCTCATTGCCATTTTATTAATTGTTTTCTGTTTGTTTTTATAGCTCCTCTTTGTTCCTTTCTTCCTCTCTTATACTTTTGTTATTTGATATTTTTCTTTAGTGTGGTGGTTGGGTTGACCTTTTAAAATTTTTTGTGTATCTGTTATAGGCATCTGGTAGCCTGCCAGGCTACTAGAGGCTCAAGGATTGCTTCCTACTATATAACAATCTATATTAAGTTGCTTACTGCTATATTTCAAAACAACCTAAAAGTACTTCTTTTCTTCTTCCTTCTCCACACTTTATGTATAAGATGTTATAATCTGTGCTTTTTGTGTATCCCTTGATTGATTTTGTGTATAGTTGGTTTTGCTACTTTTGTTTTAATTCCCTACTTGCTTGGAAATTAATTGGTCTACTACCTTTACTTTGGGTTTATTTTCACTGGTGAAAACTATTTAGTCTTAGGAATAATTCCATTTACAGCAGTCCCTTTAACATATCCTATAATGCTGGTTTAGTGGTTATAAATTCTTTGAGCCTTCTTTTATCTGGAAATTGTTTAATCCCTGCTTCAAATTTAAATAGTAATCTTGCTGGGTAGAGGATTCTTGGTTGAAGTTCCTTCTGCTTCAGTACATTAAATATTTCATGCCACTCCCTTTGGGCCTGTCAAGGTTCTCCTGTGAATTCTGCCAAAAGCCTGGTGGAACTTCCCTTTAAGTAACGTTTTTTCTCTCTCTGGCTGCTTTCAATATTCTCTCATTAACCTTAATCCTTGCAGGTTTAATTACCATGTCTTGGTGTCGTCTTCCTGGGGTTCCTTTTGTTATGGGCTCTGTATGCTTCTATGACCTGAGTATCTGTTTCATTCCCCAGATTGGGGAAATTTTCAACATTTATTTCCTCAAAGAGACTTTCTATCCCTTTGTCTCTCTCTTCTCCTTCTGTTACCCCTCTTTTGTAAATATTGTTTTGCTAGGATTGGTCACACAGCTGTCTTATCATTCTTTCATTCCTAGGGATCCTTTTTTTGTCTGATCCTCAGCTTCATTGTGTTCCTGTTCTCTAATTTCCATCTCATTGATTGTCTCCTTTATTTGCAGCAATCTATTATTCATTCCCTCCATTGTGTGTTTCATTTCAGTTACTGAGTTCTTCAGATCTTGTTTCTCTCTTCTGAAGTCTTCACTGAGATCTTTTAATACATTTTTGCAGACCAGTAAGCATATTTATGACTTTTACTTTGAAATCTTTATCAAGAAGATTGGTGATCTCTGTTCATTTTGCCCTCTTTCTGGTGTCTTTTCCTCTAGATTTGTTTGGAACATACTAGTTTGTCTCCTCATTTTTTCAGAGCTTCTATGTTCCTTTGTATAGATGGATCTGCTATGCTTCATGGTCTGGAGAATAATGGATTTATGAAGGCATTCTGTGGTGCCCAGAAACTCAAGACTCTTTACACTCCAGTGCCTGGTTCTCCTTTGTTATAGAGCCCCAGTTGCTGTTGGTGGACAATGAGTGGGGTCGCCTTTCTGTCTGACTTCTGGCAGTGGTTTATCTAAGTTTGCTAAGGTTTATCTCTTTTTGCCTCAGCTGGCTGTTTGTGATCAGAGCAGGGACTTCTGCTGGGATCTCTGTGGGTGGGCCACCCTCTGCCTGCCCTTCAGGGATGGCAGGACTGCAGGGTTAATGAGGTGGGCAGAGCCGTGTGTGGCTCTGGAGCAAGGCAGCATGTGCAGCGCTGGCTTGGACACTGGTGTGGAGGAAGGAGCTCTCGGAGCTGGCTCCTGCAGGTATCTCCCCAGTTAGGCTGAGACAGGGCTAAGAAAGCTGGGAGACCTTCTCTCTGCCTGTCAGAGAGACTGATGCTGCTGCTGGGCCTAGTGGGCTGGTAAATCAGCGGTGCAGAGAAGCTCCTCAAGGCTGAGTCGCCAGCGAGAGGGATGGAGCATTTCAGGTTCCCAAGAATGCCCAACCTGTAGGGCCAAGGGAGGGCTGGAGAGATGTCTATCTGCCCTTTTTCCTGCAGAGAGAGCTCCATCCAACCCTTGCTCCTCTGGGATCCCTCCCACTGCTGCAAATCTTTTTCTTTTTAATTGTCAAATGTACATCACAGTGGTTCAACACTCCTTCTCCCCCTTCCCCTTGCCCCTGCCCACTCCCCTTCCCCTTGGTAACCACTGGTCACTTCTCAGTATCTATGAATCTAATGCTGTTTTGTTTATTCTGTTTTGCTTTGTTTTTATATTCCACAAACAAGTGAAATCATATGGCATTTGTCTTTCTCTGCCTGACTTACCTCACTGAGCATAATATCCTCTAGATCTGTCCATGTTGTTGCAAATAGCAGTATTCTTTTCTTTTCATGGCTGAATAATAATCCATTGTGTATATGTACCACATCTTCTTTATCCATTCATCTATTAGTGGACACTTAGTATGCTTTCATATCTTGGCTATTGCAAACAGTGTGGTGATAAACATGGGGTGCATATACTTTTTGAATCAGGGATTTTGTTTTCTTTGGGTAGATTCCTAGAAATGGAATTACTAGGTGAAATATTTCTATTTTTAGTTTTTTAAGGACCCTCCATACTGCTTTCCGCAGTGGTTGCACCAATTTGCAGTCCCACCAACAGTGTAGGAGCATTCCTATTTCTTTGCATCCTTGTGCTGAGAAATCTTTCAAGTGCTACCTCTGTGTTGGGTCTCAGCAGAACCAGTAGAGTGTGCCTGTCCTTCACAGGTGGCTGCAGTCTCATTCTTCCAGTGTTCCAATTGTGTTGTATCCAGTCCTGCTAATCACTAGAACCTAATGCAATGTCAATTCGTGTTCCCAGAGCAGATATCTAGGGCCAGTTGTGCAGAGTTCTTGGGCACCTATACCCTCCCTTCTCTGTTCCTCTCCCTCCTACCTTTGGGCTGGGATGAAGAAAGGGCTTGGATCCTGTTTGATGTGGCTCTGCTACTTTACCCTTTTCTGTGTGTTCTTCTCTTCTTTCCCAGGTGTAGGTGGTCTGTTCTGCAGTCTTCAGTTCGTTTTCAGGGTTAGTTGTATTTGCTGTAGTTGCTTCCTTGGTGTGTTTGTGAAAGGAGGTTTCTGCCTTGCCTTCCTACTCTGCCATCTCGAGCCTGTTTTTTTAATCCATTCATTTCCTTTATTTCTTTTGATTAGACATTTAGACTATTTATGTTTAGAGTAATTATCGATAGGTATGTGCTTATTGCCCTTTTGGTGTTTTCTGGGTTTTTTTTTTTTGTAGTTCTATGCTCCTTTGTTCTCTCTTAATCTCTTGTGATTGATGACTTTCTTTAGTGTTATACTGGGATTCCTTTCTCTTTGTTTTTTGCTTATTATAGAGTTTTGTTTTGTTGTTACTTTAACATTCATATATGACATTCTAAGTGTATAGCATCCTAAATATATTATTATATATAATAATATTTTAGGTTGATGGTTCCCTATGTTAAAACATATAATATCAGTACCTTTTTATTCCATCTTCTCCAACATTTATGTATATATCATATTTTACATCTTTTTATTTTGTGAATCCCTTAACTAATTTTTTAGGTACAATTGGTTTTACTACGTTTGTCTTTTAAACTTCATACTAGCTTTTAAGTGATTGATCTACTAATTTTACTACATTTGCTTTGGCCAGGGAAACTTTTTATAATTTTCTTCTAGTTATGACCTTTTTTCCCCACTTGAAGTTCTTTTAACATTTCTTATAAGGCTGGTTTAGTGGTGGTGAACTCCTTTAACTTTTTTTTTATGTGGTAAACTCTTGCTCCTTCAATTCTAATTCTGTATTGTTGAGTAGGGTATTTTCATTGTTAGTTTTTCCTTTCAGCACTTTGACTGTATCATGTTATTCCCTTCTGGCCTTTAAAATTTCTGCTGAGAAATCAGCTGATACCCTTATGGGGTTTCCCTTATATGTAACTAGTTTCCTTTCTCTTGCTGCTTTTAATATTCTATCTTTAATATTTGACATTGTAATTATTGTATGTCTTGTGGACCTCTTGGGTTTGTCTTTTTGGGACCTGGATGTCTGTTTCCTTCCCTAAGTTAGGGAAGTTTTTAGCTTTATTTCTTCAAATAATTTTTCTTCCCCTTTCTCCCTTCTCCTTCTGGAGCCCCTAAAATATGAATGTTAGTACACTTGATATTGTTCTAGAAGTCCCTTAACCTATCCTCATTTTTAAAATGTCTTTCTTTTTCTGTTCAGGTGGAGTGCTTTCCATTACCCTGTCTTCCATATTGCTGATCTGCATCCTCTAATCTGCTGTTTATTTCCTCTAGTATATTTTTTACTGTAGTTATGATAGTCTTCCACTCTCATTGTTTTTGTTTTATATATTTTTATCTGTTTGTTGAATTTCTCACTGAGTTCATTCACTCTTTTCTCAAGTCCAGTTAGCATCTTTATAACCATTACTTTGAACTCTTTGTCAGGTAGATTGCTTAACTATTGTCAGGTAGATTGTTTTGGTTAGTTCTTTTTCTGAAGTTTTTTTCTTTCATTTGGGGTATATTCCTCTGTCCTTATTTTGTTTGACCAGTAATGAAGGAGTCGCCTTGTGTAGGACTGTTCCCCTGTGTAGATTGTGTTTGCCCGGTCGCAGTCTGGTTTGAAGGTATGGTCTGGGGGTCCCTGAGCACTGACTATCAGGGATGCCTTGGTAGGATGGCTAGAGCTGAAGTAGGTGTGGGCCTGGGGTTCTCATGTCATCCCATATAGGGGTTTCCCTGGTGGAATGCCTGGAGCTGAACTGGGCATAGGCCAGGTAGTCCTGGGGTGCTCTGCACAGGGGATGCCTTGGCAGGAAGGCTGGAGTTGAAGTGCGCATGGGTGGAGGAGTGCTGCCAGGGTGCTTCATGCAGGGGACACCCTGATGGGACTGCTGGAGCCCAAGTGGGTGTGGCCTGGGGGTTTCCAGGGGGCTCTGTGCACTCCCTCACTTTGAAGGACAGTTTTGCCAAATAAGGGATCCTTGAATCACAGTTTCTTTTGGTGCTTTGACTGTATCATACCATTACCTTCTGGCCTCCAAAGTTTCTGATTAGAAATCTGTTCGTCATCTTATTCAGGATCTCTTTTATGCAATGTGTCACTTTTTGCTTGCTGCTTTCAAGATTCTCTTTGTCTTTCAAAAGTTTGATTGTAATGTGTCTTGCAGTAGGTCTCTTTGAGTTTATCTTACCTGGACTTCATTACAATTCTTGACTGTATCATTCTTGTTTTTAAACAATTTTGGGAATTTTTCAGCCATTATTTATTTAAATAGTCTCTCTCCCACCATCTTTTCTTTTTCTCTCTTTCTCCTGAAATTTGTATGTTGGCCTGCTTGATGGTGTTTCCCAGGTCCTTTAGGCGCTGTTCACTTTTCTCCGTAGTTAATTTTCATTGTCCTCACTTCAGATTTACTGATTATTTCTTTTGCCTGCTCAAATCTGCTTTTGAATACCTCTAGTGAATTTTTCGTTCCATTTATTGTCCTTTTCAGTTTCAGAATTTCTTTTTGATTTCTTTTTAGGTTTTCTGTCTCAATTGATATTTCCATCTTGTTCACAAATTGTTTTCTTGATTTTCTCCACATCTTCCTTTAGTTCTTTAAAACAACCACCTTAAAGATGTTCAAAATCTTTGTCTAATAGATCTGCCATCCAGTCTTTGTTTTTTTTCTAAGGAAAGTTTCTGTTGATTTTTTTTTCCTTTGAATGGGCCATACTTTTCAGATTTGTGTGTGTGTGTGTGTGTGTGTGCGCGCGTGTGCATGTGCGTGCATTCATGTGCACACACTATTTTTATTTTTAAAAGATTATTCTATTTTCCTTTTTTTTAAATTGAAGTATATACAATAAGTGTACAGCTCAATGCATTCTGACATGTGTATATGCTCATGTAACCATCAACTAGATCAAGATGTCAACTATTCTAATTTTTTCCCCAGTACTTTCCTGGTTTCCCCATGCTTAACTGATTCTTTGTATGCTTTGTTATTTTTTGAAAACTGGACATTTGAGTCTAATAATTTGGAACTCTGGAAATCAGTTTCTCCTTTTCACCAAGTTTTCCTGGGTCCTGTTTTTGTTTGTTTATTTTCAATTGTTCTAGGCTGTTACTGTGCCAAGGATCAGCCTAAAGTGTAAATTTAAGGTCTTCTTAGGTCTTTTTCAGCCTGCTTCTTTACCTGGGCATGTACAATGACTTTCTCATTCCCTGTATGTGCATTTGCTTTTAAATGTAGTTGCTTTTATATAGTGTCCAAAAATATGGCAGTTTGTTTTCTGAGATTTCCTGGCTTTGTTACCCATCCCACTTTGGTCTCAACCTTCCTTTCCTCTCTTTTGTCTTTGTCTTATTCAATTTTGATTCCATTCTTAAAGTTTCTTCTTATTGTGGGCCCTGTAATGGATTTCTTGCATGGGTAGTTTTGAGTGTTCATAGGGCTTCAGTATCTAAAAGGCCCTCTTTGACAAAATTCCTTCCAGTTTCACTGCTGTTTTCATATTAGCACAGTGGTGAATATTAGAGAACACCAATGATTTGGGAATATTCCTGTCCTCATAACTGTTAGATACTGCCTATTGCTTTTTTTTTTTGTCTTCCTGCACAGATTTTGATACTCTTCAATTCTTGTGGCTGTTTGTGATTTGTCCCCATTCACTTGTATTTCAGTGTCAGTGAGAATAACTTGTCACTGTTTTGATACAAATATTCTTTGGTTTTTGTCTTATATTTTTATGTAGGGATTCAGATGTTAAAATCTATGCTGTCACCATGTCATCAATCCTTCTTTATTCTGTTACTTTTGCCATTCTGTATGTTTTGGTTTATATAGCTTTTTAACATTTTAGATTTTTTTTCCTTTAAAAACACATAGTTTGATTTTATCTACTTGATAATCTTTCTTTTTTAGCTGGAATATTTATCCATTTACACTTAATATAATTATTGATTGAGTTTAAATTTGTATTACTATATCCTTTATCTGTAACTCTGTTTATTTTTCTTTTCTATTGGATTCGTTTTTATTTATCATCATGGTTTCTTTTTCTCCTTTACTAGTTAGGAAATTACATACTGTGTTCTGTTCCTTAGTGGTTATCATGGAAATTGGCATCCTTAACTTAAAAAGCCTGATGTTAATGGAAACCTTTGTCATCCTCCTGGATTATTAAAAGTTAGAACACTGTTGCTCCATTTACCCAACTCCCAGCTAACATATTTTTATTATTGTGTATTTTAGTACTATAATATTATATTATTACATTAAAGATATGTTTTTTAAACTTCACAAGATCTTATATATAGTCAGTGTGTGTGTCCACTCACCCATTTCTCTGCTCTATATTCTTTCTGCATCTCTGCCTTGCTATCAGACATCTTCTGCATGAAAAATTTAGAATTTTTTATAAAACAGATCTGTCATATTTTTTTTGTTTGTTTGAAATATCTTACTTTTGCCTTTATTATTAATGGATATTTTCACTGGGTTTAGAATTTTAGATCGGAAATTATTTTCTTTCAACACATTGAAGATATTAGTTCATTATTAGTTTCATTGTTATTGCTAAGAAGTTAGCTGACATTCCAACTATCACTCTTTTTAAGGTAATCTTTTTTTCTGTAATTTCTTTTAAGATTTTATGTCCTTATTTTTCTGTACTTCAATATATATCTAGGTGTGATTTTCCTTTTTTTCTCTAGTTTACCTATTTGCAATATGTTGATTTTTTAGAATCTGTGGGTTTATGTTTTTCATTGGCCCTTAAGCTTTCATAGCTATTGTGTCTTAAAATACTCCTTCTCCATTCTTTCCTCTGATTTTTGGCTGCCCAAAAAAAGTAAGTTAAGGAACTTATTTTATGCATGTATCCCCTCCATTTGAAGTAGAATGTCTTCTGTGTTTTCCTGAAAGTAGCATAGAGAATAATCTCTTCTAACTTCCCTTTTCTAGTGCACTTAATTTTCTCATCTGCTCTTTTTAATCTACTGGAAGGCCTTTTATTTCAGATCTTAATTTCAGTTATTGTAATTTTTTGTTATAAATTTTTGATTTACTATTTTCCAATATTTTGTCTCTTCAGTTTCAAGCTTTTATTTTTATTTCTTTGAAGTTGTCAGCATAGTTATTTTATGATCCATGATAAATAATTACAGTATTTGAAGTCTTTATTTGTTGGTTGGTTTCATTTGACTGTTGTTTCTGTTCTTATTTATTGTTTCCTGTATGCCTTGGTTTTCTTTTTTTTGCTGGATATTGTATTTAAAACACCTTTTTATGGTAATAATTTGAGACCTTTTTCCAGAGAAGATTTCATTTGTTTTTGCTAGGCACTTGGAAGCAATATTAATTTCGGACTTTCCTGAGGTACTGGAATGTACCAGATGCTGAGAAGATCATGGGAGAGGTGGTTTACTTCTGGTTCACTCTCATTATGAAAGCTGGAGCCCTTCCACATGACAGCTTTAAATGGGGCATGGCTTTGATTTTTAGCACTCATTTTCACAGCTCTTTCTTTGAATTTGACAAATGAATTCAGGAAAAAAGTGGGTTTTCATTTTGATTTTTCGGTATGATAATTCTTCATTATCCTACTAGTTCTTTAATATTTTCAAGAAAAAAAATCTAAGTATTCAGCTTTCTTCATTGTCTGTAGAGGCAAGGTTGTCTATTCTACCATTACCGAAAAGTAGACTACTGATCTCATGGAATTTAGTCTAACCTAGACGTGTTTATAAAAGACTACATGTATCAAAAATTATCTGAGTGATTTTTAGGAGAAGTCTAAGATAAATATATGATTGTATGATTAGCTAAGATTCATTTTATTCAGAATACTAATGTATAACAACAACTACCAATTATCTATAAGTTCCTCCGTGCCAGGCACTTGTTATAAGTACTTTTGATGTGTTTTCTGATTTAATTCAACCCATGAGGTGTAGATATACTATGTTTTCTCTTTTACAAATGAAGAAATCAAGGCTTACAAATGTTAACAAGTTAGTCCATGTCACACAGTTTAATAAATGGTTAAGCTGATAGCCAGTTCACTCAGACCACCTGACTCTGAACCCTAATCCTCTATACTTTACTCTTTTTTTTTTTAGGAGAGCAAGTGAGAGGCTTTTATTTAGAGATAAAGTGAGAGGACAGAGCTCCTGGCTCACACCAGGAAGGGACAAGGGAGCCCCAGGGTGGTGCGTTGTCTAGGGGTTTAATAGTGTCTAGGGGTTTAATAGTGTCTAGGGGTTTAATAGGCGGTTGAGAGACAAAGGGCTAGGGATGCACACCTGCTAAGTGGTCCGTTTATCTTTGAAGAGACATTAAGTTTCTTATTAGTTTTCCAGGTTATTTACAAGAAATTTACTGTCCTGATTTCCTCCCAAGAGAGCAGCTTCCTGGTCTGGGAGCATATCAATCAAGACTGCCGTCTTTGCTCCCAAGATGGGCTGAGTTATTGTCTGTTTGTTAAAGAGTATGATAAGAAACTTACTTTTTAACTAATTGGGTTTTTAAATGCAATCTTATCTTCAAGATGGAATCCTTCCTGTTTTTACTACATTGTTTTGGGCTTGCTTGTTAAATTTCCCAGGTTGCAAATTACTTGATTAAGGCTGGAGGAAGAAAAGCAGCACCTTGGTAAAGTCAGAAAAATAAGCTAGGCCCCCCATCAGGCCAGAGCAAATCTCACAATGGATTATCTTGCTTTGTTTTTTTCCCGGAGGCCCTCACCCTACTTTGTCTAAGCCCATGGTCCCTGTCTCATTTCCCCCTCTACAGATAGAAACCCTAGCTGCTGCTAGGGAAGGGGGTGATGACTGCTCTGGCTGCTTCATGCTGAGAAGGGGGCACAGTAAAGGGTGCAGTTAGGTCACCATCACTGGTCAGTCAAGAGGGCCTTGGAAGTTGGGCACTTCTATCTTGGGTTCCATTTCTATCACCATTTGCAGTTTTATGGCATCAAAAGTATTTAGAAACTCAGCTCCATATAGTAGTCCATGGGACTTCTGGGCCTGACATAGCTTGGACTTGCTTTCGGAGGTCCATAAAGATTTTCAAGCCATATGTAGGTATACACTCTGTAACCCACTTATTATATTGTATACTTCTCTCAGGTGCCAAGCCTCTCCAAATCAGAGAATTTGAGTTGAGGCCAGGCTTGTAAGCAGAAGATAAAGCACTTCTTTTTCAGGGTTTGGGGATCAAATTGCTCCCAATTCTTCAGAATGCATGACAGAAGTGTGCCTGGCTTTAAATTTGAAGAGGAAGCTCCCATTTCCTAAGTTATCCTGGACAAGCCCCCAAAAATGATGCTGGGGTTCTTGTTTGCGGAGTCAAATATTTTACTTCACAAACACTCAAGGTAGGCAAGCAAGTGAGAGGCTTTTGTGTAGAGATAAAGTGAGAGGACAGAGCTCCTAGCTCATGC
>JAVSCE010013725.1:0-426933 GCA_032199065.1 Smutsia gigantea | reverse complement strand
AAAGCCGAGCCTGAGATAAAGATTATAGTAACAAATAGTTTGTTTGGGATGCAGTGTCAAGAATCAAAGTGAAGGAATGCAAAGGGGAGATAGGGAAAGATGGAAAGCCATTAGTAGATGTTAAAATGAGAGGTCACCATTGTAACATCTAGGCTCAATCCAGTTTGGGGTTCATTGGGTGATGTAGAAGATACTATAGTACTGCTCTACCAGGTAGGAGCAATCTGGGGCATTCGTCCCCTACATTCTATTCTTCATCCATTGAGGATAAATCCTACTGTATTAATTCTGAAGAACTTCTGGCCTGACCTACCCTAGGAGCACTGTCATGAGAGAAAGCCTTTAGGTGCAGAGATGGAGGAAATATTAACTCATAGGGGAGCCACGTATAGGGGATCTCTTAGGTGGGCTTAGCTTGATAGGACTAGGAAGAGGATCATTTTTTTTTCCCTACAAAGTATGGAAGTAGCCTATTCTATCTGGGAGGCATCAGTGGAGACCCTTTTGAGGGGGATGTGAATTTTAAGTCATTAGGGTTTTCTTCAGTCATCTTCTTCAATGAGGCTGCTTCCATAGTAAATCTGAAACATCCCCAAACTGTATCTCCTATGATAGAATCCCACTGCCTGCTAAGAGTGTTGACTTTTAAAAGCTGGGGTGTCCTAATTGCAGTCAACAGGCTTCTTCTGAATGCCTGTGGGGCTTGGGAAAGCATACTGTGTGGTTGTTATTTATCCTCCCTGGGATATACAGTATCAAGAAACAAGGCCTACCTTTCAAAGCTTCAGTCTCTTTTGTTGCTCCAGATTGCAAATGACATCTTCGTGTGGGATGCATTAAGATCTTTTGTGTCCCAGTATCAGCCGGAGGCCTGCTCAGTGTACACCCTGGCAGCTCTCATTATGAAGAATAATAGACAACATGTTTCCTCAAGATTTGTTATCTTTTCTCACTCATCCCCAGCCAATGTGTCTGCTGGGCATTTTCTGGGCCTTGCTTTGGTGCAATAATTTGGAAGGCGAGATAGCAGAACAGCATTTGTAATGGGATCCTAGCTGTAAGCCTGACATCTGCTGAGTATTCAGTGACTTTCTTTGAACATAATTAAATACAATCACCAGCTTCCCCTTGGCCTCCCACCATAGACCCCACTAGAAAAGAAGAAGAATCTGAAATCAAATCTATGTAGAAATGCTGAACAATGCTGAATAATTCAACCTCAGTTCATCTACCCATTTCTGCTGAAGTATTTGAATCATCATTGTCTCAAAAGCCTCTCTGTTTTTCTTCCTTCCTTCCTTCCTTCCTTGCTTCCTTCCTTCCTCTTCTTCTTCCTTCCTTCCTTCCTTCCTCCCTCTCTCCCTCCCTCCCTCCCCTGTCTTCCTTCCTTCCTTCCTTCCTTCCTTCCTTCCTTTCTCCTTCCTTCCTTCCTTCCTCCCTCCCTCCCCTCTCTTCCTTCCTTCCTTCCTTCCTTTCTTCCTTTTCCTTCCTTCCTTCCTTCCTTCCTTCCTTCCTTCCTTCCTTCCTTCCTTCCTTCCTTCCTTCCTCCTCCTCCCTCCCTCCTCCTTCCTTCCTTCCTTCCTTCCTTCCTTCCTTCCATTCTTTTCTTTTCTCCCTCCTTATTTAATGCTCTTTTTTTTTTATGGGAGAAGGGGGGCTTACAGGGCTCAGAAACTCTTACAATGTTTAGCTCTCTCTATCTTTCTCTTTCATCTTTTCCTTAAACAAATATTTATTCAGTACATTCCAGTACCCATACAAGACAGACATCTGCCCTTATGCATTTAAAGTTATTTAAAACAAGTTCAGAAACACAGAAGCATGATTAGTGGGGGAAGCATTGGCTCTGGAGTCAGATGCATCTGTATATAAATGCTTCTCAACTCTTTCCTAATTATTTCACCTCTCTGGACCCACTTTCTTCATGTATAAAATGGTGAATGTTATTTTTTTAATCTAGAAAAGTTGTGATGTATAAACTAGATAATAAACCCTAGCACATAATACACATTACAGCGTTCCTTCTTTTCTGCTTGTCTCTGACCTTTGAAAAGGGTTAGACACTCCCTGTGTTCTGAATAAATGTTGAGAGAACATATGACTGTCTGTGGCCAGGATTATATATTTCCATACTCAGAGAAGCACGACATTTCAAAGTCAGAAGGGACTCTCGCTCTATACAGACAAGGAAATAAACAACTTTAAGCAACATGCCTCAAGTTATACAACTAAATTGAGGACTGAAAGTTGGCTGAAACTCAAGTCTCATGATTTCTCTTCCAATACCCTTTCCACTTCATTGCTCTAGAGAATTAGCTTGAGAAAACAGGCAACCAGCCCAAAGTGGAAACGGAGGCTGTGCTGTGCTATTCCAATCTTTCTCACAGCAGGATATATCTGCTACTAGATTCATTTCTTTTTAATGTTTGTAACACAATCATTACATTTTGGTGGTAGAGAACATTGACTGCTCACACAGCAGTCATCCCCTTCCTCTTTTTTTTTTTTCTGAAAAAGCCTTCATTCTACATACAGAAACTGAAAATGATAGCTGCTTCCTTTCCCAGCCTCTCCTTAAGTTAGTACATGGGTATGGAATTAACACTGGCTGATGGTACAGGAGGGGATGTGTTCTGTTACAACTTACAAATTGTTCATTTAAAAAAAATAAGAAGAGACATCTATAATATGACTAGTTTGTTACATTTGTTTGCATGCCTTTGCATATACACACATGTATGTGAGCACACACATACATATATGTACCTAGTCACTTGTAAGTAATGTTTTGAAACCTTTTTTCATAGAGTATTATTAATTTCCCATACAATTTAAAATTATTCTACCCCATTATTTTGGCTACACCATATTCTAACCTATGACTAAGTGGGTGTTTTTTATTTAAGCAACTCCTTATTGTTGATCATTTAGCTACTTTCCAGCATTTTATATCATACATGACATTTTCATGACCATCCATGAAACTAGAGTTGTCCTTCTCTCCCATGGTATATTAGTTGTCTCAAAACATTGCATATATAATGGCATTACTTTACTGAAGAGCCTAGAAAAAGAAAGTTGCTTTTGATAAGTTTTATACTTTCCAGAGTGCCCTTATATTCAACGTCTCTTTTGACCTTCACAATGATCTTTTGAAGATGATTGGATTGATGTTATTAACTCTATTTTTTAGATGAAGAAATTGAGGATTACAATTTGACTGGTTTTCTTAAGAGCTAAGCTATTTTATTGCATATCGTTAGAGGTTCCTTTTGACTCTAAAGTCTAGGATCTTACATCTTTCTTTTCTTCCTAGAAAACTTTCGTTCTCCTTTTTTGACAAAAGAAAGCATTACCTCTGTCCTTGAGTTGCTTGTAATTCACTGGGGTAAAAGGGAAATAAATTGACATTTAAATTATTCAATGAAAAAATGCAACCATGAGAGAAAAGGAGTGGCTCTTAACTAAAAAGGAATAATTTGAAGTTTCTTAGAAAGGAGAGATACTCCATATCAAGATCATAATTCTCACTGAGGTGTTTGAAGTCCCCTCTAATCAATTATATCCTCACTTTAAATCCACTCCTTTGGAATTTCAATATTCCATTTGTGTTGCTCCCTCTTTGGCCTCACCCTAAAGATCACTCATCCTTGGCCATACCCATCCTCATCCATTATAAATACAATCTGTAGTCTTATGGGCAATTATCCCACTTTATATAATCTTCCAAAACTTCTGTCTCTTTAATCCTACTCATCGCACAGAACTCAGTTTAAGGTTTATGTCTTCCATGAAACCAGAATCAACCCCTACAGCTGTACCTGATAAATACAGAAACCTCATAGCATGTTGGAGAAGACTATAACCTTCACTCTATACAACTTCCCATTCTCCGACAACAACTAAAATACTGGATTGCCTACTAGTAGTAGTCATTTTCCCTTGGCTCAGGGCTACAGAAATATCTGGGTACTGTCACTGCTAAAAGAAAGTCATTGTAGTAGTCCAGAGGTAGTAGGCTAGTAATCTCCTGAGAAATGAGGTCTAGATGTATTCCTTTATCTTCCTTCCCACCTAATTCTGTCTTTGTAGCTTTCTGACGCAGGTGAGTAGTAAATGATAATGGTTTTACAGGTGAATTTTCTTAATCTCAGAAGCTTAAAAGAGCTTCGCAACTAGAATAAAATATCAGAAGGCTGAAGGGATGCAACTCAGAGAGGAGACAGAACAAAGCTGGAGAATGGAAGAATGCCCTTCCAGTATGACACAGGAAGAGGCTGCCTGGGGTGGTGATGACTGGCAAAGATGTCCGCTCAACGGGCTTTGCCTTCAGAAGCCACTTCCCCTGGATTCTCAGAGACTTCTGATAATGCCTGGAAACACTGTTGTTTTGGTTAATGATATTTAGCTTTATGCCAATAGATTTCACTGTAATTAAAATCAACCAAAGCATTCAGGGGGTTTGGGGAACTTTACATTCTTAGCATGAGATCGGTGCCATAGAGAAAAGGTATTTTGGCTGACAGCTAAATCATATTCCTAGAAATATCACTCAAGAACTCAGGATCTTTGGCACTGAAAACAAAAGTACTTAGAATATTTCTGTGGGTGATTTCCATACACCGGATCTGAGTTGCCAAACCATTATGGAGGGCCAAAAGATAGGCAAGTGAGAGAGGGCATTAAAGGTTACATGGACACATACAGATTTAAAAAATCAGCTAAAGAACTATTTTATATTCTGGAGGACCTGAATTGTCCACACAGAGAAATGCATTTAATTTTATAATAAATACTTGTATTAATTACCTATTATTGCATAAAAAATTACCAC
The DNA here is from genome assembly GCA_032199065.1 of Smutsia gigantea. Taxonomy (NCBI): domain Eukaryota; kingdom Metazoa; phylum Chordata; class Mammalia; order Pholidota; family Manidae; genus Smutsia; species Smutsia gigantea. The sequence goes on along the minus strand of JAVSCE010013725.1, from coordinate 422,099 downwards.
AACTTGAAAGGACTAAAAGTACACACATTTACGGTCCCAGAGTTTCTGTGTTTCAGACATTTAGGCACAGTTTATCCATGTTTTCTGCAAGGCTGTAGTCAAGGTGTCAGCTGGGCTGCATTCTTATCTGGAAAGATGACCAGGGAAGAATCCATTTCTTCCCCTATGTGAATAAGTTCACGTAGGTTTTTGGCAGAATTTATTTGCTTGCTGGAGGGCTGATGGCCTCAGCTTCTTGCTGGCTGTCAGTTGGAGGCTGTTCTTAGTTCCCAAAGGCTTCCCATAGTTCCTTGATATGTGGGTTTTTCCCAACAAGGTCCCTTAATTTGTCAAGCTGGCAAGGGGAATCTCTAGCTATAGCTGCCTAGCAAAGTGGAGTCCCATATATTTTAACATAGTCATGGGACTGAAGTCAGATTCATCTCCTTTGCCATATTTTAGTCATTATAAACAAATCACAGGTCCTTCCTGCACAGGGAGAGGAGTTCACACAAAGCTGTGAGCAGTACAACACAGGGATCATGGCTACCATCTTGAGATGTCGGACACTATAAAGAATAAAAAATTCATAGTTGCATATGGATGCATTGGGCTTTAAACTCAGGTGTCATCTTTAACTCTAAACCTTTCCTCTCTGGACTACTACCACAATTTTTGAGTTGGTCTCTTAGCCCCTAGTTTTACTCCTAAAAATCATTTTCCAGAAAACAAGGTTTATTTAAAATCCAATTTTAACATGTCATGAACCTGCTTGTCCCTCCTCCCCCTTGCTTCCACCCTCAGTTCCACCCAGAATCTTTAGAATGGAACTAGTGAATGGGCACAATAGACCTCTTCAGTTTTGCTTCTCCCCTCTTCATCCTTGCTTCTTATCACACATCTATTTCCCTGTATACAGTATGTTATTTCTCTCCACGTCTTTGCATGTGGTCCCCACTTTCCCTCAAGTAATGTCCTCACATCCCCTGGCACTTCCATCATCTGGAAAATTCTAACTAGACCTTTAAGAAATTTCTGGCTTCAACTCCTGTAAGACCATTTATTCATTATTTCCTTGCAGAGTTTCTTAAATCCTTTAATACTCTTTGTATTTCTCAACAACTTAGTACTAACCTCTGTATTATATTGATCATCTTGCTTTCCTGTCTCATCCACTTGGCTCTGCACTAACTCAGGAATGGATTATGTTTTGCTCACTTTAAAGTGTTATAGCATTGTATAACGTTACTTGAATGAGTGGGTGAATTAACAAAATAGTTTTGGTTGTAAATATATAATGTCAAATTTGGCATCAAGATTTTTTATGAATGCACATTCTTCCTTAGATATTAGTGTGTTGTAATTGTAGTGACAGTATCTGTTTACAATTTATTGGGTGTTTAAATTTCACCTATTTTAGAAAAACTTTTAAAGGCTTATGAACATTAGGTTTTTGAGATGTAAAGTTGCAAACATTCCCTTTATCATTTAATTGTGCCTATTGTGTGTTTGTCAATAGTTTTTAAATTATATTTTTATGAAGGTGAATATTTTCTTTTGAGTGTTTCCATGATGTTATCTTCTCTGACTGACACAAAAAATTTATATACCAAAACAAAAGAGGAAAGTTCACTTGCTCTTTGGTTAACATTAATACCATAATCAGAATAGGTACATAAGATGTAGTTTATGTGAACATATATCTCACAGTGCCTTGCATACATCAAGTATTTAATAAATGTTAGTTGTGTCCCACTCTTATTTACACTGTACTCATACACAATGCCAATAGTATAAATAATGCAAATATAAAAATAAACTCACCCATTTATATATTCCTCATTCAGAAACAGAACATATTTAGGGGTTTTCTGAAATTATCATATTTTGGTTTTCAACACATATAGCTTCAAATGAAACTTATTCATCATGCCTCACGTTCAGTGGGCTGAGTTTGCTGGGTGGTTCCTCTGCTGGGGTCACCGAGTGACTGCAGTCACCTGGCCGCTTTACCTAGAGCTGGATGACCCAAGAAAGCTTCCCTCACACGTCTGGTGATTGGTGCTAACTGTTGCCTGGCCTCATTCTCCACTTGATTTCATTGTTCCAAGAATGCAAGTACAGAAGTTACAAGGCCCCTTGAGGCCCTTCTCAGAAGTTGTACAAAATCACTTCACTGTATCCACTGGTCAGAGCATATCACAAGGATGGCTCAAAGTCAAGGGTTGGGAAGATAGATTTCTTCTTGGGAGGAGCTGCCAAGAACTTGAGGCCAATTTTAATCCGCCAAATTCTTACCGCGAGATTTAAACCCAAGTCCTAAAGAGGTTCCATTCAATCATTTGAACAAGTATCAGAATAAAAGAGGGCTTAAATATAGCCCTGAGTGGGCCAAGGGAACTCTTTAAAAAGAGAATATTCTCCTGTTCATTAATAATGAAAATATTTTTGTGGTGCTCGCTGCTCCCCACATACATGGGGAACACTTGGAAATCACCTTAACTGTTACATCCCACAAACCTGGTTTCCTTTGAAACTCCTAATGGTGCTTAGGCACAGATATGGGTACTCTCATATAACAAAGAAATATATAAACATATGTATTATTTACATATAACCATGCTGTCATTCACAAACTGTATATAAATATATTTCATAGCGAAAAATATCTTAGTTTCAATCCAACTCTTTATTGTGATTATATAAGAGAGGAAAGTAATTTATATAATTACAGCCTGAGGGCCTTTCAAAAATCCCCTATAGCACATTTTTTTGGCTTCTTCCATCATTTGTTGATATGGTGTGTGTGATAAAGACCACACAGGATTTCTATTTATATACTTATCTGAATCACAGAAAAAAATAAAAGGAAAGGTTGGAAACTTTTTTCAAAGTATCACCTCCAGTGATTTTTCACTCTGAGGTACGTGAGCAAAAATATGAAGAGCCTGTTGGGTAAAACAGCACAGAGCAGTACGGGAAGGCTTTAAGATGTATGATTCATTTTTCAGAAACTTCAGTGTGTGCCTTACTAACCCTTTATAGTTTCAGTTGACTCTGGTCCTATATCTATCTATCTTCAATTTCCTGCATCCCTAAGTGTGGCCTCAAAATACTTTGGTCTGCATATACTTTCCCTCTTAAGAGGCAGGAAAGAAATCCTGTTAGGCCAGAGATAATCATAAGTTACAATGAGATATAGAATGATGTTAGCAGGAGACGAATAAAAAACTGAGATTATTCTTGATGATGCAGTCATAAGGATTAAAAAAGTATTGGTAAAGAGAGTTTTAAACAATAATGGGGTAAGCAAATCAGTGAATTTTGAACTGTAAATATCACTAACTACATATATCAATATATCACAGAGTGTTGCATAGATTTCCTCCAGGTTTTATTCTAGGGCTTCAGTTTACAAACTACGGCCTGGGCTCTAAATCCAGTTTACACTGTGCTTTTGTAAAGTGTTATTGGAACACATGCGCTTAATAATGTATTCTCTACTGCTGCTTTTGCTCTACAGTGGCAGAACTGATTAGTTATGGCAGAGACAAAGTAGTCTGCACAACCTCAAAAATTTATTATCTACCTCTTTTCATAAATATTGCTGACCCCTGCTCTAGGGCCTTAGATGTCCCCTGGCTATGTCAGTGAGAACAACAAGTAGAAAACAAAGGCAGGAGACATTTATGCTTTCCAGGGAAGAATATTTTTATCAGATTATTGTCAAAAAGTTTGGGCTTAAATTTTGGTTGGCCATTTGCAAGCTGTGTAACTCCGGCCAAGCTATTTAACATTCTTCCATTTCCAACATTCCTGTAATCTTTACCTCTGACCTTAGGATGAAAGTTGATAAGCATTCTCAAACAACTTTGTGAACTGAAAAGATGTAGTGCATATGTGAATTGCTTTGAATCAGTCATCATTTAATACTGTTGATCAAAGTATTTTTATTTCTTCAGCCTTCCAGAAGCTTTGTAGACTTGGAGTTCTCTGTGTTCCTGGAATAAGATATGGCTGCAGAGCTTGCTGTGGCCAATGAAGTGGGAATCAAGGTGATCTGTGTCGCTATGTGGGAGGGGTCACTTGGTAGGATCTTAGAGCACATTAACTAAAAATGGAGAAATCCAAATTATGTGCTTAGTTCATAATGACATATTAACATTGGTTTATTAGCTATGACAAATATACCATAGTCATGTAGGATGTTAAAAATAGGGAAAACAAAGTGTAGGGTTTCTGTGAAGTTTTTCCTATCTCTGCAACTTTTTTATAAATCAGAAACTATTCTAAAACAAAAAGGTTTTAAAAAGGATTATCTTGAGAAGAATTCCTAGGGACTCATGTTTTCTCGATTATCCGGGCTTTCAGGGTCATGTCAAGGATTAGAACAAACCTTTTCCTTTGCAGTTCACATGTGTCAGTTTTATTAATTCATTAATGCATTAATTCAGTCAAGTGGATATTGTTGAATAGCTGCCTTATAACAGACCAGATACCAAACACCATGCCAGACACAGGAGTTATGTTGACGAACAGCTCATAGAGTTTAAAGAAGTTTATCTTTTCTCTATTTGAAAAAAAGATCCTTGAGTCATTCTGAATCTATTTCCTTTTCTTCCACTATGATTACTATAAAATATTTAAAGTAAAATCCTGTTTTTTAAAGGGTATACAGATTAAGCTCAGGCATCTCTGTAACAAGAATATTCCTTAGATTTTTTTTTTTTCCTGCCAAAAGGAATGGCTATAAACCTCGACTGGCCATCTCAACTCAGAAGCAGAACACAGAAATCATTGTGAGGAGATGAAGATGTAATGCGAAAGGAGAGAGGGTGGAACAGTGCAGCAGGCAGCGGTCAGTGTCATTGCCTGTGACAGGTAATAGGCAGCAGACAAGATGCTGAATGTATTGAAGACAGAATTTTCTTAAATTTAGTAAATTTTAATCAGAAACCCCAGAATAGTTAAATACAGAAAACGAGGACTGAACTTTGAATGATTGCAAACTAAAGGATTGACTATTCTCTGCAACCCTGATATATGCTCTAACACACAAAAACAACTCTGACAATGTGAAAATAACTGAGGCATAAAGAAATGCAGAAGAGTGTAAAAGTGGAAGAAGTCTTCAATTCTTAGTACTGAGAAATTTGATATTGTTACTCCTATATATCCTTTATACTTTGTTTTGTAAATACACACAAACACACACATACTTAGATTAACCCTATAGTAGATTTTACAAAAATCTCAATCTGTCTAAAGTAAAAAAATACAATAAAACCTCTACATGAAATATTTAGTATATACAGGCTAGCTGGAACTCATCTGACAGTTTCTTTAAAGCTGTCATTTAGGTTTGCATGCAATCTCATAAGCATTGAGTTTGGAATTGCTATTCCCATTTACAAATGAGGAATCTAGATTGTGTGAATAAATTTATTGCCAAATATAATATGGCAGATGAGCATTTGATCCAGATATAAACCCATCTTCCTAACAAGTACAACCAAGATTCTGATTATCCACAGTAGGAAAAATTATATATGACTCCCTGATTTCCCATAGAATACTGCTTTAGCCAGACTGTACTATGTGGTATATTGAACATAAAACACATGTAGTCTCACCACTGAAACAAATCCCCATAGAAGTGTGGGGAGTCTCATTCTTTGCCATGTTGCAACCTGGATGCTTTGGGTAAGACTGAGTGGGATGGCTGATGGCTGGACCAAAAATAAAGACCTCCCTGAGAGACAGCAGCTTCCGTTGAGTTAGCAGAATAGTGTCTGGGTCATCAGTAGGACATATATATTCAATCTTGTCTTCCCAGTCTCCTGCTTCTGTTATCCTTTCTCTCCTGCAGCTTACTGATTTTGGTGGGCATTTTTATATTAAAATGTATCAAATATTAAAAAGTATATAGAACACACTTAAATGCTTAAGTAATAATAATAAAACAAACATCTGTGTAGCCAACAGCCAACCAACAGTTTTGCAGCCATCAACCTGTCTACCATCTTTTTCCTTCCTGTAAGAGGTGACCATAATGCTGAATTTGTCTCCATCACTTCGTTGCTTTGTAGTTTTACTGCCTAGTCCCATATCCGCATTTAATAAATTATTTAGTTTTGGTCATTTTTGACCCTTTATGTAAATAGGGTAATCCTATATGCATATTTTAGCCTTCATTTTATGTTTGAGATGCATCCCTATATTAGTGGAGGAATCCTTGTTTCCTAAGGCTACTGTTTCATCTTATGAATACTTTGGTTTCTTTACTCATTTAGCAGGGCTGAGCATTTAGGTGTTTCCCAATATGATACTAATGCTGACACTGTTTCTGTGAATATCCAGGCACCTGCCACCTGTTCCACAGTACATGTGCAAGGCTACCTAGGATATGCCCCAAAGAGAGCAGTTCCTGTGTTTTACGGCATGAACACGTTCAAATTTACTAGGTAATTCCATTTTTTTTGTCCCAAAGAAGTTGTACCAAATTATGTCTCCCCACCCCCAGGCGGGGAAAATGGTCCCCTTTGTTCCATAATCTCACCAACATTTTACATAATCTAGCTGCGTAATTTACCAAACTGGTCTGTGTGAAATACTGGTTTCATGGCTTAATTTGTATATCTCTGATAATACAGTTGAGCAACATTCTATATGTGTATGATCAGCTGTGTTTCTACTTTTGAGAAATGCCTATTTTTGTCTTTTCTCTTTTTTTGCATTTCTTTTTTTAATACATAGGAATTCTTTATACACCCTGGACATGAACTCTCTGTCAATTAAATGCATAAAAATATCCTCTTCCTGTATGTGGCTTATCTTTTTCACTCTTTCTGTGATATCTTTTGATGATTAAGAGTTTGTGTTTTTAATTTTAATGTGGTTAAATTTAAAGCTTTTCCCTTATGTTTTATATTTTTTATGTCTATTATAATTTCCTTAAATATCATTTTAAGGGGATTCTTTCTGGTCTGCTGAATTGTGCTCCTCTGTTGTGAGGTAATATTTATACTACAAAAGCTTTCTTAAACTAGGTCTTCATTTTCCTTTCAGCATAATCTTCTACAAAATTTTTCTGGCCTTCTCTTTTCCACTTTCCTGTCTGAACTTTCTTTGTGAGATATTATGATAACTAGCTGAAAGCTATTCTACATACCCCAAAAGCCTACATTAAGAATTACTGCTTATTGGCTTAACATCAGCTTCTTTCCACCAATTTGACCTCACATCCGGGACACTTCCTGAAAGGTCAGAAACATCAGGGCTCCCCTTGCTTGTCAACGGATTGTAGTCTGAAGTCATAGCAATTAATCTCTGTGAGTTCCTTCACTCATTTGTGGAGGATATTTCATTTGAAAAGAAAAGAGAATGAATGAAAGAAGGAAATGTTTTCTTTCTAATCCTACACAGAGATACATTCCTTTTTGTAGCCAGATCCACATCAGAATGAAATAATTTGCTCTGATTTTTAAACACACTTGGAAATTGTTTACCTTAAAAATAATGCAATTTAATATATTTTCAGATTTCTATTCAGCCATGCAATGTGGTTTGTGGCCCAGGCTTACTCCTAACCACAGAATCTCCCACCAAACAATGGATGCAGACAGATATTTTCAATCCCTGTAAAACACACAAATAACCTAAGTATTTTTTTTCTTGTATGAAAAGCAGCATTCTGGAGAAATCTTTGGATTATACTTCAGGAGATGTGTATTCTAACCTTAGCTCTCATGTTAGAATCACTCTCTGTACTTCAGTTTCCTAATCTATCAAATGAGGATATCGAACTAACAGCTTCAAAGTCTTTTTGTTATTGTTGTTGTTTTGTTTAAATATATATTTACTGTTTTAACACTGCTTCTAGAAGTAAAGACCCCACATTTCCAAACAGTTAAGTTTGTATATGTCTTTCTTACTGGTTAAGCAGATTTATTGCTGGAGCAGTGGCAGTAAAGCCCTTCGAACCCTTAGTTTGGGATAGGGTTGGAGACAGTTCACCAGGTTGACTAAATATAACCAGGCATAGTATCTCACTCCAGACACTGACCTCGTTTCCCACCATGGAAGGAAACAAACTTAATTCTGTCCAGCTGTATTTTCCAGCCATATTTTCATTGTCAGTGGGCTCAGACAAAACTTACAGTACTGTTTTCAGTCTAAGTTGGCTTTGACTATAAGTTGGTACACTAAATTTCAGGTTCACTTCCAAAGAAGAAAGTATTTTGATTAAAACATGTTCGAACTTAGACTTTTCTAATACATCTTTTTCTTTTCTCCCACCTCCCCCCTACAAGTATATAAAACAAAATCTCAAGCACAAAACAGAAAAACAATTCTAAAGTTCTTTTTTCTATGTGGAAAATGTAGTATGAATTAACATATGAATGCTCCCTATGGGACAAGAATGTCAATAGGTATTCTTCTAATCTTTTATCTGAACATTTTTATTGAAGATTAATTTATGAGAAACATGTGAGGCTAACTCTTTAATTTATGAGAAACGTGTGAGGCTAACTGGTCCTAGCTATCATGAAATTTCTAATGCAAGACAAGGATGATAAAATAGTTTTAGCAGACATTTTCACTCTGTCTAGAGGTATATAAGAATGATTTCACTTTTCTATAACTTAATATTTGTTTCTAAGTCCCCATTTAGATAGAACGAAATGGTCTTAATTTTTGAGGGTTTTGCATCTCTATAGTTATGCCACTGATCTTGGCTTATCATGGGGAACCATTGTGGAGATAGCCCTGGTCTCTGTAGCCCTAGCTCCAAGGTCCCTTTGGGTCTTGTATTTTTCTCTGTTACTTCTGTGCTATCATTGGATCATAGTAATCTTCTATTAGATTTCCTATTTGCCTTGTCATCCTGTATAACCATTTTATTTCAGAGCCTGTATAACAAGAAGGTCCACTGGGTCTTTCTTGTTTCCACCACACGGCTGCTAGGAAGTGGTAATTGGACCACTCTTCCCCTCACTGCTCTCCTCCACACAGGGCCTGAGTGGTAGGTCTGGTGTCTAGAATATTTTTCTAGAAAAACCGGGTGAGTTTTTCTCACTTCCAGTTCCCAGTCAAGACACCTGGTTCTGTGAAGATAATCACATTCAAAACTGAGCTCTAAAGGAAGAGAAAGATCTAGTCATTCACACATGGAGAGGAAAACATTCGAGTAGGCTCAGCCTGGCCTGAATGTGTTTGGGGATCTATTCTAAATACATTACTTCGGCTAGTTCTCCCCAAAACACCAGGAGATAATCAATTCTGATTTTATTGATAAAAATTAAAGTAATACCAAAAATCCTCAGTCAATACATACAAAAATAACTATTTCAATTATGGTACCTCATAAAAGTAAAAAGAAAAATACATGGAACAGGTTATACCAGGGTACCCGACCTTGGAGGAAAGGAAGAGATTCCCTGAGAAATAAATTTATAGGTGAGTTCTGAAGAATGACGAAGCAGCTGACCTAAAAGAGAATTTTCAGGTTAGGAGGATTTTGTGTGTGAAAGTCCTTAGATGATAAAAAGGTAAAATGTTTGATAAACCAAATGAAGGCTAGATGATAACACTAAACACCAAAGGTGAGAATGCCCTAAAGTGAGCCTAAAGAGAGAGTCAGGGAGCAGCGATGCTCCATAAACTTGAGAAGCCAGATAAGGGTTTGAAACTTCAGATTGTTGTAGGATTACCTTAGTATATGACTCTAACTCCACCATGAAACAAGCAAAGAAACAAAGGGGGTGGGTTGAAGAACTAGAAGAAGGCCTATATTAGTTTCCTTTTGCTACACTGACAAATTCCTACAAACTTAGTGGCTTCAAACAACACAAATTTATCCTACAGTTTTTGAGGTCAGAAGTCTAAAATTGTGTCTTATGGAATTAAAATCAAGGTGTCAGCAGGATGGCTCTCTTCTTGGAGGCTCTAGCAGAGAATTCACTCTTGTGTTTCCCACCTCCACAGGCTGCCTGCATTCCCTGAGTCATGGAACCTATCAGCAGTGACATCACTCTGACCTCTGATTCCAATGTCATGTCATTTCCTTCTCTGACTGAGCCTTCTGCCTCCCTTTTACGAAAACCCTTCTAATTACATTTGGCCCAGAATAACCTCTCCATGTCAAGTTCCCAACTTAACCAAGTCTGCAAAGTCCATTTTACCAGGTAAGGTGACATCCACAGGTCCAGGATTAGCTCACAGACGTCTTTGGGGGACCATTAAAGTGCCTTCCACAAAGCCTAAATAATAATAAAGATTTTAGAAATATTCCTAAGGGTGGATGTCTTTCTTCATACTTTTAGAGAAGCAAATGTGTTATATAATCTTATGTTGTGTTGATATGTATGTTAAATGCTAAACAAAGGAATACCAGAATAACCAGTGGCAAAAACAATGGGGCAAGAATAGATAACAATGAGCTTGATCCTATTTTATATAACGGCCAGCTAAAATATAAAGTAAATGCCAAAAATCCTCCAAAGGCTTGGAGATCAAAGAATATAGTCAGAACATTTAGTAAAAATGGGTTAAATGTTGATTGATTGATTGACTAGGGGTACTCGTTCTTTATCCCACAAGAAACAACTATTCGGAGGGATGGGATAGCATCAGATGAGAAGTATCTACTCCTTTATAAAAGAATCCAGATAGAAGAGTGACAACTGATTCAACAGGTGTGTTGATGTTTTCCCTTTGTCCTCGCAGATCGACTTTCTACCTTTTCCCACCCTGCTGTCCCAGGAATCTGACCTCAGTGGACCACATCAAAGGGTGCCCTTGCCCCCTGAATTCTGTTTGGGCTAATCCAATAGGGAGCCTCAGAAAGAATTTTTTAGGGTTAAATTTATTCTAGCACCTTGCTTGTGGGGTTTCTATAAACCGACTCACCCTGACATCAAAGGCGACTCTCCCTAGAAGACTCTCTCCTATTGGTTTCTCCCCATTACTCTCTCCTTCCATCCCGCTGTGTCTCTCCTTTTTCGTGGCTCCCTCAACTCTGCCCGTATCTTTGTCCATAGTCCCTTTATTAAACCCTCTTCAAATTTGTGATTTTGTAAAAATCCATCTGTTTCTTGCTGGGACTCCCACTGATGCGGCAGGGCAGAGAGGGAGCTATTTACAGCCAAGAACGTGTGTAGAGAAAAATGTGTGTGAAAGAAGAGAGGCTGCATGGCCAAGAATGCAGGAGGGCTTGCAATATGGACGCGACTGATAAAATGGGAAATGGAAGTTAAACATGAGTTATACAGGGGAGTCGCGTGAAAGTTCATATATGAGAACAGTCAAGCCTGCTCCTCCCCCGCTCATACAGGATTCTAGCAGCCAAGTTACTACCTAGTCAGCAGGAGGCTTGCATGTAAGACAATACATGAAAGCAAAATATAAAAATATATGTCTCACATATTTTAGTACCCATAAGATTCGTTTCACAGGTACCCATTCTAAGTAAGGTACTCTAGGATGTGCTTCAGTGAAATGAAGGAAGAAGAAATAAAAGAAAAATAATAAAGAGAGAAGATGTGGTGGGATATGTGTAAGAATGAGATGACACATACCTAAAAAATGCCTTAGTCATAAATATACAGCCTCTTGAATTCTCACATGGTGTACACACCCACCTTGGAAAACATCTGGAGCAGAAGAATGCAAGGCTCCAAGAAATGAAAGATTCACTCTTCTAGCTTTATTTGGAAGCTTTGTATTTGTTCTTTTTTTCAAACAAATAAAAATAGACAATTATATATTAAGTTATTGATTTGTCATGATTGGGATAAATGATTTTCCCAGTGTGTTGTGAATAATTAATTCCTTCATGGTTATCTCGTTGTGGTGTACAAGTTTTAAGTTTATATTTAAACATATGAATACTTCTTTTATGATTTGTTCTATCACATTTCTACACAGAAAATTTTACTCTATTCAGTAAGTTCTAGTCAAATATTTACCTATTATTTTGTTTCCCTTTTTAAATTGGATTTAACCTTTTAATTTTCTAGATATGATTTTGGTTCACAATGGAAAGTTGATGATTTCCTTGAGTAGTTCTCAAAAATAATTTCCATTATCAAGTGTTCTATGACCCATCCCCTTTTCCACTGCTGTTTTTATAAGCTTACATATTAGAATTCAACACCTACTGAAAAAGTGCCTAAGTCATAAATGTACAGCCTCTTGAATTTTCACATGGTGTATGCACCTAGAATAAGAAATATGCCATGGCCAACACCCCAGAAGCTCCTGTCATGTTCCTTCCCTGTCACTATCTCCCTGACATCCACAAATATAGCTGGTATACTGAAGTCTAACACTCTACATTAGTTTTGAACTTTATATAAATGAGATCATAAAATATCATAAATTATGTCTGGATCTGTTTACTAAATGTTCTATATTCTTTGATCTCCAAGCCTTTGGAGGATTTTCTAGTTACCTTTCCATTTGTAGCTTAATGCTTCAAAAATGAGAAAACATCTCCAAGAAAGGGAGCACTGTTCTTACTTGATTTCTTTCTTTCCCTTCTGACAGCTGTGCAGTTGCTGAGACTGGCATGTAGTGTTTGACTGGGCACCATGGCCTGTTTAAGTGTTAGGAACACATTGCCCTTTTATATGCAATGGCCGCTATCTTTTCTGAATTCGGACAGTGGAATCCACAATCCTCTAAGTTGTACTCTGCAGGCAAACTGTAGTGGTTGGGAGGAGAAAGCAATGACAGCTTCCTGTGAATCTGTGCCTCAGTCAAGCACAATCTGCCTCCCTCAAAGAGGAACGCAGTCAGAGAGTACCTGCAAACCCGAGTTTGTGGATATCGTGAAAGCAGAAAGTGGTTGAGGTGCCTGTGTCTGCCTGCCAGAGCAGAAAGTGTGACTATAAAGCCAGATCAACTTTGTCATTTCAAAATGTACCTTAAATTGCATAGTAAGATAATTAATCAAATGTTGTGCCATTATTCCAGAATAGTTGTGATTCTTCTCCTAGAATTAGGGCCTAAGCAACATTATTTTTAATAGACTCATAACCAAAGAAAAAAGATCATCCTTTAAAAGGGAGTGCCAGTTTTAGAAATAGATTTAAAATGTCTCAGTATAAATATAGGGGAATGGTCTGTGTAATATCATTTGGGATTAAAAATAAAGTGAGATCATAAACTAAGGTGAAGGGTTGTGTAGGTGACAACTGTCTTAGTCCTTTCAGGCTGCTATAACAAAAATACTATAGACTGGATGGCTCAAACAACAGAAACTTATTTCCCATAGTTCTGGAGGCTGGCAAGTCCAAGATCAAGGTGCCAGCTAATTTGATTCCTGGTGAGAGCGCTCCTGGTTCACACATGGACTCCTTGCTGTGTCCTCACATGGCAGACAGAGGTATCATCTCTCCCATGGCTCTAATCCCATTCAGAGGGCTCCAGCCTCATGATTTACTTGCATCCAAATGCCCCACCCCTAATGCCATCATATTTGGGTATTAGGGCTTCAAAAACATTTGGGGTTGACAAAAACATTTAGTCCATAGCAATAATTGACTCTTAGCAATTTGCAAAAAGCGAGGCCAGCTGTGTTTGGAGAAATGACATGATACCTCAGCCCAAATTTGGTCTTTTCCTACTTTTCCCCATCTTAATAAGTGGCACACTATTATTTGCAAGCCATAAACTCCAATTATTTTATTTATTTATATGTCCGATTACTGGTGTATTTTCAATCTAGCGTGCTAACACATGTTCTCCATGAAGAATGAGATCTTGTTTCTTATGGTCCTTGCTGTTATATAATAGATATTAATAACTGTTCACTGAGTAGAAAAGTAAGTAAGGTGCCTGTATTTCATGAGCGCCCAGTGAGTCTCTGTTTTCCACTTTCTTGCCAGCACTGTGATGGTCAGGGCAGACTCGGTCTCCACAGCACTCCTGTGCAGTTAGCAAGCCCTCTGCCAGAAACTTCTCTCAACCCACTGCTAAGGCTGTGTCCCTGCTTCTGCTCTTCCACATGGACAGAATGGCACCTCCATGAAATTTCAGGGAGCTTTATTCCAATATTGAGATGTGAAGAATCACCTGAAACCAAGAATTTCAGCTCTTAGATATAGAGCAACTACTTATCTGTTGCTATCTAACAAACCACCAAAGAACTCAGAGGCTCACAGTGGCAACCTAGTATTTATTCTCTCTCATGGCTCTAGGATGGTTCAGGATGCTGGTGGTATTTCTCACTTGGTATTTCCCATGCAGTTTCAAGGAAGTTGCAGGTTGAGCTAGAGCCATATGGAGGCTTCTTCCCACACATGCCTGGTGCCTGAGCTAGGGTGGCAGGGTGGGCCTGGTGCAGCCTCTCTCTCTCCATGGCCTCTCCACAGTTCATATTCCTAGTAGGGTGGCCTCAGGGCTCAAAGAAGAATGTTCCAAGGAAGTGGAAGCTGCCAGTATTTAAGAAGTTGTTCTGGAACTGGCCTTGTACCATGTATATAATATTCTATTGGCCATAGCAGTGCAGATCTCCCAGATTCAGAATGGGAGGAGTGTCAGTATGGCTGGATTCTCATTGGTTCCATCAAAAAACAGGGAAAGCAAGTGAATGGTTACTTGTCATGCAGAGCACATGCTGGGGAAAAGGGAAGAGGCTGACACTTAGTGCCTGGTGAGGTTAAATATTTGTTTTTTAATTTGAGATTACCACCTAAGAAATCAATGAAGTTTTAGTAGATGAATTCTCAAAATCTGAAGGAATTATATTTGAACCTTTGAATTATAAATACAATAAACACTTATACAAAAGCCTATCCACTGAGCCTTAATTCAAAACCTAACTATGACCATTGGCTCTTAACAAGGTTAATTTTCAGAAATCCAATCCTGGCTGATGTATGGTAGAAGAAATCAAATATGGTGTGTGATACGAACAAGGTCACTTATCAAAGGAATCCCAAACAAAGCCAGCTTGTATTCCTGAGTTATATTCCAGTCAATACTCTTTTCTTTCCTCAAGGTATTTTGGGAAGCTTTTTCAATAAAGAGCTAAGAAAAATCTGCTCTCTGGTTCAGGAAATGCTGAAGCATCTCAACAAATAGACTACATTTCTTTATGACATAAACTTTAACTATATAAGAAAGCCTTCTGTAGTCACAGTCAAACAATGGACAGTGGGAAAGCTGAAGAATGGCTAAAATTCTGACCCAATGAAGTCAATCCCTCCAATAGACACAAAATGTCCTAAAATAAGCAGTGGAAGAAGAATTGTGTCATTGGCAACAGTTGAGACTATCTGTTCTCTTGCAATTACAGTTGGGAAGGTCCAATCTCCTTACTGCCAAGCAGTTCATGTCATCTAAGTATTCAGCATGGTGCCTGTCAGTTAACCTTACTGCTGAGAAGGAGATGGCTTGCAGGTAACCTTGACATCTGACCTGGAGCATCTCCCCAGTGGCAGCCCTCTAGTCCAAATTTTAATGCATGCCTAAATTGTTTGGGGATCTTGGTAAAATGTAGACTCTTACCTAGTAGGTCTGCATTAAGTACTGAGATTCTGCCTTTCGGAGAAGCTCTCCGGTGGTGCTGATAGGGCCAGTCGGTGGCGCACCCTTTGAGCACCAAGACTCCACGACTCACTTTAGTGAGCTGTTGCCACTGTAAGTAAACTTGAGACTGAAGTAATATTTTATGATCACAAAAGTCTTGTGAAGTGAGACTACAAGTCTCATTATGGAAGTTAAATAATTCACAGATAAAGTTCAAGAGTTCTAAAGCTGATAGAAACCTCACAAATTCTTCAATAAATTAACTGAAATTAAGAAAGATGACCCAGCTAATCAGTAACATGTCACAGCTGTGCAATGTATTTATGTTCTAGACTGACACTAATGATCCCAGATGGCTACATGCCTTGAGAAGGGATTATCAAATTGTCTGAGATGAACAAAGGACTGATGACATCCATGACAGTTTTCTATAGAGCAGATCATAAATGTAGTAACAAAAACACTACAGCATATTCCACACAGATCATAAAGAGCTCATTTTTTATGCTAAAGATCTCATTTAAGAAAAGAGATATCACATACCCACTTTCTTGTTTGGGCAAGCCACCCATAACTGCTTTCTATTAGAGCAGGAAATTTAGCGTGAGCTAACAAGTCTCCACCCAGCCATGAGTATCTCTCAGATTCTCTCTCAGACACACCCTTTGTGGTGGGTTGAGTGTAACATAGCCTCAAGCTATCTCTCACTCTGCCCCTTAATTAGATGGGAAAATTGACTTGCACATAAGACACAGTACAGGATCTTACATTAAGATGTGTGTGTGTGTGTATACCAACCTATCTACCTACCTATTTATTTCTCTGTATCTTTATCTATACATATATAAAACTTCTTTTTAAAGAAGATGCTAGAATCTAGGTAACAATAATCAAGAGAGGTTAGGGAGACTTCAGGACTGGCTTAGGGGAAAGAGATCTTTTGAGGGAGTTTTATAAGAAAGTCAATTATTGTTGAGTCTGATTTTCCTACAGAGGGGCTGAGAAGTAAACCCCTAGATGCCCCTACCTGTCCAGAATGATCCTCAGCTTTGGTTACTTGAAAAGGATATGACCTTAGGACTATGATTTCAAAGGCAGGAAAGGGAACTTGCTTCCAGATACTTCTTCTCTTATTACAAAATGCTAACCTTTCATCTTACGTTAAGGAACAAATTGCAAATGCCAAACCCCCTATCGAGTTCTCACTTATTTTACTTCAAAGGTTCAGTTTAACTTAGTATTTCTAAATTTATTGAGGAGCAACACAATGTGCCCATTCTTGTACTAGCTACCATGGAGTAGAAGTTACTAAGATATGCTCTTAGCTTACGTTCTTTAGCAAAGCTCAGCGCAAGGATAAAGCACTGATACTACATGTGGAGGCAGGCTGCAAGCTCACCTGATGTACATTAAAAAACAGATATGAAGCAATAAACGAGAAACAGCTCATTGAGTTATTCTGCTGGCCACTTCTTTAAGTTTCTGAGAGAAACCCTGGATGCTGCCTGTGAGGATTGTTTTCTAGCACACAGCACTTTCTCTGAAGGGGCTACATAGAAAACTGCGTCTCAGACTGGTTCACAGAAGGGAGGAGGAGGAGGAGAGAAGGAGGAATTCCTCTGCCTGCCCTCTCCCATCTCCTGCTTCACATTAGCCAGGGTTTACACCGTGGAGATCTGACTCCTTCAGAGCTCCAGTTCACGTCCTCTGACTCCTCAGTGATCACTCTGGAAGGCAGATCCCCTGTTCCTTAGCATGACATTTCATCCAACTCCAAAAAGAAGGGCATGTGGCATGAATAGATTTCAGCCTGAGCCTTCAAGTTAGACTCCATCTGGCTAATTCAGGAAGCTCCGTCAGGGTGCTGGCACAGTGGCAGTGGAAGCAGGGTGATCGGGGAAGCAGGTGACGTCCTGGAAAAATGAAGCAGTCAAGGTGAGCAAAAGCCGTCAGTTTAACACAGTCGACTGCTTCCTGCACTACATCTTACACATTCTCAAACTTCTGGCTGATATACTACATTATGAGATGTCCACTTTATTTAGTTATGCTTATTTTTTTCCTGAGGGAATAAAGACACCTTCACTCCTTCCCAAGAAAGATAATTACAAGTCCAATCAGATATAATGAACCTCCTTCAATATGTTAGCTAGTTGTCAGGTCCTAGATCCCTAAGGTGACACTGAGAAAAGCGATTGCATCTGCTACTTATTTACAGGGCTAAGTTGATCTAGGAATCAACACGTGGTTTAAGAGAGAGTCTAGGTCCCAGGGACGGATCGCTGTGCAGACACTTTGGCTGTGACGATGGCACCAAAGCTCTGTGAGCCTCAAATTATTCATTATTCATGTAAAATGGGGATACAGAACCTAACTGACCATGTGGTAGGGTTCACGTTGATCACAAATAAAGTATTTGAATACTTAAAGGTATGATAGCCGTGCAAGAGACTAATGTGTTACTAAATCTGTTGTGCTGGACTGTCCTCTCACTGGCTCCCAAACTGTCAAAGAAAAACCCCTGACTTGTCCTCTGAGGACATTGTTTGGGATAAGTGGGATTAATGTGAGGTTATTGCTTATGTTCAGAAATATCCACACTGGGGAGGCTACATCACTTTGACTAGACAGGTGAGTAATTCTCCTGAAAGAAGTCATTTGTGCTGTCAGTGTTTCACATGAAGGTGGAGTCCTTAAATATGAAACTGACTCCAAGATACCAAGCTATTCATGGGCCATAAATAGGCTGAAAAATAGGGAAACACTGAGGTGTTTGAATGTCAGGAAGGTGTTGCCTTGTTCTGGGAATTAGCTTCTGTCATGTGGGAGATGACCAGGACTAAAAGGTAGTGATAGATCCAAATAAAAGATGATATGCTGGAGATGAAAGTCCATGTGTTTATGTTCATAGCACTCTTTTTGACTTGTCATCTCTATAGTTATCTTCTCTTCCAATGCTGCCCTTAGAAAGAAAAAGTTCATTTGCAAGTATGGGTCCCCAAAGACAGAAGGTAAGCAACAGCAGGAAAGACAAATTACAGAGATGGACACAACTTAGCTGCTTCTCTTCACTAAGGGCAGGCTGATCTCTTAAAGCTGGAGTGAAGTTTACCCAGGGAGTAAGTAGTTCTCGATGTGGCATCTAGAAGTTAGTGGGAATTGGGGGCCCACTGAAATTTCTTCCTTTTCCCTTCTGAATAGAAAGACATCCCTTATAGTATCAACACTAGCCTTTTACAAGAATTTATCTTAAAAAGGCCATAAAGATATTTGTTTTGGGCCCTAGCCATTGACTAAAATATAATTACCTCACCAGATAAACCACTGTAGATTTGCCAGGAAGCCATATAAAGGATAACAGTCAAAGGGGAGTGAAAGATGAGTCTTATTGTTTCCTCTATGCATAGCAAAGTTGGAAAGATGCCTATTGATGGAGGTCCAAGGATGTGGAGCTCTGGACAGGGCAGTCTGATGTGCAATTGTGAAATCGTGATTCCACCCCCCCAGACCCACTACATTTTTGAAATCCTCAGAACATTTGTGTAACTTTGTGCAAAGCTCTGCACAGCTTGCCATTGCTCCCATTTTTCAGATGAATGACCCAAGGCTTGGGGTGAGCAATGAACTCCAAAGTCATTACTTCTGCATCTAGAACCAGAACAAGAGCCTAAGCTTTCTGATTCTGGATTCTATCACTTCCAATATACATGTAACAGTTATTTCTATAGTAGTAGCTGGGTAGAGAATAAAACATGCGACCAAAATCTGGGCAGCGACTGAGTATAAACATTTCCCTAATATGTTTATATTTTCCTTTAGAGACTTGCAAGGAGTCACACACCCCAGGCGATCTTTCCCCATTGAGTAGAAACTATGTGACATATATAAAAGAAAATAACAGAGCACAAAAGACCTATAATCTATAAGAAATCCAAGCACTGACATCAGACATAGTAGAAAACTTTGCCTAGAGTCCATTAGAAATAACCATTTCACCACATGGCCCTCTGTTTCTGTCCCCATACATTCAGCAGGGAGTGAGGCGAGTTGGGAAAATGGGCTGCCTTCAAATTCCCTTTTCAATCTGGAATGGTCATTGTGCAAGTCCACACTGGATGAGCTGGGAGGGATTTGGGTGGGGAGCTGGGAAAGGGAGTGTGTCTTTGCTCTGCTGCAGCAAGTTCAGCTAGTGTCTGCAGCCTATGGAGGCCCCACTTAAAATCCAAACTGTGCCGATGTGTTGACATATCGCATGCCCACGAAGCTTTTCCTGACACCTAAATGAAAGTCTTGGAAGCACAGCAGAGGAGCAGGAATCTGTTCACGGCTTAGGTTTGAGCCAGTGCCTGAACACAACTGTGTTTCGCAGAAAAGACTGCGATGTCATGCAGAAGAAGCTTTAAAGACCCTTGGCCCTGGCTCAAAACCAAGCAGCAAGGGATGCAATTGTTTTGTGAGTAGTTAATAGATAATATCTTTCTGGTAGGGAAAAAAAAGCATTTGGCTGGTCCAGCACCCACCGAATCCCAGAGGACAATGTGCTGCTGACCAGACAATTCCAAAGCAGACCCTCGTTCTGGCAAGGATGCAAGTCAATGACATCTTGTTCCCCCCTTTCAAGTCCCTGGCCTGTCTGGAAAGTGAGTTCACGGAGTGTACCTATCTTGTTAACTAATTTGTATTTTTATTTCAATTTAGTTTTCAAGAAAATCGTACTTTGGAAATAGAGCGTTGAATATGTGGAAGGTAATAACTGAAAAAAAAAAAAACCAGCAACTAGTTTTTTAGATGAGAAATAAGAGGCTCACAGTTGTGAAAGATTATTCCCAAGGTCTAGGGCACTGCACGAAGGCATTTTACTGGGGAGTTTTCTACAGATCACCAGGCCTGAGGAAGCAAAGGAAGGTGAACCAGACAAAGGAGAAATTGGGTGGCCGTGCTGTGTCAGCAAAGGCCTCGGCCAGTCCCACGGGGAGCTCTGGGGCTGTGATGGCCCTTCAGATTTGCCCCGAATCATTGCAAGAGGCAGGGCCTCTACCTCTCTCTGTCCATCAGTCATTGGCTCTGAGGATCTTGGGCAAAGACCAAAGGCAGCAGCAGATAAGGAGGATTTAGCTGTGAACTGTCAGCTGTCAACACTCCTAAGGAATGAACACTTTTGCCTGAAAAGCATGGAGGTCAGGGGTAGAAAGTGAGTGGCACACCAGAGTCTCCACCACTTCAATTTATGAGGAATCTGGCATACTCTGCTTTTTAAGGTCATGTCTTTATCTCCTGGAAACTAGAAATTGTGTCCTAAATATTTCTTGACTTCCTTGCAGCCATTGGTACTGTGCACAAGAGCTGCTGGGTAAATAATTTCCCGTATGAATTTATATTATGTTCACTTAGAGAACTTTCACTTTCAAGACATATTATTGAGGTATGTCAGACACACACTATCACTATTTTGCAGAGGAAAAATTTGAGGCATAGAGTGATAATTGGACTTGGTCAATGGCACAATTAATTTTGAAGTTTCAATGAAAAACCTAGGTCTCAGGACTCAGGCTGGTTGTCTTCAGAAAAAAAAAAGAAACTCAATTAAGCAAATACAAAGAGTAGCTTAAAAGGGGCTACAGTCAGGTTGAGAGTCAATAACCTTGCTCCTTAAATCCTTTCTCAAAAATTCCTGCTTCTGGACCTCCTGGAGGTGCCTCAACTTGACGAGTTATTAGACTTCCTTCTGGCACATATTCACTTGCAAAGAGCCAGAAATTTCAACTGAGATTTAAAACAACTTTGGCTCCTTGCCCAGAGCACATACTGTGGAAAGAGCAGAAAGCATCCTCCAAGGGTCTTTAAAACAACCACTATGAGAAAGAGGACCTGAAGTACAAGGCCTGAAATCATTTTCAGAAGACCTGCTGCAGCCATAAAAAATCAGGCGATGTCATAAAGTAAAGAAGCTTTTTTAAAGACAACAGTGTCTCCCTTCTCCCACCCCTGTTGTCTGCCTTGCCCCCAATAATTACTCTATTATCCTCCCCCCTCCCTAAATCATAGCTTTAGCACAGAAAGTCACCTGTGATGGAGCCTGTTTCTAGGAAAACCCTGCCTTGTGCGTGGATCTGTTTATGCTGCACAGATGGTGCCTGTTACTTAGCGGGGTTTCTCATTCACTGCCAAGCCTGAGAGCCCAGGAAGATTAGGGCAGAGAGCAGGCCTGGTTCTACTACCTGCCAGATCAGGGTATTGTCACCTTGGCAGTTACCTCCTTTTCTCTGAACTCTTGGTGCATGGAGAGTTAAGCACATAGAAATCAGGTATCGTGATTTCTTGTGATTTCTTGTGCGCTGGCGTTATACACAAAGTTGATAGAGCAGTTCTACTTTTCCATTAATGGCAAGTCAATTGCACTTAAGTGTGATGTTTTCTGCCATACCCCTGCTCAAAGGCCAACTCCTGATCAAAGTATAATATCAGATCCTTAGCCTAGACTTCCTGACCCTCCACAACTAATTCCAAGCCACTCTTTAAGTTCTATTGTCCACTTCTGCTTGGCACAAGTTCTATATTGCCACAAAATCATCCTATAGGTTCTTATATTATTAGAAGCATTCCGCAGGATTTCCAGTTCAGGCCTCCTCAAAACACTCTGGCCACTCCCATGCTTTTATGATTCCCCAAACTCTGAAGTATGATTACAGAAACAAAAGTCTGTATTCTAATAGAAACTATCCAATAGATTTCTAACTCTTGATTCTCAATTTATTGGTATGTTTCAGTGACAATTAACTCATACACTGGACTGGAGACGCCAATTAGTTTTCACATAGACCATATTCATACTTCACATTTTTATGTACACATACATCCTTCATGTAAAAACACATCCTTACATTTTCACACTTGCAGGTGTTTTGGTGTTTTTTCCCCATGCTGAGAAACAATTTTTAATCTATACTGATTGACAAGGTCCACTTAGATGCCATCTCTTCCTTGAAGCAGTTATCCCAGGGACCACTCTTCCCATTGCACTGCCACACAGTACTTTACCATAAATCAGTGATAATTTATGTTTGGTTTAAAACTGGGTATTCTATTATGCTACATTTGTCTATATTTCTATCTCTGTGCAGCAAACATAGTTTTTAATTACTGTTGCATTATTTTTCCATTTTTGAATCAGTTAGTGCACATCTCCCAGCACTGTTCATCTTTTAGATTTTCTTTGTTACTTTCGATCCTTTAGATTTCTCTCTATATTTTAGGGTTTAGCTTGCCAACTTCCACAAAAGTAGCTATATGTGATTTATAATTAGATTTTTATTGATTCTATAAATAGGTATGGGGAGAATTGACATCTTTAAAATATTAATCTCCAAATACATGAATCTGGTATATACTTTCATGTATTTAGGTCTTTAAAACAATTTTCTCTTAACAATATTTTGTAGTTTTCAGTATAGAATGACTTTTGTGAACTTTAATCTAAAGCATGTGGTATTTTTGGTGCTGTCATAAATGAAATGTTTTCCAATGTTCAATTTCTATTTGTTACTAATAAACAGAAATAATTGAATTTTACATATCACCTCCTGTCCAACAATGCTATGTTCACATACATTTGGCTTTTAAGCTCTAAAATCCCTTTGCATGTTTAATATGCACACTTATGTGTGAATAATGAGTTATGTTTAATATGCACACATATATGAATAATGACAGTTATATGTCTTTTTGATTCTTACACCTTTCATTTATTTGCTTTGTGGTATTTGTAATGATGTAAAAATGTTGAATAGATTTTTAAACTGTTGAATAGATGTTTTATCTATTAAACACTACTGGGCATCCATATCTTTTACCAGACTTCAGGGGGTATCTAACAAATAAGACCTTGAGAGGTTTTTTGGCACCTATATTGTATCAGATGATTAAGGGAGTAACTTTCAATTTTATCATGGATTCATCACTGGTGATTAATTTTATTAAAGGCTTTTTATGTATTTATTGTGATCTTCATATGACTTTTATCTCTTATTCTGTTAATTTATGATTTATTTTCTAATATTAAACCAACATTTCATCCCAGGAGTAAACTTAATGTGATCATAACAGAGTATCATTTTTGTGTATTTCTGGATTTAATTTTCTAATATGTTGTTTAGATTCTCTTGTATGAATGTTCATGAAAGATATTGACCTATAATTTCTTTCTCTTTTATTCATGATTTGTCTGGTTTTGTGTTAAAGTCATGCTGGACCCATAAAACAAGTTTGCAAATGTTTCTTATTTTTCTGTTCTCTGGATGAGTTTTTTTTAATGGTCTTTTCTTTACATTACATGTTTAGAACTCACCAGTGAAGATATTTGACCCTTAAGATTATTTGTGGAAATGATTTCAGTTAAGAATTCAACAATTTTGATCATATTTTCTATTTTTTCCTGTGGTTGAGTAAGTCGAGTTTTGAACTTGTCAATTACATCACAGTGAAATTTTCCCAACATATATATATTTTAAAAATCTGTGATATATGTAGCAATATGTTCTTTCATTTTAAATGAATAAACATTTTTGTGGAGCAGTTATAGGTTTACAACAAAATTGAGCACAAAGTACAGAGAGTTCCCATTCACTTTGCCCCTACACATGCACCACCTCCTCTACCATCAATGTCCTGCACCAGAACAGCCTGTGCCTTACAGTCCCCAAAGCCACACTGACACACCAGGATCACCCAAAGCACATGAGTGACATTAGGGCTCATTCTAGGTGCTGTACATTCTAGGGGTTATGACAAATAATGACATGTAACCACCATTGTAGTGTCATACTGAATACCCGGAAACTCTTCCATGTTCCATTTAGTCATTCTTCCCTGTCCCCTAGCACTGGCAACTATGAATCTTTCTTTACTGGCTCCATAGTTTTGACTTTTCCAGTGTGTCATATAGGTTGAATCATACAGTATATAGCCTTTTCAGATTGGCTTCTTTTACTTAGTAATCTGCATTTAAGTTTCCTCCATGTCTTCTCATGCCTTGGTAGTTCATTACTTTTTAGCACTAAACAATAGTCCATTGTCTAGATGTACCACAATTTATTTATTCACTTACTGAAAGTCTTCTTGGTTGCTTCTAAATTTTGGTAATTATGGGTAGAGCTGCTATAAACATCTGTGCACAGGTTTTTGTGTGGATATAGGTTTGCAGTTCATGTGGGAATAAAAAGCAAGGAATTGCTGGAATGTATGGAAAAAGTATGTTGAGTTTTGTAAGAAACTGCCAAAATGTTTTCCAAAGTGGCTATACCATTTTGAAGTCCTATTAGCCATGTTGCTCCACAATTTCAACAGCATTTGGTGTCAGAGTTCTGAATTTTAGGGATTCTAACAGGTGTGCAGTGGCATTTCATTGTTGTGTTAATTTGCACTTCCCCGATGACATATGCTGTGGGGCATCTTTTCATATGCACTGTGCTATTTGTATGTCTTTTTTGATAAGGTGTCTAATAAGGTCTTTGGCCTATTTTTAATCAGGTGTGTTTTCTCATTGTTGGGTTTTAAGAGTTCTTTGTGTATTTTCTATAACAGTCCTTTATTAGATATGTCTTTTGCAAATATTTAATCACAGTCTGTGGCTTTCTTCTCATTGTATTGACATAACTTTCACAGAGCTGCAGACTTATAATTTTAATAAGTCCAGCCTATCAATTCTTTTTTCCCATTTGGTTGAATAAGTAAGACCAAAAGCAATCCAATTCATAACTGAATGGTTGCTTCTTGAAGAAATGACTTCTTTTTTCTTCAATCAATATAGTGTTACTGAGTGCCTAATTCTTTTCCTGGAACTTAGAACTAAAGGCACAACAGTGAAAAAATACAGTCCCTATCATCAAAGAATTAAATATCTAACTGTGGTGGAGATGGGGATAAAGGCATGTAGCTAATCAATTAAAATCATAAACTGAGGCAGATAAAAAATGTTAGAATAAGCAACAAAAATCTGGAAACAGAGAAACAATTATGATGATTATAACCAAATCACCATCATCAGTATCCCCCTTTGTATTTTTATTATATTTTTCAATGACATTTATGGAAAAACTAGCATGTCCCTGGACCCCTGCTCAGTGATGGGGTATGTATGTGGTCTTGAACAATATAGGCAGGCTCATTCCCTCATATAGGTTTTAAGTTAATAAATGTATTTTAGAACCTCTGAAAAACACCATTCAAGACACATAAGAGGTATTATGTAAAGGACACACATGGAGAAAACTTAAAATCAGAAAAACATCTCTGTGGGAGCACAGTTTAAACTGAGTTCTGAAATATTAGAAGGGCTGCCAGAAGGTGTTCATCCCAGAAGGAAAAGCATCACATTTTGCATTTTTCACTTACTTTACCTTCTTTACTTTGGTTTACTTTCAAAAGCAAAGCCTCTGAGGTAAATCGGCAGAGATGCCATTATTTCCTTTCTGACAGATAGAGATAGAAAGAATTGAGTACCAGGGACAGTAAGCGGCATAACCGAGTTTACATAGCGAGTCAGTCAGCAGAGCAGGGATGCAGACTTCTGCCCGCTCAGCACTGTTGCCAGAACCTCCAGGCAGGTCCTGCGGGCGCCAGGCAGGGAAAGCAGCTTTGGTGGTGGTCACAAAAAGCAAAAACAAAGTACCCCAAGGTGTCGAAATATTGTACACAGATCTGAAATTAATAGTAATGAGTACAGTAGTCCTGCGTTCTCCATGGGAGATATATTCCAAGACCCCAGGGGATGCTTGAAACCGTGAAAAGTACCCTATGTAGACTGTGTTTTTTCCTATACATACATTCCTACGATAAAGTTTAATTTATAAATGAGGCACAATAAGTGATTAACAATAGCTAATACTAAAATAGAACAATTATAACAATATACTGTGAGAAAATTTGCATGAATGTAGTCTCCTTCCCTCTCTCTCAAAATGTCTTATTGTCCTGCACTCACCCTTCTTCATGTGCTGATATGAGATGATACAATGTCTATGTGATGAGATGAAGTGAGGTGACTGACTGATGGAGGTGTTGTGACATAGCATTAGGCCACTATTAACCTTCTGATGGTAAATCAGCCAGAGGATCACCTGCTTCTGAACTGCAGTTGACCTTGGCCTACTGAAACTCCAAGTGAAATGGACCACACAGTAAATGGAATGATGGAAGTAATAGAGGGTGTGATGTGATTTCAGAAGACTTGGTCTTGGCTGAGCCTATGATTTGGGGTTTAGGACCTTAGGCAAGATCATGACATGGCTTAATCCTCCATGTCCTCCTTTGTGGAATAGTACCACCACCACCACTACCAACACAAAGCCAAAAAACCCATGGGTTGTTCTGAGGATAAAATGAAATAACACGTGCAGGGACGCTTCAAAGCTACAAAGAGAGTCATTCAATCCCTAGCTAATTTTATAATAATTATCATCTCCCTCAGCCTTGCCCAAATTTTCATACTTTCAAAAAGAGTTATTTCTTGTTTCTATAAAACAGGTTCCTGCATAACATGAGGAATTTGGTTTAAGTATCACTTTGCCTCTCTTTGTTTATTCTCAGTGTTGAGTGAGTTCATGTGCCCATGGACCACAGACTGCTGGAGTAATGAATCTGGTGCCTAGAGAATTATTATTTCAGGTGAAAACATCCTAAGTCATACATACTGTGATGCTAAAAGGTCAGCAGAGAAATTATATAGTTTGCACCAAGTTATGGTTCAAAATCATTTCTCTTTAGAATTTAAAAATTATACTAATATTACCAAATAAGATATAATAGAAAAATGTAAGTTGAAGTGTTAGTTATTTTCTTAGGGTAACCACTTAAGAAAACAAATAAAAGTATATACTCTGTGTAACAGAAAAATGTAATATGGAAAATTTAATTTATTGGTCTCCAAAAAGGTAAAAAGCCAGACATAATACTAGAAAAATACTAAAAAGCATGTCAAACAAAAATCATTACATAAAAAGTCAGGAATAAATTTCAACCATATTAACAATTGTATTAAATGTGTATTTAATTAGATTGCTTTTATTTATTAAATATTATTATTATTATTATCTGGAACATATATTAAGTCTACTTAATTGGAATGGATTAAACTCATTTGGTAAAAATAAGATATTATCCTATTAGTTTAGGAGACAATATTCAAGTATGTTCTTTACACAAAAGAGAACTAAACCAAAAAGTTTTAAAAAGAAACATAAAGGCTGAAGATACAGGGAAATGCATGAGTCAGCTTAGGCTACCATAAAAATACTGTATTATTTCTCATAATTCTGGAAGCTGGAAGTTTGAGATCAGGGTGCCACGCTTGAGCAGCATGGCTAAGTCTTGGTGAGAAGAACCCTCTTTCTGGCTTGTAGACAGCCACCTTCTCCCTGTGTTCTCAAACAGGGGAGGGAGAGAGGGAGACAGCTCTGTCATGTTTCTTCTAATGCATCATGAAGGCCTCACTCTCATACTGCAACTAAATTTAATTATCTCCTAAAGGCCCCATCACCAAATACCATCACATTGGGAATGGTTAGAGCTTCAACATATGAATTTGGAGGGGACACAATTCAGTTCATAGCATAATGTAAACAAGTTTTACTAAAGGTTATACCAACAAAAATATTAGCAAAAGCATTGAGATTCAATCTGAATCATGGTATTCTATATTTTGGAATATCCTACTGTTATTGAATGATATAGTTCCAAATTAACAGAAATGAAAAAACCTTCATAATATATTTTTGAGACAGAAACACAGGTCATAGAATATTATGTATAATAAATGATTTAATTTATGTACATATATGTGCATTTATTATTATATGTGAACTTATAAAAATGGTTGGAAAGACATACACCAAACTGTTGACAATATCTGTATGGGTGGGTCCTGGCAGGAAATGACATAAAGTCCCATTAGCCCTGTATCATCATGAGGTGATACCAGTTCAGTCATATGCTCACCTAGAGCACAAGTTGTAATATATTTTAATCATCACCAGGACTCTTTATATATGATAGCTGGGAAAGGAGGACTTTGAAAACTACATATCATTCTCATTCACTGTTTTCTTGCTCCTTTCCTAACTAGCATGAAACCTAAATTGATCATTAGAGCTTCCTTCTCCCACCACTTGTTTCAGATCTCATTTACCCTCCAGCAGCACCTCAGCTAGTCAAGACTCTTTACCTGGAGGTTGACCCTGAACTTTACTTCCAAAAGTTCCAAATCTTAAGAGGTCCTATTTCTACTGCATTAAGACAGTTTTCATTAGACCATTATTATAATTGTCAGCACAGTGAATCACCTGTATGTCTTATGAGTCCCCCTTTCCACCTCATGTATCAGCAACAAATTGCTTCTTGGTACTCAAGATCAGTTCTCCAGTTCTACAGAGATGTCACTTCTCAGCCTGTTTGATCAGCAGTACAGAGTTCAAAATGCCAGAGGATAGTTTTCACTTCTACTTTATAGAACAATGAATTACCCTTGGTGCAGTATTCCCTTGGAAACAAGAACCTTTCAAAGGGCAAGGATGGAAGCAAGGACAGAAGTGTAATAATGGAAGTAACCACTTCTCATTTTATCCCGTTCATTTTTTTAATGTTATATTTAATTTAGTATTTTATATCCTTCTTTGGGCAAATATGGTGAGCAATTTTGCATGTTTCTAGTGTGTTTTTAATACTGTTGAGAAAGCATAATTTTAGGATTTTCATACACTTGTGCAGAATTTGAAATGTTTACTCCAATCCCTTTCTGTAAAAAATGAGATCATTTCTAAATACTTACTATTATGACTAATGTTGCAGTGAATATTTTCATGCATATATCTTTTTGTGAAATAAGTAATATTTAGAAGATAGAGAAGGTGGCAACTGATTATAAGAGAAAAGGGCCCTGCAAGCAAAGGCACGAAGGCAAATGTGATGATATATTTGGGAAAACAATGAATCTCATGGGCCTGAAGTTTGAGTGTAGGATTGAGCAGCGCAAAAAAGTTTACAGTGTGATGATGATAAAGTGGGTTTGGGAGGGTTTATTTTTCATAGCAGCAGTAACCAGATGGATTGAATTTCTGGACTCACCATTTACCAACAGTGTGAAATTCAGTGCATTTATTTCCCCATATGTAAAAGGTGTAAAAAAGTACTGACCTTATTGGGAATGAATGAGGTTAAGTGAGATAATGTAGGAAAATGTTGAGCAAATATCTGGCACATATACAGCCATCAACAAATGTTTGCAATGATCTTCATTCTTGTCATTAACTCTACTATATTGGCACTCATTTAATATATGTCATGTCCAAGACTTCCGTTAGGCTATAAAGAAAACATGAGAATAGCATTGTTGAAATAATATTGGTTTTGATATGATAGATTCAATATCAAATTATTAACTCTGTGATGATTGACATATTCCACATCTCTGAAGTTTAATTTCTTCAACTTAAGGATATAAACATCAATTAACATACAATTTCTCTAAAAGTAAAATTATTATTAAAAATATTATTAGTATTGTTGCATTATGCATTTGTGTGTATATGTGTGGTTAGAGTTTAGGTCTTCCTTCAGTAATCTAATCCAGTGGTGTCCAGAAATCACAGTAGGCTGTCCATTAAATATACATCTTTATTTTACAAATAAAGGCTCAGAGGAGCAAAAGCACCAACACCAACCTTTCTGGTGTCCCCTTGGTCAACTGAAAGTCAGTTGTAACAAAGGGAAAAAAAATGGGCATTTTCCTGAATGGTTTTACTAATCATTACAGACAGATGGAATAGTAGGAATACTTTCAGGGGAGGGAGCAATGATTACTGGGTAATGGTGGCTTTCTACACTGGCCCCAATGCCATCTTGTCTGAGATTTAGACCTTTATTTGCTCTCTGGTTTGAGGGTGGGGGTGGGTGATATTTTGGCCTCCTTCAATCAATCTCTTCTTGAACAGAAATTGGAATGACCTGTAGACCATCTTAACTCCCTGGAATGCTGGAGTCAGTCTCTAGATAGGATATCTTTTCTCCCTCTCCTAATTTCCTTTGTTATCCCCTGAAGAGGCAGAGCATATGCTTCATGAGATTCAACAGTTCATTCCCACTCTGTGACTTTTCCCAGGGCCGCCACAAAAAAGGGTGGTTTCTTGGCTTTGTCAAAAAATCAGTCTCAGCTTAGCGCTGTGAAATGTGAAAATATTTTCTCTTTGTATGTATAAGGCAAGTCTCACTGCTGTGGGTAAAGATGAGATCCCCAACTCACGAAGGGCAGTGTCTCCCTCCTTTATATTACAACCTCTACAGAGGGACTGAAGACAATGCCCCATATATAAAGAGTTTGTTTTATAGCTATTTGCATATTAATTTGCAATTGTAATAATTATAATAAGTGAAAGGAGTTTCATAACACTTTCTACATAGCAGCCTCAATCAGTGCTTCCTAAGCTATCTGTGATAAGGGATTTTTTTTTTACCAAATAAAGTAAAATAAAATGAAATAATATAAAAATGAAATAGATGGGGCTCTCTTGTCCCCTCCTGGCGTGAGCCAGGAGCTCTTTCCCCTCACTTTATTTCTAAATAAAAGCCTGTACCTTGAAACCCCCTACCAAAACTCTGTGTTAAGATCAGTTAATGTTCCCCAGATAAAGCTGGTATCTCAGGGAGAAATTAACAGAGCAAGAGGTTACTTGTATCACCTTACTTGTAAATATTCTAGGGCCGCTTAATAAGTCCACACCCCTAAGCTTTTTTCATGTTCATCTGCCTATAAAACCCCTAGACAACGCACCACACCAGGCTCTCTTGTCCCCTCCTGGCGTGAGCCGGGCGCTCTTTCCTCTCACTTTATTTCTAAATAAAAGCCTGTACCTTGCTCTCCTAAAAAAAGAAAAAAGAAAAAAGAAAGAAATAGACATGCAAAATGCATATGTATTTTAATTATTAGATTTAACAGACATGAAAGTACTGTCAAACATTAAAAATTTCTGAATGCTTAACTTAAATATCTGTACTTATCATGGAACAGTACATTGAGAACCAGCACTATCTGCACTATGTGAGAGCTGTGTATTGGCGGTGTTGCTCTAAACAGAGTGTGCATATTTATGTGTGAAGTCCTCAAACTACCTCATCAGGTAGGTGCTTTTATTTTCTCCACTTTACAAACAAGGAAAATGAGGCATGAGGCATCAAGTGACTTTTTCAAGGTCATCCATCTTATAAATGTGAGGGAGAATATGAACCCCAAGATGCAGAGTTTGTGCTCTTAGCCACTCTACTATATTGGAAGAAATGAAGGTTTCCAGTATGTTTCTAATACCCATCAAAGACAGAGGTATAGCAGTTCTTTATATTCGTGTCACCCCTTGTACTTTTCAAAGTACTTTCACATGTACTTTATCTTTTGTTACCGACAGCAACCCTGTGAGTAAAAAAGACTAGAATTATTTTCCCCATTTTCACATGTAGACACTTGGGTCCCTGAGGTGTTAACTGACTTGTCTAAGGTAAAAGATATGACTTGAGCTCAATGCTTGGGCTCCTCATCATTTTGTTTTATAAGAATCATAAAGTAAGGAAAGTATGATTTAGATAAGAGAGACCAAAGTATTGGGAACCTTTCCTACTAGAAGTAGCAAAAAACTGTATGGTGGAAAAAAACAAAACATAAGATGCATAGCTGTACTGATAAGAAAAAAATGCTAGAAATCATATATAAAGATATTACTTAAAAGTAGACAAGTAGGCATGTGACTTTGTGAGTTAACAGTTAATTTACTATAACAGGAAATGTGGAAATGATTGTAATAAACAATCATGGGGTCTTCAAAGAGCTGTGCTCGCAGTAATGTGAAGTAGAAAGGAAAAATCTAGTGGATTACAAGAACACTTGTCTTTTGCTACTGTGATCTGGGTGAGTAAAAGATATTCTCTTAAGAAATCAAATTTTGGGTCTCTTACCAGGGTTGGTTGGCATTCAAATTCATGCTATCTGCAAATTTTGAGAAATGAATATAAAATGTCATTCTAGATAGGCAATATTTTTGTTATGTCTAGAGGGAGCATATAAAACCTGTTCTACAACAAATGCTGGCAAGGATGTGGAGAAAGGGGAACCCTCCTACACTGCTGGTGGGAATGTAAGCTAGTTCAACCATTGTGGAAAGCAATATGGAGGTTCCTCAAAAAACTAAAAATAGAAATACCATTTGACCCAGGAATCCCACTCCTTGGAATCTACCCAAAGAATACAACTTCTCAGATTCAAAAAGACATATGCACCCCTATATTTATTGCAGCACTTTTTACAATAGCCAAGATATGGAAGCAGCCTAAGTGTACATATACACAATGGAATACTATTCAGCCATAAGAAGGAAACAAATCCTGCCATTTGCAATAACATGGATGGAGCTGGAGGATATTATGCTCAGTGAAATAAGCCTGGCAGAGAAAGGCAAATGCCAAATGATTTCCCTCATTTGTGGAGTATAACAACAAAGCAAAACTAAAGGAACAAAATATCAGCAGACTCAGAGACTCTAAGAAGGAACTAGTGTTACCAATGGGGAGGGGTGTGGGAGGAGGGGATTGTGGGGTATTATGTTTAGTACACATGAGGTGGGGGATCATGGGGAAAACAGTGTAGCACACAAAAGGCAAACAGTGAATCTGTGGCATCTTATTACACTGATGGAGTGACTGCATTGGGGTATGGGTGGGGACTTGATAATATGGGTAAATGTAGTAACCACATTGTTTTTCCATGTGAAACCTTCATAAGAGTGTATATCAATAATACCTTAATAAAAAATATATAGATATAAAAAAATTAAAAAATAAAAAATAAAACCTGTTCTAGATGTATATTACCAAGACTCTTGCCAGAAGAAATTCTGACTCATTCAAAACAAACAAAATATTCACTAAAGGAGAGTTATCTAAGTTTTTATGTTTGAAGGAATAAAAGGAAAAATTTTAACAATGAGAATTCAATATCTCAAAAGAAACAAACACATTTAAAATTGAATAATGAAGACAAAACTAAAATATATTTGTTCAATAGCACTAAAACCTCAATGATGGTAATAATTGCAGATTAGATATAGCTGAGGAAGGAATTAGCACATGGGAAGATGGGATCTGAGGAATTATGCTGAAAGCAGCCTAGAGAAATAATGAGAGACTAAGAGATGTGAAGATTAAGATAATAACACCTAGCAAACTCATAAAATGAGTTTCAGAAGGAGAAAAGATAGAAATTGGAGAAATCACACTAGTCAAAAGTGAACTATTGAACTACTGAAACTTTTCAATTAACTACGAAAGATATGACTCTTCAGTTTTAAAATGCATCATAAATCTTGAGCTGGACCAATAAAATATATATTCTCACTGTGTTACATTTAATGAACAAGCAAAGTGACACAGATGAGAAATAAACTTTAAAATAGCCATAGGGAAAGATTGCTTTCATGTGAACTTGACTATACAATGACAGCTGACATCTCAACAGAAGCCATTCAGAGATGATTCAAGTAATATACTTCCCATTCTGATTGTAAAGCCTTACCGGTAATAATAACAGCCTAGTCGGTACCCTGGACAAGTGGGGAAGCACTGAAGTGCATTGAAAGAAAGTGATATAATGATATATGATTTTAATGAGATCACTTTGGACTATTGCAATGCATTAGAAAGCTTTTTGTTTTAGACATAGATTCAGGAATAATCTGCAATTCATAAGCCAGATAAGCTGATTGAGTTTCTAAGCTTTTCTGTCTCCTATTCATTTATAAAATGGAATGTAACTTAAAAGATCTAGTCTTCCAACATCATGGTGTTATAACACTTTAATATATTTATATGGAATCACTGTTAACTCAGAAAAGACAGAAGCATTATTATGCATACTTTATTTATGGGAAAAATAAGTAGTATGAAAATAATTAAAGTAAATGGGCATGATCAACTCAATAGACTTCTCTGCAAGTTTAAAATAAAATTTTGACAACAGGAATGCACACAGGGGGACCCAGGCCTGTACTGTCTTCTGGAGAATTTTGTGTTCACAACTTATAAATTATTGATCTTTTCATGAGGGATTATAGAATTTTCTAGGAAATCTTAGGGTATTGTCCCTCCCAAACTTATAAAAACAATATTCTTAAGACAAAGAAATGCCACTTCTAGGTCCCTAATAGTTGGGGGAAAGAACTATTTTTAAAAGTTCTAAAATTTTTAATAAAGTATTTTCCAAGAGTAAATACTAAGACCTTCTATACACAGTTGGGTCATTGCAACTTTATGGACAAGATACTGTCTTGGCTAGGACATTGACTCAGATAAAATCAAATCAAATTAACAATATTAAAACAAAATATGAAGAACAGGATGCAAGATGATGTATTTGTGTGGAAACACTAGTGAAGTTTCATAGATAATTAAGGCATGGGAATAACATTGAGACTTTTTTTATAACAAGACCTTCAATTTGTATATAATATTTTTGCATTCATGTCAATTAACTTTTGCAAAAACAATATTAATTAGAGTGACTGTATCCATGGGAGGTGAAGATGCTAGAAATCACAGGGTTTGGAGAGATAACCAAACTAAGAAGTGGAAGAACTGATATTTAGTAGTTTTCTTTTGGTTTGAAATCTCAGACTCTTTACTCAGTATTGTAGAAGTGTCTACAGAATCTTCCTGTTTTACTGATACTTTTATGATATGGATCATAAAGTGCAAAGACAATGGAGATCATTACAGGGCAGTTAGGAAAGTATTAGTTAAATTTCAGTTTTGATCAGAGAACGGTTTAAGGGAAAGAATCCAAATAACAGGCATACCCTTTACAAGGAATAACATTACAGCACAAATTTCACCAATAACTAATCATGTAACCATAGGCAAATTTTTAATTTGTCCATTAAACAAAACTTGAGAGCTTGTGATATGGCAATTACAGAGATATTACAGGAGAATATCTCCTGTATTACAGGGACAGCTATTACAGGGACACAGACTTAGTTAGTTTCATAGGTTTAATGGCCTAATACAGTGGTTTCTTTAGCCTTTATGAATAACACTTTCAAGAATCTTTTGAAATCTTTGGATTCTGTGTATAGAAAACTGCAAAGGTGACATAGGCTTGTATATATAACCCTGTTGACAATTTCAAGGGTTTATGAATTGCACCCCTTTCCAAAGTGAAGGACATCCACAGACTCTAGGGAACTATAAACCTCATCCAGGTAAATCACTCCAGCTTGAAGTATTGGAAAAAAATGCATAAGCAAATTGGTAATATTAAAGGTATGTGTTAGTCCCAGGGATGGTCTACACAAGGAATGGTGAGCTCCACTCACAAGAGGCCAAGGATGGCTTCTAAAAGGACATGCTTGGGCTGGATCCTCAGGTATCAGTTCAGGAGTCAAGAGGTCTCTTTGGGATTTCTGTAAAATACAGGACTAGAAGATCTCTGTGTCCTTTCCAGCCATGATACATTATAATTTTATGGAATTCAAAAGGCACTCATAATCTAACGTCCTCTCCACATTGGCACCTCTCAATTTCAGTCTTTACCATCACCCTTATGCTGTGTGACCTTTCCCCCAAATAGGCATAATCAGAACTGATTTAGAAGGAAGAGGAGATATGGTGTAAGATTTCCTTACACCTTTGCAAGAAAGAGTCTATGACTCGAGATGTCTCACATTTGAATAGAGAAATATTTGAATAGAGAAACCTGAAAACCTTTTTCTCTACCAACTTCTGCCTTGAGGATGTCTCCAAATATTTTGCCAATAATTAAAGGAAGGCTTCAAATTCTGTGTTGCTGAAATTGTGGACAGGGTCACCAAAGAGTGACCACACAGGTCAGGAACACATGAAAACATTTCTCAGAAAACAGCCTTTCTCCCTTTTCAGTTGAGACAATGTTTGGTTTCTGTTTAGGATTCATAGAAACTTCGAGTGAACAAGCTGTGTTGGGTCATGTAACCTTCCCTCAGGGAGGCGCCGCGTTGCTGCAGCATGTTCATTCAATTCTTTTTCAATTTCACATGGAGAGTCCGATGAGGGTTTTCACCACACTCTCTGGACAATTGCTTTGTGCTCCAAGTCAGTATTGCACGAGTGTTACTGTGACGTTGGAAGGGAAAGGAAAAAGAACCTCCAACAAAAACATTTGCTGAGAGGGGCAATTCAAAGAAATTAACTCTCTATATAGCTGTTAAAATTGAATAAGCATAAGGGCAACTGTATTTCTCTATGCTGAAACAAGTAGTGTTTCATAATTCTGATTAAGCAAAGGTGAAAAGGTATTAATGCTTCCTTTCCTTAACTGCAAGTGCATTATTTTGTGTTTATCAAAGACTCAGGTTGCTGAATGCTTTCCATTTCTTGATTTTTAAAAATTTTAGTTTTTTTCAACAAATATTATCCTAAATGTTTTAAGCTTTCAAGAAATTCATTGTCACAGGTACGTTCTAAAAGGACACCTGTATGTATATTGTGAGTTCTGTTGATTGAATGTTTATTGTGTGCTGAGCCATCATTAAACATTTTACATGAATTTTCTCTCCCTCCTCATAAAACACTGATATATTTTGTCCTTTTTCCAGATAAATAAGTCAAAAACTGAGTTTCCCAAAGGCTAACCAACTTGCTCAATTTCAAAATTGTATATGACAGAGCAGAGTTTTGAGGCCATATCCATCTGATTCCAAAGCTCTGAACCACTGTCTTTTATCTTGCATCCCCACTATACCTAGCAATACATTAAGCAATTATCAGATATTTAAAGAACTCTTTTCCATGGACTGCCCTTTTAGGTTGAGAAGAGCAGTGGTTTACTATTGGATTTTATGTGCAGAGGGAACTTGCCTGTGTACAGAAACACAAGAGTGTATATTGCAGGTTCCAGAACATGACTGACTTGATTTACATGTCTTCTCTGTTTCTCGGATGTTAGGCATGCTACCAAACACATTTGTGTCTGCATCAATTTCTCCATTTTTAAAATGGAAATTTGGTATGTCCTTCAGGAGGTTGTTGTAAGGATTAAATGAATTACATGAAGGCAGTTAAACTACTGTCTAGAATCTAGCATAAAATTAAATATTAACGAGAGATAGGATTAAAAAGAGCGGCGTGAGAGGTGAGACACAGGATTCCTCCTAAAACTGCATATAATACGAAAATATAATTAATACAACTAATACATAAAGAGCAACAGGAAAGAGGACTGTGCCAGACTGAATACACCTGGAGAAAAGAACAGACCTCACAGAACAGGGTAACGTACCAAAGCTGTGGCCCGACAGAACCCAAGCCCTTCCTCCACCCCAGATCACTGGCAGGAGGAAGAGAAACCAAGCAGGGAGGGAGTGGTGGCCTAAGACTGCTGAATACCTAACTCCAGAGATCTTCTCTGGGAGCACAAACCTACAATTCACGGTGCTTGCATGATACTCTAGTGATTATGGGGCTGGTTCCTGGAGAGACTGAGATTCCAGCCACTTGTGGAAAGCAGGGATCCATATCTGGCTGCTTTGGGACAAAATAAATGTGGGAAGTCTGAGAGACTTCCTAACAAGGAAGCCCTTAGTAAGAGGGCTGCTAAAGGGGCAGGGGTTGCCCAGAGCTTACTGCTCAGGAGAGAGGACAGGTAGACAAAATTGTCCAGGTGCACTCTGCCTAGCAGGTTGGAAGCTTTGCCATATAGACTCTCATATTTAAGGAGGAAAAAGAAATCTTCCTCCTTAGATGATATTCAGGTGCTCCAGCTCCAAGGACCCCCTCCATGATACACAGCCTACTGCGCCTTTCTTCCAGCCAGCCCCACTTGGCTCGCAAACCAGCAAACCCTACCCTGGTGATAGCCCAGCCAGAGGGAAGATCTGTCTATAGCAACTACAAACGCAAAGCATGGAGACCCATACCTGTATGCTCAGCCCACTGGTTCAGGCAGTGGAGACAGGCATAGCAGCCAGGTAGTAGGAAACAGCTCTTTCCTTCCCCCAGAGTCCCCTGTGACTCCCGACATTGCTTCAGGGGCTGAGCAGCTCCAGGGAATAGAGCTTCTGGGCACTAAAGGGCCCCATATACAAATATGAAAGTCAAAGGAAATGGGTTCAGAGTAAAATTATTAATACCACTCCTCAGAAACATTTAAATGACATGGACCTCATGACTCTTCCTGAAAGGGAGTTCAAAATAAAAATCATTAACATGCTCATGGAGGTACAGAAAGGTATTCAAGAACTCAGGAATGAATTCCAGTCAGATATCCAATCATTGAAGAGCACAATGGATGGTATTAAAAGCAGATTGGATACAGTGGAGGAGACGATAAATGAAATAGAAACTAGAGAAGAGGAATACAAAGAAGCTGAGGCACAGAGAGAAAAAAGAATCTCTAAGAATGAAAGAATATTGAGAGAACTGTGTGACCAATCCAAACAGAACAATATTTGCATTATAGGGGTACCAGAAGAAGAAGAGAGAAAAAAGGATAGAAAGTGTCTTTGAGGAGGTAATTGCTGAAAACTTCCCCAATCTGGGGAAGGAGATAGTCTCTCAGGCCATGGAGATGCACAGATCTCCCAACACAAGGGACCCAAGAAAGACAACAGCAAGACATATAGTAATTAAAATGGCAAAGATCAAGGATAAGGACAGACTATAAAAAGCAGCCAGAGAGAGAAATAAGATCACATACAAAGGAAAACCCATCAGACTATCATCAGACTTCTCAACAGAAACCTTACAGGCCAGAAGGGAGTGGCATGATGTATTAAATTCAATGAAGCAGAAGGGCCTTGACCAAGAATACTTTATCTGGCAAGATTATCATTTAAATTTGAAGGAGGGATTAAACAATTTCCAGGTAAGCAAAAGCTGAGAGAATTTACCTCCCACAAACCAACTCTACAGTGTATTTTGGAGGGACTGCTACAGATGGAAGTGTTCTTAAGGTTTAATAGCTGTCACCATAGGTAATAAAACCACAGTAAAGAAAGTAGAACAGCTAATTACTAAGCAAATGCAACAATTAAAATAACTATCTCCAAAATCAATCAATGGATAGACAAAGAGTACAGAATATGATACCTAATATATAAAGAATGGAGGAGGAAGAAAAAGGAGGAAAAAGAAAAAAAAAGAACCTTAAGATTATGTTTGTAATAGCATATTAAGTGAGTTAAGTTAGACTCATATAGTAAGGAAGTTAACCTTGAACCTTTGGTAACCACGAATCTAAAGCCTGCAATGCCAATAAGTACATACCTATTGATAATCACCCTAAATGTAAATGGACTGAATGCACCAATCAAAAGACTTAGAGTCACTGAATGGATAAAAAAACAAGACCCATCTATATGCTGCCTACAAGATTGCAGCACTTTTTACAACAGCCAAGATATGGAAGCAGCCTAAGTGTCCATCAGTAGATGAATGGATAAAGAAGTGGTACATATACACAATGGAATACTATTCAGTCATAAGAAAGAAAGAAATCCTACCATTTGCAACAACATGGATGGAGCTGGAGGATATTATGCTCATTGAAATAAGCCAGGTGGGGAAAGACAAGTGCCAAATGATTTCCCTCATTTATGGAGTATAACAACAAAGCAAAACTGAAGGAACAATATAGCAGCAGACTCAGAGACTCCAAGAAGGAACTAGTGGTTACCAAAGGAGAGGGGTGTGGGAGAGCGGGTGGGGAGGGTGGGAGAAGGGATTGAAGGGTATTATGTTTAGTACACATGGTGTGGGGGATCACGGGGAAAACAGTGTAGCACAGAGAAAGCAAACAGTGAATCTGTGGCATCTTACTACACTGATTTTATTTTATTTAACCATTTCCTAAATGCTGCACATTTATTCTGTATATTGTTTATATACT
Organism: Smutsia gigantea; assembly: GCA_032199065.1. Classification (NCBI taxonomy): domain Eukaryota; kingdom Metazoa; phylum Chordata; class Mammalia; order Pholidota; family Manidae; genus Smutsia; species Smutsia gigantea. Next base: position 381,637 of record JAVSCE010013725.1, on the reverse strand, counting down.
ATTTTGATTGTTGTGCTTATAAATAATACTATGATAAACATTTTGTGTATCTTACTACACTGATGGACAGTGACTGCATTGGGGTATGGGTGGGGACTTGATAATATGGGTAAATGTAGTGACCACATTGTTTTTTCATGTGAAACCTTCATAAGAGTGTATATCAATAGTACCTTAATAAAAAATAATAATATAAAAAAATTAAATATTAACAATAATATATTACATACAATGTACTTATGATTATACTGTTTTTTCATTAATGCTTTCATTGTTCAGCATGTATTTATTATTTATATCATACTATACTTATGTATTTTTATTTATTAATATTATTACTGTCATTATATATCCCACCTTTGATCATTTGACCTGAAATCTCTCCATTATATATTTATTCCTTTATATCATAAACCTCTTTAGTTTTGTATGGTCTGCAATTGAATACCTCTGAGAGGAATGTTAATTTAGTCTTTATTTGCACTGTAAAAATATATCAAACTGCATCCTTCTACCCAGGGTCTGGAGAAGGGATTCCAAATGGATGAGTCTAATCACGTATCGTAGGCACTCAGAAGTACTGTCAGGAAAACTCACCTTCCTCGCAGTTGGTTTGTGTATACCTTGGGGTGGCTGATACTTAATATATGGGATGGTTGTACTTTTGCAAATAAAAGCTTTACTTTCATTCATCCCCTCTGAATCTGAGATTTCTTTGCGCATTTTAGCAACCTCTAAGGTCAGACAGTTATTTACATTAATCAGATGACAAAATGCTTTTGCACTTGGAATTCTATAATTATATATAGTACATATTTTCAATACTATTTGAAAATGTTTGAAGTTATCTTTTTTAAAGTAAAGTTATATCAGTACTTAAAATGTATGCTCATGATGGAATACTGAGAAATGGCATTAAGTGGACATAGAGGAAAATAAAATCACTTATAATGCCAAGATTCAAAGTTAAACACACGATATTTTTGTATGTTTAACTCTTCTTTATTTAAATATTAACATTTGTCTTTTTTTGCTCTGTTACTTTTATATGCTTATTATAATTTTGTGACCTTCTTTCACATAATTATTTATCACACATTTCTCTTATTATTACACAGTGTATAAAACAATTTTAATGGCTATATGAATTGGTTCAGTAGATGTGGTTTCCGTATTTCATTTAACCATTTCCTAAATGCTGCACATTTATTCTGTATATTGTTTATATACTATTTTGATTGTTGTGCTTATAAATAATACTATGATAAACATTTTGTGTATAAACAATGCATATCGGACCCTGAGTATGTTGCAGATCCAGAGCTTGGCCCTATAGAATCAACACTGAATAAGTCATGGCCCAGACTGTGAGGACCTTATAATCCATTAGATAATATTGACAAATAAATCAGTAAATGAAGTTCTCTATATAACTTGGTAAGAACTTTGATCTGATAGTCAAAAGTTGCTTTAGAAATACAAAGATCTACTGTAGGCAGGAGCTTGGGACAACTACCTGGATCAAGTAATGCTTGACTAAGGTTGAGAGTTAAATAGAATTTAGGTAAAACAGTGGGGACAGAAGAATTTATTTTTAAGGAAAAAAGAGTTTATATGTGGCTTGCAGAAAAAACTGACTACGAAACATAGTCTAATAAGGCAAGAGAAAAAAACTGGTTATAGGTAATGTATCTTATTGGTTAGGTGCTGGATTAACCACTTTACAGTCATTAGTTTATTTAATCCCTACAGCATACTTCTGTGGATATTATAATTACCCTCATTTTTAAATGAAAAAAAAAACAGAGGCTAAATGAAATTTTGTAACTTGTTCAAACACATATAATGAATATGCAGTGTGTGCTGGATTTGACTCCCACAATTGGATTTGACACCAGACTCAACCATCACTTTGTTTAAATGGTTAGAAATTATATTACAAAGGCCTTGGCAAATGATACTATGAAAGCATCCCCAAAGCAAAGAAAACTGTTAAAGATTTTCAGCAATACAGCAATCACTAGATTTTTTAATTTAGAAATATCACTAGGCAGTTGTAAACTAGATATTTGAGCATGTAAAAAGAATGAAGGAGTAGAACAAAATTTACTGGGCTTAGTTATAGATTGGCCATGGATGCCTATATTCATTTCTTTACAAGAAATTTCTATAATAGGAGTGTTTATTCATAGGATACACATGTTTTTAAGGATCTTGACTGTATTTTCAGAGGTTTTTGTATGTGTGTGCTTGCCAGTTCTTAAGCTATTTTTTCTCAGTAAAATCCCTCTTATAATTTGCTTTGTAATGCTGGGTCTGGTTGTCTGTAAGCCATGTTTCTTATTTGCCAGCTGGATTTCTGTTAGATATTTCTCCCTGGCAGAAATATTTGGTTCCAGTATTCAGCACTTTTGTGTGTGTGTGTGCATTAATTCTCAGAACCAGCTTCTTTGCACACTCTTAAGAAGTGCCAGCACCAGATGCGTTCATCTGTTGTCATGAGGTCTGACTGTCAAGAAGCTCTGGAGGGCTTCTTCTCCAAACTTCTAGATAGATTCTCAGTGCCCTAACCTTTCAATTTGCCCCCGGCTCTAGGAATGACATTATGACTTTTAGTTCTTTATCTCTGTGTTACCTGTGTTACCGTAGTATCTTTTTTTTTTTTTTGGCATTTTCCATTCTCCAACTCCTTATATTAAATTTTCTCTGATTGAGTAACTGGTGTAAGTTCTATCTTCCTGGCCAGATCCTGATGGATCCTTTCTTACAGGCTGATGGCAGTTTCCATATTTCCACATTAATTAAACAAAAGCTTAACATAAGTAAAATATTTATAGTGGGTATTTTAAAGAGAAAAAATCTTCTTAACTCATATCACATTCCATATTTTCCATTAATCAATACTTAATGATTAACTACTTAAATATCCTTACCCATCTATTAACTTGAAAACATTTACAAGGCTACTGCTTTTAATTGTGATTCATTGATTTTGACTTAACTTAGTTGGCTCTTAAATTTGCATATAAGTCATCCAGAGTTATAAATCAATTCACTTCTTTGATTCACTAGTGTTCAAAAATATTTGCAAAATAAGAGTTGCTTGGTTTAGAATTTCTAATAGTATATTTGTCTTTGGAGAAAATGTGAAGGATTAAAAAAAGTTATTTAAACATTTTAATATTATAATAGAATCTGAAATGATATTAAGGTTAATGAGTAAATTTACATTAATAGAAAACTAGGAAAGGTAATAACAAGTTTCTATTTTTTTAAACACTTAAACTGGGCTCAGAAATATTTAAGGTAGATAGCAGAGAGGCCATAGATACCACAGAACAGTAAAATAGAGCCACAGAAGGCTGAAAAGGGACAAAGAAAGCAAAATGCGTTTTTTCCCGTTTTAACTTTTCTAAGATTAGTAAGTGAATTTTAATTTATGTACTCATTAAATGTAGAACTTTATTTTCCCTAAGAAAATACTGTTAAATTGCTAGTGATTTGGCATTTGAAGACATCTTAGAGTTTATGAAATGTGATAAGTATGAATATGTATACATGTATCATATATTATTTATCCATAATTTTTGCATATAGTTTTAAATTCTGACTGTGCCCTTACTCTTATTGATTTAAATAACTTATCAATAGTACATGTTATATAATCTTTTTTTCTGCATAGGTGTTCTACAATAACAACCTAACCTAACTCAAAGAAAGGAAGAAAAAATAAAAATAAAAAGTCATGCTATGGGAAGGATATAATTTGCAGGGGTGGGTATGTACGTATTTAACTTTCTATGAAGCCTGATTTTCTATAAATGTATTTTCCCCTTCCAGTTATTAGGGATTAAGTTCCTTGAATTAATCATGCTAAGTGAATTCACATTTGAAGAACTGAAGACTTCTGGCAAAAAGTATAAAGAATGAGCTAAAAATGAGTATAAATAGATTTTCTAATAGTTTCTTCCTTCAACTCAATGATTTTCAGATTTTCATGTATCTGCTGTGATGCATGTACACCACTTTGAAAATCATTACATTACATTGCAAAGATCATGAAAATATTAGTATGATATCTTTCTTTACTCAGGACCCTGGCATTAACATTAAGATTTTGAGTTACTTGTTGATAAGTTTTTTTTTTCTTAGAACTAATATGGAGGAAAATTTGAGATAAAGGCAAATTGGGACAGATAAGAAGAATGAGTAAAAAAATTTCTCTCTTTTCTTGAAGCCTAAAATCTAATGGAACAAACTGACATGAAAGCATTGTAGGGTCATAAAGGCTTAATAGGATACACAGGAAATAGAAGAACAAATAACATGCTGTAGGAGAAAATCATTCTGCCTAGAGGCTCAGAATAGATTTCCAAGAAAAGAACCACATTTCCCCATAATATTATCAACCCAGTTTAGTTCGATCCATACACTATTGCAAGTTAGCAGTACATCCTAGGACACTTTTTATTAAAGCCATGACATTCTGATATTTTGGAGTAATTTAAAAGAAACCAAATAAATCAGGATCAGAGAATATTGTTAATTTTATTGGTGCCATAATCTCTAGATGAACCCTGTGGGAGCAGGGAAATGTATAGCATCAACACAAGGGTATTTTTATATAAACTAGAGAAAATCTCTCCTTTCATTGCAACATTTCACAATCTCACCACAATTTCAGCCTCTTCTGCTCATTGTGACAATCAAGGCCATCATGTTGGGGAAAAAATGTCTGAAGCTTAAAGAAATCTCAATGATGCAGTGTAGGGCAGAGAGGAAAACTGAAGAGTTTCACTTTGATCAAAGGGGCTTTTATAGTGACTCTCAATTCATACCAGGCAGTTAACTGTCAAACCCATCTGAACATTTCACTACAGAAGCAAATGGACATTTTCATGTATTTGGGAGTGCGAAATGTCAATTAATTAACAAACATTTATAGAATCTAAAATATGCAAAGAACTCTGATTAGAACTATGAAGGCTTAACACTTTACTCAAGGAGCTCAGAACTGACCCTAAAACTTAGCTTAGTATTTACAGATGAAGTCCACCTGTACTTAACTATATTCCCAAGAAAAGTCAGTATGGATACTTTTAACTCCGATTTTAACTGTGTGGGAAAATCAGCTTTGTTTAAGTGCCTGCTACAGTTACAGACCCAGTATGGTCAAGAATACTGGGAAAGAGAGAGAGCAGGGAAACTGAGTCAAAAAAAAGAACAACCTTGTAAAGATGTAACTGAGTCCTAAACAAAGTTATAATTGCCCTGAGGTCTAGCTCTTCTGATTTTTAAAAAGGTTTCCTATTGGATGTTTTTACCTCCTATATTCTTACAGTAATCCTCAGCTCACTGTGAACTATTGTTATTCTCACCAGTTAATGGCCTTTCACATAAATGCTGTGTTTGCAAGAAAATGAAGATGTACAAGTCTTGCGTTAGTCAGAGAGGTATCAATTGGCTGGTAGCTTCAAAGTCATTGCAAATTGAAATAAGAAATATCCTTTACAAGTAATTGCGAAAGTTTCTTCTGTCCAAGGTTACCCTCATATTTAAATTTGCCTCTCAAAGCACATCTGTCTGGCTTTCCTTACAGGCCCCATCCTTAAGTGCTAATGAGAACCTCATGCCTTCCAGTCTGAAAGCAGGATTTGGAACTGTTTCTCCCTTTTAATGTAAAGCATGTCATTCTGGGCCCTCAGCCTTAATATTTGCTTTTCTTACTGCTGAATCTGGCTTGTAGTTTGTAGCATCCAGAATGTTTCTTATCTTATTGTCTTCTGATCCTTAATTCTCTGGTCTCTGAATCCAGTGAGATACATTTGATTTACAAAGAAACTAAGCCTTTTTTCATATCCTGGTGAGGCCTGGAAGAGATGAAGGTGAGATTTAAGAGAAAAAACAAAAGTCCTTTTGGAAATGCCTATCTTTTCCTTGGTCTTGCAAATTATTCCTTTTGGTAAGTGGTTAAAGCTGGTCTGAAGAGCTGGCAAACACAGGAGTAGATTTATAGCCTCTAAAACAATACCTTCAAAGATTTCCTCCCAGAAAGCATGGCCCAGAGGCATCCCTTTGATTGATCTAAGTCTCTGAGGAGTTGCTTCCGAGGTAAACAAAGATTTAACTATGTTTCTTGAGGTAAACAAAGATTTAACTATGTTTCTTTCCTAAGAGACTTTGACATTTTATGGTTTTCTATGAAAATATTGAGCAGGAGTAAATAGCCAGGAATCCTGTAGCCCTCCTTATATGAATTGCAGGCATTCTTTGTCCCACAACAAAATCAGCTACCCTACCTTGTGACTTTACCCAGTGTATTATCTATCCAGTGTACTGTGCCAACAGCTGCTACCCGCATGCATTTCAGTCCTGGGAAGGAAAGTGAGGGAAATTATATAAACCCACATTTTGGGAGGTGATAATAGGGAAAAAGGAAACCACTTATATTACTCTTCACCAAATATCATGAAAGGTAAGGAAAGACAAAGAAAGATGCCATTTGGGGAAAGCTTTTAAGTCTTTAGTAGACTTCGCATATTTTTTTACTAACTCCATGTAAAATTTTGAACTCTATTATGGGAAAAGTTGCAATTTCTGAACTATTCTGGGTTTTTCAGGAAATTCTCATCCTTGGAGAAAGTTCCTTCTGTATCATTGTCTCCCTGTAGTACACATATTTATCCATTCCACCCTTTAGAATGTGACCTCTATTAGAACAAGAAGTATTTTATTTGGTATTGTCTATAGTGCCTAACAGAGTGTGTGCCAGGTAAATAGCAAGTTTAATAAATTCTATTGAGGTGGAAATCCTTGTTCAATTGTTGATGTCTTTTTGCAGTGTTGAATAAAAACAACATTTCTTACTATGCAGATAAAGAGTCTAATTCAATACTTCACTCTAGTCAACTAACTAAAGGATGGACGCATGGTGATGGGCTGTGCTTTATTGCTAGTATCTGTGTGTTTGTTGCTTTCACCACAAATTGTAATTTTCTGGAGGGCAGGGACCATGCCTAATCCAACTTTGTGTTTCTGTCATTGCAGATGTCCATGCACTGCTTGTTAAATGAAGGAGCAGAATGATTAAACAGGACAAGGCCAAGGATCTTGTACAGGTATTAAACTCCTGTTTTACTCATTAGCACTCAAACTCTAAATGAAAGGCAAGCACAATCATAGAAATGGAAGTTATGGCCCATTAACTGGTCTGTCATAAAAAAAACAGATGCTCTCATGGATCTATACTGTCCATACTACAATGGAATGTCCTTCACCAAGACTCATCTTTGAAGTGTTTCCATATTCAAATACACTTACTGTAAGTGTCAGCTAGGTTCAACAGCATGCACATGGAGCAAAGCAATGAGAAAGGCAGCAAGAACTTGGCAATGGCTGCCTTTTTTTCTAGTATTGTGCTGTTTGCCTCAACTATTCTCTTGTGAGAAAGACCCTTCATTTCATAGTGATAAGCACTGTCATATTGGGTAATATCATCATACCTGCTGATATGCTCAGAACTTTACCTGGACCCGGCATGTAATTCTCATAAGTACTGTTATAACCACTATTTTAAAGAAGAACAAAGCAGAAGCTTTGAGTATTTAAGTATCTTGCTTATTGTATAGCAAAAAGCAGGGTTGGAATTAAAACACTTTCAATTTTGCAACATAGAGTGAAAGCTCTTGTGTGCTATGCCATACTACATATTGTTAAATTTTGTGGATGTAATACTACAGCTTATACTGTGTGATCATAACAAGTATAACAAAGTCCGTGCCTGAAAGTTATGGAGAGGGAAGAGTTCCATTTTAAAGAAAGAAAGATATTTCCAAAGACTAGAATTATCTGTATCAAACTAGGTTCTCTTTTTAGCACATTGCCTGACGCATTGCAAGTGCTCAATAAAATATTACATGGGGCAAGCTGCCTCCAGATCCAGCGAGGTGACTCAGTGCAACTCTTTAAATTGAAGCTGAACAATTTTTTGGAAGATCCTGGGGGAGGGGGAGCTTTGCTTTGTAAGATTAAATTAAATCTTTTTAAAATGTTTTCCAAATCTGTGATCTAACTGGTTTATGACTAAATGATAATCTAGATATTTTAGGAAAAAAAGGAGAGAGGAGGGAAAGAAGGAAAGAGAGAGAGAGAGAATTGAGAGTTGTAGGACTAATGTTCAGTTATTTCTAGAAGCTAGTAGTAAATAACTTGACTTCTTACAGATTTGCCAAACATGTCCTTGTAGGGTCATCCTACCTTGAAGGAGATAGTAGGAGATACATCCCCAATTTACAGAGGTAAAAACTGAGGTAATGATGGAAATGATGAAGCTGCCCATACTTCCTCCAAATGGATCATAATTAGCTACTCCACAATGCCCTCCCCCCGCCCCGCCACTGCCCAATTGCCACATGTAATGCAATTACAACCAGTACACAACCTTCTCACCTCCCAGGGTCAGATTGCCCCATCCTCATGTATAAGTGTTCTCCTGGTGGAGTTCTCTGGGAGTTTCGGAGTTTAGAAACTAAGTCAACTGTCAGGAAACTTTCTCAAATAGGGTTGAGGTTATATTCAGTAAGCCAACCATTTTGGACAGCTGAGAATGAGCACTCACTTTACTACCCCTCTGCCAAAATGCATATAACATACGCCTACTCACGTGCAGATCAAGGTCAACATTCATTCAAAGCTTGTGGCTTCTCTTCCAACAGAAAAGGGTCTAGACTATTTCAATAAAATGCACTAAGCTGGCTAGTTTGACATAGATTGTAAAGTGATATATGTTTTTCTTACTCAACCAATTCCTTGGCTTCTTTCCTTGTTTTGTTTTGTTTTGATTTGATTAAACTGTCTTTACCAGAGGAAAAAAAAATCTCTCTGATTTAGATTTTTGGGAAGAGTCATTATTCCCTCTAACTTGGGTCTGACTTCAAGAAACTCCCAACTCATTAGCATATAATGTCACTTCCTCTTAACTGTTATCTTTGTTGTTAGCCCACTGTGAATGTCTTGATCATGATTGATTTCTTTGGGACCATGAGTCGATTAAAATCATAGTTGCTGAGTGACATAGACAGAGAGGCCTTCTTTTCCATTGACTAGCAAGAGGCAGATTGCAGATATGAATCTTCTCCCAGCCCTGGAGAATTTAGTTCCCCACAAGATAGTTATAAATGTCAAATGAGCTCAGAGATAAAGTTCAGAAAATGAAAAGAATCCAGTGCTCAAGTAAGAATATACATGCCAGTGTTGAAAAAAATGAAATTTTAGAACAATGAAAACTAATATATATAAGTGAACTTCTACCAGTGGTTACTGAGTGGCTGTCATTTGCCAGGTGCTGCCAAAGATACTGTGATGTGACACCCAGACTCCCTCTTAGCTAGAAGCACTCATTGCCTAGCTGTTGTGAGTACAGGCTGCTGATAACACAGAGTTGACCACTTCTCTGGGCATTGCCTCAGCTGAAGAACGCTTTCTTGACAGGTCTGTAGGCCTTCCAGTGGGCCAACCCATATCCAGTGAATGGCCCATGCAAGGGCACGATGGCCTGCTCTCTTTGCCTCAACATGGGAAAACTCTGAAGAGCCAGCTCATCTCTAGGGCTCCCTATGGGATGACTGAGGTCTCCATTACAATTGTCTCTCACAGTTCAATTTTCTCCTCTCTCCAGACTGGCTCTCCCACTCCTTTAGAGATCTTGTTGCCAAGAACACCGCCCAATAATCAGCTTAAAAGTCTCCATCTCAGAGTTTTCTCAAGGAACTTGATCTAAGAAAAATACTCTTATTGGTACTTGAATGATAACAAAGATAGATACTTACTGTGCTCTCTACTTATATACAGTGTAGTGGCCAAGACAGAGTGATGAGAAACTAACTAGGCTATAAAAAAGAAGACCATGCCTCCCCTTACAAAGGAGAATTCTGTTGTTCCTTTTCTTTGCTTCATGCTGCTCCATGCAAATGTCTACTTTGATTATATAATTATGTTGTGTTAAGTCTCTTGTAAAAGTCTGTGAGCATTTTGGCGACAAAGATTTAGTCTTGTTGACCTTTATATCTCTGGTATGCTGCCTGGTACATGGCAGGAGCTAAGCAATTTGTGTCCAATTGAGGAGTAAATTAATGAACAAATTTTTTCAATAAGTAACACAATTTGGAAATCCAATGCAAAAAAATTTTGCCTAGAGAGTGATAAAAATTCAGAGGAGAGGTAGAACTTGGGTTTTGTCCTTGAAGAGAGTTAGTAGATTTGGATTTGGGGCATATTGATATTTCAAACTGAGAAATCAACATTGTCCAGTGGAAGCAGCGATTAAGTTATATATCTGTAGTCCTAGTAACAACAACCTATGCAAGCTAATTTAAGAAACAAGGGATCTTTGCTGAAATACAACAGTGTATTTCTTGGAACCAACAGCAGGTATTTCAACTGCACCACAGGAGGGCTTAGAACCAGGAACTCTAATATCAGAAACCACAGTTGTTATGATTATCTTGCTAGAAAACAAGCTCTCATCTCTCTTTTTCTGCCCACTCTTTTGTTTCTTTGCAAGCTTTTATTTCTTCAGGTCGTCTTGACCTTTCCATTCAAGGACTAAAAAGAGACTGAGTACATGAAGCTGTGAGCACAAGAAGAAAGACAAGTGTCCCAACAGTGGCCAAACATCAATGCCCAGTTCAGTCTACGAGGTCAGCAGCGGTGGTGGGAGATACTTTGGAAATGTAGAATGAATGAGACTATGAGCGAGCAGGAGTGGATACGATCGATTAGGAACTCTAGGAGGTGTTTGCTAAGGTTAAAGCTCATAGTGGGTTACAAGAATTGCCATTCCAAAGAGTGATAATCCTTACCAATTCAACAGCGATTTGTTTTGTCAAATTTTATAATTCAGGGTAAGAGTGTGTGTGTGCGTGTGTGTGTGTGACAGGGTGGATTAAATAATTAAATTGTAGCAGTAGACTTCCGATCAGGATTATATTTAACTTAAGCTACTATTGCAACCATTCCGAGTTCCTTGAGCACAGTTAGTGCTAGGGAGGAGAAATGGTGTTAAATAGCAAAACTAGCTTTGTAAAATCACCTTGGACAGGCTTAAGAGTTACCACATATAGTCCCCAAAATGGACAGATCCCATTTAGTATCTACAGAAGCCTTTTATATGCCAAGAATAAATGATAGAACAGTCAATCAAACATCATTCTTACCTTCAAACATTCATAGACTAATGGGTGTTAGGGACAGGAGGTTTATGGGAGCAGTGAGACACAAAACATTATAATATGCAAAGTGAAGTGAGGGGAAAGAACGAAGTCTCTGGGAGAGTTTCTCCCTGTAGAAGTCAAAGATGCTTCAACACAGGAGGTAATTTCCTTTGGGTTTTAAATACTGAGTTGCACTGGCCTCACAGGGGAGAGGAAAGGAAATTTCAGCAAAGTGAAAGCATGTGCAAAGCCACAGTGTCATGAAACACCATGAGTTGAAGAATGGTGAAAATATTCAATAGCAAAACCAAAATAGGTTTGTTTTGTGAGCATGTTAGGGTGCAGGTAGAAGAATGAGACAAAAGGGAGAGTTCTGAGCACCATTTGGAGGGATTAAAGGATATCCATACTTTATTAAAGCACTCTGGATGAAGTATTTTTAGACCACTGGGGGCCAGTATGATGTAGGAGAGAGGAAGCAAGAGAGAAGAAATTAGAGAGAAAGAGGGGCAAGGAGAGATTTCAGTGTGAAAACTTTTTAAAAGAGGACTGAAAATTGAAAATATTTGAGAAAAGGCTGTTCATTTTCATAGAGTAATAGGAAGACATGTTTTTGCAGTATGTGAATCTCTGCTGCAAATGGCAATCTCTTTCTTGTTTAATGACGCATATCAAAGGAAATTTATGTATTGAAAACATTATCTCTAGAATGCCAAATAATGTGGTCACATTTTCTCAATATCTTCTCTGTAAAATCCTCAAAATAAAAATAAAAAGTCAGCTCAAATGTCTCATATACATAATTCCCCCTAAACACAATTCTTTTTAGAAGGGAGCAGGTCCCAGCGTGCCATGAGACAGTGCAGCAACTGGCAAAGAGCACGGACTCTAGAGCCAGAGAGCCTGGGTTCTGAGTCCTAGTTCCGCTCTGTTTTTACTGTCACCCAGGCAATATACTTAACCAATCTGTGCCTCAGTTCCTCATTTATAAACAGGAATAAGAAAATCTTCTTAGGGTTCTAGGAAAAATTAAATGAGTTAATATACGTGAAGTGTTTAGAGCAGAGCCTGGAACACACTAAGTGTTAGGTAGGTTTTTATTATTATTATTATAAGGTGATTTTTTAAATGCTTATATTTTCTGCTTCCTGTCCAACATCACTTTGAGTAGGTATAGTTGTTTTGTTTTTCCCTAATTTGTTTGTCTCTTTCAAACAAGCCCCCTTTGGGGATGGAATATCCCAGAATAAATGTCCCCTGACTGACCTGAAGAATGTCACTTCCTGCCAGGGACACAGAACAATTCCCAGAGCTTGACTCTCAGTGGTTCAGGTTTCACTGCTCAGTCTTTCACTCCTGTAGCTCCTGTGCTACAGCCACGCTTGGAGGAACAAAAGGTTCAGCGTCAAACATTTGGAAATGCTAATTGTAACCACTAACTCTGGCACCTCCTCATATATGGTCTTTTACTCTTAATCAGACATTACCCATGTGTATGTCTTGTCTTTCCAAAGAATGTCAAATTCTTCATGGGCAATGACTCTTCCCTGTTTTTCTTTAAGCCACAATACCTGGCACATTGTTGACCTGAAGTAGGTGTTCAACAAAGGCATGCTGAACAACATTCAGTTGTAAAGTTTGGAATGGAGAATCACTGGGTCGGTTGATTTATACATATTGGGTACTGCTATCTTCTGTTGCAACGCTTGTTTAAAATTTCAAAGCCCCCTATGTCCTGTGACCACAATCTTCAATTTCTTCAGATTTTCCATAATCTGCACAATTGCATCATACCGCATCTAAAGAGTTTAATGGGAAAACAACATAACAGCTAATGTTGATTGATTGCTTACTAGGTGCTGAGCATTGTTCTGAGAAATTTACTTTTGTGTCACATCTATTATTCTCAGCAGTCCGTGAGCCAGGTAATATTATTACCCTCATTTCATAGATAAGGAAACTGAGGCACAGGGGTTTGAAGAAACACACCTAGGTTAGTTACCCAGTTTAGCAAGTGGTAGAGCTGGAATTTGAACTCCCCCAACTCATACAGTCTGGCTACAGATTTTCCCACTAAACTGCCATCCCAGGGTATCTATAGGCAAACCAGTCTATTTCAGAAATGTCCAATTACCATTTCCCTCCCCCCTATACCTTCACTCTTATCGGTTCCTTGACAAGAAGAGTCAGGATATTTCTATGCCTCCCTTTGATATCTACTACTAAGAAAATTCCTCCCCATACTTGGCCCATAGGTTTTCACATTATCTTAAGCCTTCTGCACTATGTTATGTTTAATTGAGTGTTCTCATATATGGCTTATAGGGCTTATCTCTCTGGAAATACATCCTTTCTTCCTTCACTCCAGCACTGAGCCCAGTGCTAAACCCATATTCAACACTCAGTACAGACAGTAGTGATCCCCAGAGGGTAACTGTAGTCACAGTGGATCCTGAATTCCATTATCAAATAGCAACCTGGTGGGATGTTTACACCCACCACACACTAAAACTCTGACACCTTAAAGCTTCTCTGTCATCTATGTGTGCAAGTCTCCATGGTGGCAAGTGTAGGCACAAAAACGGATTGCCAGAGCTCTGTGAGTTGAGGGAAGTATACGCAAGTGATGGGTGTAATTCCATGTGAATAATTGCCACCTATAATACAGTGACACATACATTTCCATGAACATGAACAGAAAAAGAAAAATCAGTAATATTCAGAGAGTCTGAATCCTTTCCAATATCCATTCTAACCTGGAGGGTGTGCAGGCTGGCGATGACTAATGAAGAGCAAGGAGTCACATGAGCAAAGTACGCACTGTCTCTAGAAACAAGTTTCCAAGTTAGCAGCCTTGTCTCAAGGGTTTGCTTTCCCTCTCAGCTCCAGAAGTAAAGGTCTGAATTTCATAACTGCAATACCACTGCATCTAGCATGCCTGTCAGTATTCCCCTTGGTAGCAATTAGCATTTATTTTACAAGCCTTTCTCCTGTTGGGGGAAGTCTTGGCTGGAATCGGCTGCAGATGTGAGTGGGGCAAAAATAAATGGATTCAAAGTTGAACAAACAATTAAAATCTATGACATTGTAAAGCAAACTAATCTGTGGTGGAGATGTTTCTCCAGAAGCTTCCATTACTTTTATATCTGCTGTTTTTAATCTAGATTCAAGGCCAAGACAGAAGGGAGTCTATTTGCTACCCCTGCTCACTGATTACTCCATGTGAAGTAACAAACATACAAAATGAAAATTCAGGGTCTGCTGTGTAACAAGGTTGACATGTGGTTAATCAAGTTTAATGTGGATTTTAGAAAGCATATACAACCTGCTCAAAAATAACAAATGAACATATGTCAAGAAGCAAACAAAAACCAGAGATGCAGAAGAGAGAACTTTAGAGATTCTCTCTTAAGCACAATTATGATGAAAAGGATTAGGTTAGAAAAAAACCACTCATCTGGTGGACTTTCAACTGAGTTGCAATTTAGCCCAGAGCTAAATTCGGCCCCCTGCCTACTGTATACTCAGCTCTATCAGTGACCTTATGGCACTTCAATAGATTAAAGTGCACTTGGGAGCATAGGTTTGTGGAAGAAAAGTAGAAGGTTGATTCTGGTGGTTAGAAACCATTAGGGATTCCAACAGGAGTGTGAATGAACAAAAAATTTAAAACATGGCCTGCAGGCCTTGTCACTTTGCATCTGTCTTGATTTGATCTCTTTCTGTGGGTTATTCACCCTCCAGTCCTGTTTCCTCCAAGCATTATCTGTTCTTTTGTGTTCTTATCTCTGCTCACATCTTGTACCACATAATTGAGACCACATAGAAATCAAGTAGGGGTGATGTAAAACTCTTAATGCTTTTTCTTCTGAAGTTGTACATGGGGTGAGTCAAAAAAAGAAAAAATAGCATAAAGACAAGGATTCAACTCTAAAGCTCATGGAATCAGATTATCCCAGGCAGATGTGGCTTCCTGGGGAAAATATTTGGCTTACATGGAGTACACTGGCAATTCCTTTACCCTGTCAGAAGTGACCTGCGCCCTAAGAGTCATCAACTCTTTCAGCGGAAAGACTTATCCTTATTCATGCCACTGTCTTTATTTATGATACCTCACTCTGCCTATCTTGATGATCCTTCCTGGTATTCCATATTCATATCAGTGCAAAAGTTCATATGTTGCTGGACCATTGTTTCCTCTGGAAAGCTACATCCACTCCAGTTTTGTCAGTCTTTTACTCCTCTGAACTTCCAAAGCACAGGATTTCATATAGAAGTTATTTGCCTTTTTGCGCTATGGACACTTCATATTCTACTGTAACTATTAACATGCTGTTTTCTAATTCATTAAAAAAAACATAGGATTACAATAGAAACTAATGCATGGGAATTGTTATCAAAATATTTGACAAATTTGTGATATGATTATTAATGCATTTAAAAAGTTGAATCTAATAGCCAGTCTACTATAATTTCAAAGTAGTGGTGACTTACATAGTTTTTTGAAATATCTGGTACACTCAAGTGTGATAAGAGCCTAGTGACAACGCACAGGTGTTGCTGAGACCACTGTTCATGTGTGTGTGTTTGGGGCTTGGTGAGTGTGAATGTGGTATGTTTTTGTACATTCATAATAGAAGGAAATGATAAATTTCACTTAGATGCTAGTCAGTATTACTGAATTCTACAGGTCAAGAATCCCCAATTCATTACTTAGAAGAATCCCTTCTCATCTGTCTCATTATTGCAACTAGCCGGTAAAATCAGGGCTCATACTCACAGCTTATTCTCTTTATCCCTCCTTTGGGAAATGGACTCATTCTCAGCCCTTTGTAGTAGCTGAATAAGAAGTTGTTAAGGATAATAAAATTAGGTTAAACACCCATTTAGACATATCTAAAATTTGCCAGGCTAACCACAAGCATTCCCAGAGTTGGTTAGTTATGTTTTCATTTGGCAGAATTTCCATTTTGCCTTATAATATACTTAATTGTTTGCATTCCTGACCCTTCCAGTAAATTGTATATTCTTAAGGGTGGACTCTGCATCAAATTATCTCTGTTCAGGTAATGAGATAAACTAAAGTGTTGGTAATGGAACATCTGTGGAATAGGTTAATACAATACAGTGAGAAGGAAGAATTGATACATTACTCAAAACAGTAAGGAGAGCCAAAGTTTGATGCAAGATTTTGGACTAGGGATTCTTAGAAAATTAATACAAATAGGAAAACTAAAGTACAATGTGCATGGTTGGGGTGTCACAACATAACGTTCTTCCATTCCCTTCTATGTTGAAATTACCATGTCTTCTTCCTTTACAATACAATATAATCTGTAACTGTCTGAAATGTGAAAGCATATGAAACATAATACATAAAATTCTAAAACATTAGTCATATTTCCATAAATCCTGAAGAACACATTTTTTTTCTTTCATATGAGATAAAAACAAGATCAGCTAAAAACATCATCTTGTGGTGAGGTCTGTGCTCACATAGTGTGCTTTACATCTTTACTTCTGGGAGGTAGCAGGTAGAGGGTTTAGTGGGACTTTACAACACAGAAGGAAGGGATATTGTGATACTTTCTCTGTATGTTACATGCAGGACTATCCATATAGGACCATTAGAATAAAAGTTACATATTTCTAGGGAGATAAATTTATGTGTGCTGAGTTTGCAGTGTTGAGGCCACATGCAAACCATTGGGGAGTTAGAAATAAAGGACTGGAATTGCAAAGAGAATTAGACTACAGCTTCCTTGGTCAAGGACTTAACTATTTTTAGTTTGTACTGTATTCTTAGTGCAAGGTATATTAATTGGAGTTTCTATGATGTAGTCATTAAGAGCATAGATTCTGGAATTAAACAGACTGAGTTTATTCTTCAGCTTACTATTTGTTACATAAAACATATAATACACTTAGTATGATGCCTGGGCCATAAAAGGAACTCAGTGAATATAAATGTGCTACTACTGAATGGTTGAATGAGGTCATAGGTTGTGATGACATCTTGAAAATCTTCCTTTTGGAGGATAGTGACTTCTGTGAGGAAAAATAAAAAAGTAATGAGTTTATTTCCTGATGATATTGTGGAAAGAGAATGTAATCAACCAGACAATTATCCTTGTGGAAGAATACAAGAGTAAGACAAAAGAAAACCAGAAGAGAAATTGCAGAAGGTGTTCTTGGAGAGCATAAATGGAATTACAATATGGGGTAACATTTATGTCTCATGGAGAAAAAATTTTCAAGAAAAATTAAAGCTGAGAAATGTCACTGAATTGAATAACTGGAAGAAGATTTATAGAAGTGCAGGGTTAAAAGAGTTCTGGAAATATCACCGAGGAAAATGTAGGAAGTAGTAAATATAGAACAAAATTTGTGCCAGCGACTGGAAACAGAAATACTAGCCACGAGACTGTAGAAGTGGCAGGATAATAAACTTTCTGGTTTTGCTTTTGTTTTTAATTTCAAGACCAAGCAAAGGCTTGAAGAAGGGGTAGAGATGACTAAGGATACATATGAAAGATGAGATCACTGATGAAGGAATGGGAAGGCAGTGAACTAAGAGTCAAATCAAGGGATGAATTTTAGAAAGAAGGAGGGATACATATTTCTCTGAATCAAGAAACAAAGAATAAAAAATGGTTGTATTTAAAGAAAATTAAGGTCATAAGTTGGTAGATGAAGAGGCTCTGACCAGATGACCTGGATATATTCATTAAGATGTAAGGTGTAAACTGAGCAGAGGAGAGCGCTGTGTCCTCCTTGGCCCAAGAGCCAGCCTGGAAGTGACGACCTGATGCTCTCTTCCACAGAAATCCCTGAGGCCAAAGCAGCCAGGTGGGCATGCAATTCTCCAGCTAAGGATAGCAGGCATGGACAAAAAATAATAGCGACTGAAAGTGAAAGAGACGACGTGTGCGGAAGTACTTCAAAAGCAGAAGAACATTCTAAGTGGAAAGCAAATGGTGCATGCGTATGAGTCGGTTAAATCTGGGTTGCCTACTTCACAGTTAAATATAAATTCTAAGAGTTAGTGGATAGAAACTCTTTTGGATTTGAAGTTAATTCCATTTGGCCAAATGGAGGGATAGTGGGATGGCAAAGAGTTACTTTTCTTTTCTATTTTGGCAAGCAGAAGCTAAGATTTGCAAATGCTCCATATGAAATCCAGCTTTTAAAATGTTGAGACCCTTTGGACTTCAGTAGAATTCTGACACATGTGTAAAACAATTCTAATTCCATCCGGTTGCTCATTCCTTCTCTTGCATGATGCAGTGCTGACAGAGCGGCCGCATTTCCCAAGAGCTCCCTTTTCTTCAGTGCAGATGTTGTCCAGTTGTGACTATAAACAACTGAATATTTCAGATTTACCCATTGTTTTCTTTTCCTGGTGTGACCAATTCATACTATGGCCAAAGGCTGACCTGGTCTCTAGGACAGAGTTGCCCATTTATTTTGCTCCCCTGTCTGTGGAGAACTCAGGGACTCAGTGGGACATCCCTGCAAACACTAGATACCCCCCTGTAGCTAACCAAGTACCAATCAAGACACGTTTTTTAATACAAGTCTATTTTCTTATTTTCATTATTCCTGACCTAGGCAACGTTCTTTTTCCTTAGAGGCAAATGCATTCTATTAGGTTGGCACGTATTGTAAATTTTGTGTTACAGAGCATCTTCCTTCTCAGACTGAAAGAAAATTCTGATGTATTTGTGATGAATACTCTACATGTAAATGGAAGCTTTTTTTCTGATGCCTCTTTGGGTCAACTAGGTGCATCTCTGATCTCTTTACAGAATATAGACTGGAGGTTTGAGTATAAAATTCTAGGAAATATTATCACCCATTCAAATCACTGTTTTTAGAAAAACATAGAGATGATAGAATGGGAATGGGAGTGGGGGATGGTAAAGGAAATTAAAGAAAATGAATGCAGACCAGATGTTGGATGGCAAGTTTCCACTCTGAGAATAGTAAATGCAGGCACTGGGCTGCCAGGTGAGGTTAAAGAGCATAGACGCTTAATTTAATAAAAAAGTAGATGCTCTTCAGTGGGAAGGCCAGTGCCAGGTGAGACAAATAATGATTATATGTATTGGCATTTTCTCTTCTTCTCTATCCCTGCCCTTCATTTCTGTGGAAAAAAATGTATATTCTTAGGAATGATCATGATTCACAATGACCGCAACTTGCCTGAGCTTTAAATATCCTGCAGTAAAGACTGTAGTAAAGAAGACCTAATAGCTCTATGGTTTCACTTCCCTGGGGCACCTTCCAAGAATGAGGTCATGGCTTAAGAACACCAGGAGGAAGGAAGAAAATGAGACAAAGGAGGCAACTATGTATAATTAACACAAGCACTTGGGTTCAAAAAATATTCTTCTGAGCATGTGCTATGTGTCCAGCCAGTGCTTGACTCAAGCTTGGAGAAGCTTAACATGGTAGTTATATTTATTCAGGTTCTTGATGGGAAAACATGAGTGCACAGATACTGTGTGATCTGATGAAGGTCATAGTTCTATGTGTCAGATGAAGATTTTGATCACCACACTGGTACTATAGTTCCCATGTATTATTCTTTTCCCTTATATTTGCCATATAGCAGGGATCAGCATTGTATTAGCTTCAAATAGCTGCTGAAAAAAATACCATAAGCTTAGCAGCTTCACACAGTATTTATTGTCTTACAGTTCTCTGCATTAAAAGTCTGATATGGGTCTCACTGAGCAAAAATTAAGTTGTCAATAGTGCTGTCTGCTCACTGCCTCTCTTTATGGAGACTCTAGGGCATAATTCATTTCCTTGTTCTTGTTTCCTCAGCTTTACTGTGCCATCCACAGTTCTTGTCTTAAGACAACCTTCTTCCATCTTCAAAGCCAACAATGTTGCATCTCTCCGACCTTTATTTTATCACCACATTTCCCTCTGACTCTATTTACCTGCCTCCCTCTTCCACTTTTAAGAACACTTGTGGTTACAGTAAACTCAACTGAACAATCCAGGATAATGTCCCCTTAACTGAATCACATCTTCAGAATCCCTTGTGGCATATAAAGAAATACATTGAAAGGTTCCAATGACTGGGACTTGGACATCATAGGACATTACTCTGCCTATCACAAGCATACAATCTCTCAACTTCTCTAATGAACCTTCCACACCACCCCAACTAACACTGCTTCTAGGATTCATCTTGCCAATCTGTTTGTGTCTTTTCTTCTTAGTTCTGCCAGCTACATGCCATTCTTGGTTCTTATGTTTTGAAGCAGATCCACCATTCCAGTTAATCCTCTTGATTCTCTTTATGGCCTGTGAGAGTGAGTGTGATAGTACTCAAGGGGAAAGGCATATATATGAACAATGCCTCTTCTTTGGAAGGCTCATTATGCAGACAAAATACCAAAGTAACATTGTTGTAACAGGTTGACTTCTGGGAAAACAGGCTCTGAGATGGAGTTTAATGTGCAAGTTATTTACTAAGGAGTGGGAACCAACATCTGAGGAAGAGAGGGGGAGGAAAAGAGAATTGGCCAGAGGGAGAAGTTAAGCTGTGAAGCAGGTCTGAAAATGGCCCTGGGACAACCCAGTGGAGTGCTCTGGAGCCAGAATGGTTCTTCAGAGACATCTTGAGTTGGGCTGGAAAGCTAAGCTTTTACTACATTGATGTGTTTTTGGATAAACCTGGCCTCTTTCCACAGCAAAGGCAAGTCCTTTCTTGAAGGAGGATCTGGGTGGCACCACCTGTGTTCTCTGTTTTGTTTTCTTCTCCTTTTTATTTTTACTTTGTTGTTTTTCCTCAACTCTTACTTCCTTACCTTCAGTAGTTTTGTGTCTACAGAGTTTGCTGTGCATGAATATTAATATGTTCATTTTGTTTTATGCAGAAGAACACAAGGCAGCTTTGATAGCTTACATAGTTCACTCCTTACTCTGGATATTATATGATAGTATACAATCACATTGTAAGAAGCACCTATGGCCAGGGGCACACTTAGTATGGTTTATAGCCCTCCAATGACTATTTGGGGTTTGAAAGACTCTTGTGTTTTAATCTTGTGAATTTCCTTTTGCTGTCTTATTACAATGTGAAATTTTTTCCATATTCTGTTTATTTATTTATTTCCTTTAATCATGATATCCTTCCACATTTCTCCATTCCTCCCAAAGACAACCATTTTAGTGTGTGTAATGGGTATAGTTTTGTGGGGGGGGGGGGTTGTATTGTTTCCAAAGTGTGTTGTTATTTTGTGTACGACATTGACTCATTCTCTCAGATAACCAAGTAAAACTTTTGATTCTTCCACTAATGTTGCCCTGATTCCCCCAAACCCAGCAACCAGTACTTAATCACACAAAATCAGGAATCAATTACTATAACTCTATGCCTCTAATGTTTCTTGACTTCAGCTGTTTTTTTATTCCCCTTTGGTAACTTCCCAGCTCAATCTATGATTCTCTGACATTTCAACTGCAGCCACAGTGACCTCTTCCTACTTCTAATTTCTGCCTATAGATTTCCCCTCCGTCATTTCCATTCTACAAGATACCAAAAGAATGATTATCCTATTGCACAGATCTAAGCATGTTTGGAAATCTTTAATATTTCTTTTTGGTTATTTTATTTTCATAAAATATCTTGTTTCTATCAAACAGTCACTTTATAACCTTATAAAACATTCTAGTTTATACTACCCAAATGTTTCTTTGGTTGTCTGGTTCCATGTCTTTGTCTATGTGATTCTCTTTGCTTGACATGTTCTCCCTGAATCTCTGATGTATGAATCCTTTTTATACTTCAGAAGTTTTCTTCAAAATCCCTCCTCTCTAAATCCACCCTTATTCTCTCAGATGCCTGTTTCTCTCTCTCTGCTATTTCTCTCTCTGTCATATTTATAAATGCTTAGTTTTACTTGTAGGTAGCCCAGAATACAACCTGGTTTGCATCATATTAGCTAATGCAATCAGAATATAAACACCATGAGGACAAAGACTTAATGCCTTATACAGTACACTCTCCATAACATGTTGTAGAGGGCTCTGAGAATCTTAGATGTTGGATAAGTTACTGCTGAGTGGCATTTAAAAATGCAAATACTCTTGCTGATTACACTGAACTTAGCTTAAAAGGCATTGCAAATTGTGAAAGTCATTAAATATTCAGAAAATCACCAGAGAAAATGCCACAGCCAGAGTGTTCATCCTCAGGTGTCATATTCAGAAACCACTTGGTCCTTTTCTAAGGCATGTTCATTATTTTCACAGCTGGGGAAGCCTGAGAAAATGTCCTAATTTGAGAGATCACCTTTTTCACAGGCTGATGCCAAGCTAAAATAAATTCCATTAAAAAAAAATATCCCAAAGCAAACCAGGAAATAACAAACAGAAAATGCCCTTTTCTTTATCCTTGTGAGTTTATTTTCTTAGCATGATCTTTTCCCTTTCCTTCGGTTTGGTAACTCTTGTTGTTACAAAAAATAGGCCCAAATTGTATGTCGTTCATTCTCTATAGTTGCCCATTTTTCTTACGTTGCAGACACCTTAGTGAGATTATTTATGACAAATATTTTGCTACAGGAAATATTTTCTCTCTCGAATTTTATTTTGACCCAAATTGGGACACATTTTCCCTCCTGTTTCTCACAGAGCAATATAACTGGGTGTCTCATGGTATTAATGGCCATGTTTTCTTACAGCAGAATAGTATTTGGTGACATAAATAATATTTAGGAATGGTAACTAGGAAAAAATAGTTGAAACTGTGAACATTCTAGTTGTATTAGTATAATTTACATAAACTATAAAATAGCTTTTGCAAAACTCTATTCTAGAAAATGCTCATTCTGACTCCACAATCTAATGTCAGACATGGTATGCCCGTTGTCTTCTTAGGGGTTCAACATGCTCATTAGCATGTAAGGTTCGGAGACGCCCTACATAGAAGAAATGTGTTAAGATGTTTTCATAACCAGGATTTTATTTTTGCCCTATGTGCCTCCCCTCTTTTTTAATGGGCAAAATTTATTAGCATTTATGAGGTATTTGAGATCTGCAGACCTATAGCAACTTACACCTAGCTTCAGATAAAGATGGCAATTACAGTGTTTTGAAAAGATTGAAGATTATTTCTCTCTTATGAGAAAACAAGGCAAAAAATAAGCATTCCATAGCTAATATGGTGGCTCCATACTATTGTGGGGGATGCAAGCTCCTATTTTTCCACCCTATCTTTATAGGTGGCTTTCCTCTGCACGGTCATTTCATAGTAAAAGATATCTGATGGTTCTCTGATACCTAAATGGGTGCTGGAGTCCAAGAGGGGAAGGAACAGCTAGATGACAAAACCAGGATGAAATCCTTTATAAGGGACATTCTGTAATTACCATTGGTCATTACTACTTTATCTTAATTCGACTGGTTCTTGGTCATATGGTTACACACAGTTCCAAAGGTGGAAAGATATATAGTCTTTAATTCTGGGTGGGCATATTCCCAGTAAAATAAAACGTCAATTTCTAAGAAGAAAGGACAGTTAAATGTTGTGGTGGGAGCCTATTAATCTCTTCAACAATCACTGTATATGTGAAGTGTTGAATTAAATTACCATTGTGCTGCTTGGCCCTATTTTCCAGCTTTCCTTTATTCAAGCTTTCTGGTAGTTTCTTTCCACAGTGACTCTAGGCTGGACCATGTGAATTGCTTTGGCCATTCGAGTAATTACAGACTTGCCACAGGCAGTATTTTGAACCCCTACCACATCACGAGAACAAGTTCCAACAAGTCTCTTGGTAAAAAAGAGACCATGTGGTACAAGCTTTGTCATCCCAGTTGAGGACTCCCTAAAGCGTTAGCCTCTATCCAACTGACACAGCTGCATGAGCAAGCTCTGCTGAGGTCAGCCGCGTCTGGCTCAGATGGGTAGAACCACCCATCTGACTCAGAGACAGGAGAAATCACAAATAGGTATTGTTTTAAGTCATTACATTTTAGGGTGGTTTGTTACATGGCACAATCGATTGTAGCTAACTGATAGAAAACAGCTGTTGATGTTAATTCTCTTTGCCAAGCAAAGTACCTGAGGCTCAATTAAGAAAACTGTTAAAACAAGCACCTACTG
This sequence comes from Smutsia gigantea, assembly GCA_032199065.1. NCBI lineage: Eukaryota > Metazoa > Chordata > Mammalia > Pholidota > Manidae > Smutsia > Smutsia gigantea. Next base: position 357,301 of record JAVSCE010013725.1, on the reverse strand, counting down.
GGGATACATTTGAAAAGCTGAGAAACAGTGGAATTTTAAAAAGCAAGGGCAACTTTGAGGTAATGAGTATCTGTGGTGGTCAGTCATCCTCTTTCCTATCCCCTGATTCCACTCAGCCAGGACCCCTCTGCACCTGCTGCTTCATGCCGTTAAGCTAGGTTCCCATCTCCATGGATGATCTACAAACTCTATGCCCCATTCTACAATATTTATTTGAATTTTACCTAACCTTATTTAGTTCTCCTACAGTCCTCCACTCAGGTTGGAACTAATTGATTACTAGAATAAAATACTCTGGTGTAAAGTCATCAAACCAAAAATTTGTCTATGTATAATCATATAGTGTAAGATTTAGGCAGTGACTTCCAAACCACAATATATTCCAGAATTGCCCACGCACTTTAATATACCTAACTTATATCACTTAGAATAGGCAATATATATAAATATTTCAACATAGTTTATATATGTGTGTGTGCACACACACACACACACACACACAAATTCTTCATGAATCTTAATACAATGGGTATTTCTAAGTGTTTACATTTGAAAACTACCCACAAGGAATTATGAGGAACACTTGAGATTGAGAAACATTGCCCAAAGAAATGTTTCCATTGTGGAATGACCAAAATTGAAGGATGGGTACTTTGGTGTACCTTAAATCACTTCAAAAGACAGATGCTTATTGAATATACATAACAGATCATGCCTTGCTGATGGAAATAGAATAGTAGGAAATAAGAATGCAAATCCATTCTTTTAAATAAAGGCTATAAATTAAATGGTTTTTTAAAATTTTGACAACTGTTTGATGTCAGAATGCTTTTCAAGTTTCAAGTAAATCCATCCAACAATGACTGAAACAAATGAAGTCTTGCTATTTTTCTCTCTCTTCAGACTACAAGGATTCTGGAGACAGCTAGCTGCTGGCAGTGGTTCAACAGCTCAGCTACATGGGGTGACTCTCAGATCTTCTTGGCCTTTTACTCATGGTACAAGGTGATTGGCTGCTGTGGATTTAGGCATGGTAGCCACGGATTTTTAAGGCAGAAGAAGGAGGAATAGCTCGAGTGCTCTCCAAACCAAACATTCTCCAAGAATTCTCTACCTATGTTTCATTTGTCTACAACTGTTCAAAAGCTATTCCTAGATGAAAGGGAAGCTGGGGGATATCATACAAATCACTGAGGTGTTGCAAAGTTTGAAATGCATAAGGGAAATAAAGTGCCAAAATACATAAGGGAAATAAAGCCTAATACATAGTAAGCCTGCCAAAGAGATGTTATAAAACCAAAAATAACAACAACAAAAACCTGTGCTCAGGATTCTTCATTGTTTAGTAGCAATATTGTTCATTGTATTATCATGAAAATTAAATGAGACAATTTCAGAGAGAAACTTACTGAGTCCCTACTGTGTCAGCTATTTTTATGACTTTGGAGACAAGTTAGACTAGTATACACATAATTTCTCTATTCATAGAGCTCGCTTTCTAATAACAGAAACTGATCATAAATAAACAAATGGTTTTAAGGACTGATAAATCTATGAAGAACACAGAAGTATATTAAGTTGTAGAAAGTGATTTGTGGTTTCCAGAGGACGTAGGAGGCAAAAAGGGAAAGGAAGATATCTCTGAGGCAGAGAGAGACCAGATTATTGGGAACTAAAGAATTCCAAACAAAAGGTTTAGCTAGAAAAAGGGTCTTGAGCAGAAATGGATTTTGTGCTTTAGAATACATTTTAGCCAGTGTGGCCCAAAATCAATACATAGAAGGAAGAGTGAAGAGAGATCATTTGAGCCAATCTAAGAGGACCCTGCTTATTTTAGGGCCTTGTATTTGGAAATAGTATAGTGGAATACCCATTGGCTGATATTTTCTCAGTAGAGTTAATGACTTAATGAATTCTTTTAAAAGATAACCATGCTTCCAAGTGGAAGATAGAATAAAGGGATGCAATACTGGAGGCAGGGAGATGAATAGAAAGCTTCTGTGTTATTTTAGTTAAGAAATATAAATGTCTTTGATTGTAGAAGTCACAATAAAGATAAGTGATCAGGTTCATAATATATTTTGAATGTGCATCCTCCTGGTTTACTAGATGTACAATATGAAGGAAATAGTTGAATCCAAGATGATTTCTAGGTTTTAAGACAGTTCAACTGAGTGAAAAAGTGCCATTTCCTGTGATTAATGAAAATTTGTAGAAAGAGTCATTTGGGGCATGTGGAAGAAAATAGCTCTGTTCTTGCCAAAATAACTTTGAAAAGCTAATTGGACTTCCAAACGCAAACATAAAGCAGATACATTTATGGTTATGCAGCTCACGAGAGACTTTTAGATTGGAGATATAAATTGAGTGTCACTAGTTTTTATATAATATTTGATGACCTGGAATATCCAGGGAGAAAACATAAATAGAAAAGAAAAACATGTCAGAGGGCAGAGCCCTGGAGCATGCCAAAATTTACTGAGAAGGAAGAATATGAGAGAAATGGATCATGGGGAGGAACACCCTGTGAGGTGGAAAAAAGTTGGAGTCATACAATCTAAAAAAGGAAAATGATTTTAGAGAGTTATGCCATCAACCCATAAATGTGTATGCAAAGTTGGTAAGATGAGGACAGAATATTAATCATGGGTTCTGACAGTAACGGGTTCACTGGTAGCCTAGGTGACAGACATTGCCGTGAGGGGTTAGCATTGGAGGTCTGATCAGTGTGGCCTGGAAGCGGCTGAGTGGCAAGGAAGAGAAGATGAGAAGAGTAGGTGGGATTTTGAAGAGCTTTGTGTTGAAAGAAATACTGGGGAATTGGGAACCCAGCTAGAGGGATCAGGTGGTCAAGAATTCTTTGTACGTGTGTTGTGTTTGCTTGCTTGTTCTAACAGGCCTGCCTTTGTGCCCATAGGAATGACCGATTAACAAGAGAATAACTGATGGCACAATAGAGTGCAGGAAAAATTGGTGTGGCAGTAGATGTCTCTTCACAAGATAATACCAAAGTAAACAGAATTATAATCAATCCTTCAAGACCAGAAATACTTCACATAATAAAGTAAAATGATAACATAGGTTGAATTTCAGGATATGATACAATTGAGTCAGGTCTGTGATGCTCCACAGTTAATGATGTGTGTGCAGCTGATGAAGATGAAGAATTTGCCCTAAAAGACATTGTAAAGAGTTCAGGGGGAAAAAAAAGTTTTGTGCTTCAGCCTCTTCTTCCAAAAAAAGTTGACAGAATTTACAAAGAAAAAAATGAGAGGTCATAAAGTGTTTCCAAATTCTAAAAGCACTCTAGGGGGCACAAAAGTGAAAAGAAATCTGTGGTTGTGACAGTCTTAATCATTAATAAAAATAAGAAGTCAATAACTATAGAAATGTAGGCCAAATTTCATAATTGTAGATTAAGTGTTTCTTGAAATTTGTAGTATGAAGGTAAGGAAACAAAGCAGGTCAACTGCAGCAGTTCCCATAAAAGTAAAATGAAAACTGTGTGAAATGTATGTGAAAACACACAAAAAGCAAAGTTTAAAGCATTTCTCCAGTGAAAGTGATAGACTAGCTTCCAAGGAGGTATTTGTGTAATAAAGTCAATGACTTAAGAAGATGTGTTATTCCAGCATCGGTCCAGCCCTTTCCCCAGTTTTGAACAGTTAATATGCAAAATTCCCTGTGGAGAGCTGTTATGTTGTAAAGGGACACCATTTGACTTGGGGGTCTATCTGTACCACCACATTAACAAACCATGTCCCAGATTCTATTCAGCATTCTGGCTTGGATGGCTTCTCTGTTGTTTCTCGTTAAAGGTACCTACATTGATTCAGCATACAAACTGACAGGTTATCCAAAAAATATTTGGGAATCATGTGAAAACAAATTCCCAAAATTCTGTTCAAACCAATTTGGTCAATATCCCCAACTACACAAAAAAAGGTTCCTTGGGAACCATTTCTGTTCAGTGCCTGCATTTCATAACATTTATTAGACTTAGGCAATGCTTTTAATTCCCACTAACCCCCAAAGTATTTTTACATGTGGACTCAGCACATGTCAGGGGGATGGGTAGGATGGCCATAATCACCAGCATTTTATAAGCCAGAAACTTCACCTGGGAAACACTTACATTCTTATAGCCAAAGAACTCTCCATAAATGGCCTGTGGAGGACCTGTGGCTTCAGCTGGAACTACCTATATTTGGTCACATCTGAGCTTTTTAAAAGCATGTTTTTGCAAAATTACTTCAATACTAGGGATCTGGAATTTCAGCCAAACGTTCTTACATATGCAGACACATTGACCTGGCAAACATTACAGGAAGGGGGTAAAATGCAAATTCATACAGCTTCTATGTAATTTATGTATTATGCGAGATTGTGTATTTCTTTATAGGACATAGGGAAGATAATAGTTACTTTAAAATATCCTCAAAGATCACACTTTATTAAAACTAACTGGACTTTTAAAATTTACAGTTTTTTCCCCAATACAATAATTAAAAGCTGCTGCTAATTTTCAAAAAAAATAGAAGAAAATAATTTGAGAAAGATTTTGCATTCATTTAAGTTTACTGGTGATACCTTCATTCTGAGCTTTTATTGCGATGGTCATAAATAAAATCAGTGTTATTGTGATGGCCATAAATAAAATCAATGATTTTTCTTCAAAATTTTCATTTTCTTCTCTTCATCTACTTAATTATAATTACTTACAATTTCATTTTTTTCTACATAAGAAGGAGAAATCTTGAAATCCTAAAAAGAGACTCTAAAAAAAATCTACTTGTAAATCAATATTTAAACAAATTGATCCCATAGACATATAGTTAAACATCTCAGATTTGTTAAAAGCTTATTGCATGTTTTGTCTCCTAAGAATGAAGTACCTGAAGGAGAGATTTAAACTGAACATTTTTCAATCTAAAAATCTTTACCTTAGAAAAAATATTTGATTCCTTGTCCTCTTTGACCATACAGTTTGCATGTCTTTGTTCATGTTTTTTAATATAGAGCCCAGTTGGGATGTAATATTTGTTTTCTTTTGTATTCTTCCAACTGGCTGAAGAGTAGCCAGAGGAATAATCTGGCATTAGTTTCCTGGTCCTGTCTCGAAGCCTGGTATTAGCAGTCAAGTTCATTTAACTGTCTCCTTCAGTGTGGCTTCAAGCTGTCTCTGCAGAATGGTACCTTAGCACCAAGTGTTACTTAGTTGACTAAAAGAAAAACTCTTTTGCCCAGAAAAATCCCACTTGTCAAAGAATATACCTAGATACCATCATTTCTGATGAAAGTGCCAATTGGAATCATTTGGGAACCATGTGGAATTTTTTGGCCATTACCCTTGACGAATGTAATAGGGAGCTGGGTGTAGAATCCCATAGAAGAGGGAAGAGAACTGTTAGTCACGTGGGCTGGCCAATTCCTGAATGAAGCCTTGTCTAATTGTACAGAAATGTGCTATTTCAAAGCACTTCCACAGTTACGTTATATTTCATAGTAACTGTAGGAGAAGGGTAAAGCAGACAGTAGCATTCCCACTTCATAGATGAGAGACTGATGTGGAGCATCTTCTCTCAATTTCCTTATTTCTTCTAAAGTGGCCAATATTCTCTCAAACACAGAACCTTGGTGTTTCCTGGGAACCTCGTCTAACCATTACTTGCCAGTAGAATCCACTGAGCTATTACCAGGCTTCATTGTTTCCCCTCCATTTTTTTTGGCGTTAACATTCTAGAAGGGTCCTCTTTACCTCATCTGCCTTCTCTACTTTGGGCACCAGTTTGTAGTTAACTATATAAAGTAATTCTTTATCCAGAGTGGGTAATTTTAATTTTATTAAAACAATAAAAAGGGTGGTATAAGGCATAAAAAATTAGTATACATGGTCGTGTCTTTACTATAAAGAAGGCACTATTTTAAATCACTTGCTCTTTGCATTACTTGCTCAGAAACCCAATAGTAATCCCCACTTTACAGTACTTACAGACATAACATAACAGACCCTCATTTACTTGGAAATCCAAGGATGGAGTTAAATTACATAGAAAGTTTCCTGAAACAATGTGGTTAACTCATTTATTAATGATTACTAGAGGTCTGATATTACACTAGATACTATGCCCTCAAGTCTTTTTTTACATTAGGCTACACTACATAACCTGATATAATGAATGGTACAGTTAAATGTAAACATATCTGCAAAGACACCCAAAATAAACTACAATTCGTAGATGCCTAACCTCCATGTATTTTCACTCCCTCTTTACTGAGAATCACATAGCAAGGGATGCCACCCATATGCTCCCAGGGCCTCTGGACCTTGATCCAGGAAAAGCCTAACCTGGTGCAATATGAAAATTTAATTCTCTAACAATGAACAAGATTTAGAAAGAGTTTGCTGCTTTTAGGCCTCGTCTCCTAATGGAATGAGTCCCTAGGCTAACATTTTTTTATTTCCTATACACATCTCATTTTTGAGGTAATTCTATTTGAATGGCCTTTTCAAAATTTAAGTTCTGTATTTCCTCCCTTGGCTTATTAGTTGGGCCTTCACAGTCCTTGTTCTATTACCTGTTTCCATTTGAAGGCGGTATCTCGCACTCCCTGCAGCTAGACAGGGTCAGTCTTTAGGTAGTTGCTGATTTGCACACATTGCCTTGGTTTTGTGCCCTGACTTCTTCATCTTACTCTGTTCTGTTCTGTTTTCTCCTTGAGCTGATTCCTCCACAAATACCAGAGGAATTTTTTCTTTGGGCTGCTGATCCTTCTGTGTTTCGGGATGTTTCCTTAGTCTCTGGGCTATTCCTTGGCTTCTCTGCTCTGAGATCCGTTTCCCCACTCTGCCCACTTTGCTCTGTATCATAGAAGTCTGATTGCTGAAAAACACGTCTCTGGATAGTTTAAAACTAACAAATGGCATTAGCAGCAGACTGGAAACTGGGAGGAAGGGACAGACAAGCCTCATTTTGCTTTGGATAGCAAGCAGTTCCAGTGATGGCTCTGACTCCTCCAGAATTCAAGATTTTACTGTTCACTGGCTCTTGGTCTCTATTATCTCCAATTGCTTTAACTCTCCAGCCCAGGGTGTGTTACCATCTCTCTGCTGTCATTAACTTCTGGGTTGCTTCACTGTCCTCTGATTGGCTTTTCAGCTTTTCCAATACTTTTATAACTATTTTGCTGTATGAAATTTCTTCCATCAAACTACCGTGTGTGAACTGTGTTTTCCCGACTGGTTCCAGATCAGTACACTTTTCCATATACCTCTAGCTGCAGAACCTTCCAGCTGAATTTGAACCTAACAAGGATAATGATAGTTCAAAAATAAGTGTTTTCCCTCTGATCCAGTCTCAATTCTTGTTTTGTTTTGTTTTTCTTTCACACACTCCTTGATATTCCTTAAAGTTCATGCTTTATGCTCCTCTCTTCCTGACGACCCACTTAGGATTTCCTCATTACCTCAGGTTATCTTGCTTATTTCTTTGTTACTGTTTTTGTTTGTTGCCTTATTCCACACTTTCCTACGTTGGAATTATTACCTGCTTATATTATATCTAACACATTCGCCAAGATCATTCCAGCTTTCCTTATAAATAGGTTAAAATCTAGACTTTATACATACTTTTTTTCCATAGTAGATGTTAATTTTATCTTGAGTTCAAATCTGTTTGAAATGGAAAATAAATTCTTTATCTGCCTCCATAGAAGTCTCTAAAAAATTGTTAGCTACAGCTCTTAACCAATACTCAAGAATTCAAGAACAGATTTTGGCTCTTTGCCAAAAGAGTCACCTTTATCAACTTCCTTGGCTTTTGGAAGGAAAAGAAGTACTTCCAATGAGTCTTAATTCACCACAGTTGCTCATAATCAATCAGATACACACATGCACACATACTGCAAAACAATAGCAAAAGAAAATTCTTTTCTATGTTTTCTTTTGCATCATTAATCATTCTTTCTGTCTGGGGTTTGTGCTTTAACCTCCTCTAGTATATCTTTACATGGATTATAGAAATATGTATTATATCCTATCTTTTAATAGAATTTTGTCTCTTTTTCTTTCTTTCCCAATAAATAATAAATTTTTTGAATACCTTAATCACAGTTGAGTGTCTGAAAGCCCTTCCATAAGATTTTCATATAGCAAATGTACAATAACTGTTAGCTGAATAGAACTAAACATAAAAACACTTAAAAGTAAAATGTTTAAAAATCAGAAGTAATTTCTTGTTATTTTGGACTATTGTTAGCTAAATTGTTTTCATTTTTCCTCAGTAGACAATGCTACTGGGGCTCTAAAAGTAACAAATACTTTCATAACATTCTGTTCAAAAAAATATCCGTAAGATTATGAAGGATATATTTTACAGTACAAAACTTGACACATGGCAGATCAACAAATGGATGTTGGTTGAAGAAATGAATTACCAGTTCCTGAAACTAAGTATCATTCATCTTTGTAACCTCTACCTGATTCATATTTTTATCCTTTAGAATTCTTGGCACCAAGTATTTTCTCAATATGCTTTCGTAAATTGAATAAATAAGAATTTTTAGAAGTCAATTCTCACCTGCACTGATTGTTTTGGAGTCTATCTGTAACTTTTATTGATGCATGAATGGAATATACTATATGATTCCCTAGGAAGTATAATGAAGTTCTCACCTTTCAATAGTCTATTTTAGAACAGGATTTTTGTCATGCCATTAATAGATGGCTCATGATCTAATTCCTATCCTTGGAGCACAGATAAGATTCTAGTACAGTCAACAGTTGCATACCTTTTATATATAGTTTACTGTGAGCATTTGAAAGGAATGCCATCCTATTCATCTCTGTGACTTAGAACTTCAAATCACACCATTCTATGTCAGTGGCACCCTGTCCCTCAGAACATATAACAATGCCAGGAATATAGTTGATATATAATAAATACTTACTGAGAATGACTAATTTAATAAAATAATAGATTCATGCAATTGCCCTGAAAAGCAGGGGAATGAAGCAGCCAGCAAGTCTTCCAGGAAGCAACTGAGAAACACCCTTTGGCATCCACCATTCAATCATCTTAACATCAGTCTTGAAGCTTAAGAAATAAAATTTAGGGCCAAGAAAGCATAGCTCACGCCAACTACTTTTCATTCCCCAGACCACTGATTGCCTCACTAACTCTCTCACTTTGCTGAATGTGTGAAATCAATTATTATAGCAAGCAAAACACAGAAAGTTTTTGGAAAATTGTTTTATTAATAAAAGGTTATAATGTCAAAGCATGGATTAAAAAACGCTGCATTCTGACATTATGTAAATTCAGAAGAACACAGACAAAAGATTTGATAAATTACATCTCTAATTGTGTCTCCCTTGCTTCTCCACTGTGAACTCCCTATATACATGAACCAATTTAATATTCTCAATAGTTGCTTTCTTATAATAGGGGAAAGCTTCTAGGTCTTAAAAAATTTTTTTTTTACTTTCAGGTACCCATAGACCCTGGAGGAATCTCTCCAGATATAACCTCCTACTCCTGAATGGTAAACTTCATTGCCATTCTATTTCTCTGATTTCTGTCCAGTTTCTTGTCCCCTGATTTTGGTTCTTTAGACCAAAACAGTTTGATACTTTGTTCAGACTATCAGTCCCTGGCTATATGCCAACCTTAGATAGTGCCTTGAATATTTTCCTGATTTGATTTCCAGCTTGAGAATTAGATTAGTATCCTTTTATTATTGTGCCCATCTCTGGCACTTAGCACCTCAAACTTCATCCAACAAAGGTCCAGGGCCCTTTTGCTTCCCTAGGAGGAATGTTCAAACAAGCAGATGAATCATCTTCTTCTCTAAGCAGTGATCTGTGTCCTTTTCCTCATGCTCTTTCCCCATTTGAAACCTCTGTCTTCACATACCTCATCTGTCTAGTTCTTACTTATCATTCAAGGCTTTATCCCAACCATCAATTCAATTAGGAAGCTTCCTCTATACTAACCAACCTGTAGCTGAGCATTTCAAGCATATTTTGTCTATACCTCTCAGTCATCCCTTATCTCCTACTGCCTCATATTTCAAAAATCTTTTAAAGTATAAATATATTAAACTCAGAATAACTCTGTGAATGATTATTTTTTGAGAGTCCTAAGAAAGGTATATTACACAATTTTTGGTATCTCTCACTATATTTCTAAAATACTTTGCATGTAAATAAACTGTAGAATGGTATACAAATGAATAAATATATAGCTGTTTTAACCAATTATTCTTAATATAAGCTTATAAATCATACAAGTAACTTATGAAATCTTTTGGTAGCTCTATAGAAAAGATGGCAAATTCAGATCAGCTCTACCACTCCTGTATAATTATTTTTTAAATTTACAATAACTTAAAGAGTACTTATGCATAATTAATTCTTGATTTGATCTATGGCATAGGTCCCTGCCCAGGTACTGGGGAAGTAAACTTTGAGATGGAGATTTGGATGCAGGGTTTTATAGAGCAATAAACTAGGGAATAACACTGGCACTGGTGTGAGAAAAAAGCAGGTGGAAAGAGAAGTTCAACTGCAATGCAAATGAAAAAGAAGCCTCAGCAATCCCTGGGGAGCTCTGCAGCAGGAATGACTGTTCAGAGATGTTGGGAGTTGAGGCATAGGAACCACTTATACCCTAGCATCAACCAGCCACTTTACAAAGACCACTCCGAGGGTGGGAATATACAATCAAGTGAGGTGTCTCTCTTCAGCTGAGGACATCACTTTGGAGAGGGAGGAGGGAAGTTTTTAATTTGGATGAAGTTGATCTGTCTTTTTTTTTCCTGATTTTGTTCAGTAGGACAAGAAATCAAACATGAACATTGGTGGTTTAGACCAAGGATTGAAAATATTTTATTCTCTATAAGTCATTTTATTATTTTCCAGGGTCTCACCTCCATTCCTATAGCCTGAAATTAAATATTTTTTTCAGATTGCCAAAGTTCCAATCTGTAAGTCAAGTAAAATCGTTAGTTGCTTTTGGAAGGGTTTTATGAGGTTAAAGGAAGCAGAAGTACATTGTTCTCAAGGAATTTGTCATTTAAACTGGATGTAGCTATGTTTGGAGGATAGACTGTTGAACTGGGAGTCAAATTAGTTTGGTTCAAATTCTACTTCAGACTTTGACTAGAAAGCAAGTTGTTGAACTGCCTTAACTGTCAACTTTATTACCTGTAAATTGGAGCTTATTCACCTAAAAGGCTTTTGCATGCACGAATGAGATAATAAATGTGAAAGCACTTTGTAATCACTAACATCCTACACAAATATAAGTCATTGTTATTACTAAGACCCAAAGCCAACTTTAGAAAAGAATATGTTATTTGTTGATCAATGAAAATGACCCCTGGAGACCTCCTTCCCTAAATCAGCACACACTCTACCAAGATATAATACTATCTGTCATTTTCACCATGTGTAATACTCTGCTTTATGTTAAGTAAGCCTTCTCAGGTTTCCATTTAAAATGGAAATGTCTCCTAGAAGAGTTACAAAGTCACAGCTCAGAGTGAATAGGTCTCAAAGACCTTATGTTAAATACACTGGCACCTAGGCAACATTTACATGTGCCTTCCCTTCTACTCTTTCTGACAAGGGCAGTATAATATAAAAACACAAGCCCTAAAAGACTTGAAAAGACTAGAAGGGAAAAAAACCACAAAAAAAACTAGAAACCAGTTGGAGAGACATCAAAAAGAACAAGAGTCTACTTTTCCAATTGTCCAGGGTGAGCCTTGTAAATAGCAGGTATTAGAGATACAGTGCACTGATAATGATAATCAGGTTGTATTTTTAACAACTTTATTGAGGCATAACTGACATAAAGAACTACATGTGTTTAAGTGTACATTTAAGTATACAGTTTGATGTACTTTGGCATGTGTATAGTCCCATAAAACCATCACTACAACTAAGAAAATGAATAAATCCCTCAACCCTTCCCCACCTCAAATTACACCCCTCTGACTCCTCCCACCCCCCTTCTTCTCAGGCAAGCACTGACCTACTTTCTATCATTCTTTAGTACTTTGAATTTCCTAGAATTTTATGTAAATCATATCATATAGCATTTATCTTTTAAAAACTCTGGTTCCTTTCACTCTGCATAATTATCTTGAGATTGTTCTAGTTTATACCATGTATCATGTTAATTCCTTTTTATCTCTGAATAGTATTGCGTTGTATGAATGTCAGTTTGTCCTTTCATATGTGGATAGATGTTTGGATGATGCCAGGTTACCTATTATGAATAAAGCTATGAATGTAAGTATGGAAGTCCGTATGGACACCTGTGTCATTTCAGATAATTTTCTAGGAGCAAAATGGCTGATTCATAATGTAGTATACATTTACTTTTGTAAGAAAGAAACTCTTTTCCAAAGTGTTTGCTTTCCCACTCACAGTTCATTGGAGTTCCAGTTCCTCCATAGACTCTCCAACACTTCGTATGTAGTCAGTGTTTTTTTAATGTTAACCATTCTCACAGGCATATAGGGTATGATTATAGTTTTGATTTACATTTCATTAATGACTAGCGATATTAAGCATCATTTCATGTGCATATTTTCCAACCATGTAAATCTTCTATGATGAAATGTCTAATTTTTCAGGTGGTTCTTTCCCTCCCAAGTAGGTTTTCTCATGAGAAGTGCTAAACAGCTAAATGCTGTTGTAGTTAGGAGAGGAGATCCTTTCCAGTCTCCAGAGTTCTACTCCTATACAGCACTCTTCTTTCTGGTACTCTGCCATGTGAATTCCAGTTACCTTAGCTTTCCCAGACTCTTAGCTCTATTTCCTCAGCTTAGAAGATACAATGTACCCTGCTTCAGTTTGTCCGCTACAACCTGGAAATTCTCTCAAGTCAGTATGCTGTGGAAATCTTAGGGTTCACCTCATTTTTTCTCCCTCTCAGAGATCACTCTCTTCAGTGACTGAAGTCAAATGTCTTGCAAATCATTCTTTCACATCTTTTGTACATATTTTCTTGTTCCAGGTAGGGCTAAATCTATTTGCTGCTGCTTCCTCTTATCTGGAAGCAAAAGGCTACAGACCATACTAATTAGGGAGCCAATTATAGCAAATAAACCCCAACATCTTTCTTAAATAATTAGGAAATTACTTCTTTCTTATGCAGTCCACTGTGATTCCTACCAGCCAAGTAGGAGGTATTTCTTGATAGGATAATTTAGGGATCCAGGTTCTTTCCAGAGAGTGATTCTATCATGACCTAGGTCTCAGGACTGTATTGTATTCAGTTGGAAGGCAGGAAAAATGAACACAGAGAGGACACATTATTTCTTAATTGCCTGGGCCTGGAAGTGATGTCACTTCCCCTCACTTCTCAATGATGAGGACTTCAAGGTCTCATCTGTATGCAGTGGGGAAGGATTGAGATTGGGTGAGAGAAAAAAGCAAGGAGAGAGAAAATTAAGCTTTGTTCCTGGAGCTGAATGGACAAAGTTATATTTTTTCTTTCATACATTTTGAGCAAAATAATTTCTAAACCTTATGTCCAATTATTCTACTCCTGAATATATAGGTTGGATATAGGCTTTGAAAATTGAGTTTAACAAATAATTATTTAACACATTAAGAATCCATGTTCTTGTATATGTTCTAAGATGCTATAGTTGAATGAGAGACTACCTCTGTGCTGGTCCAGAAGCTCTTTTGGGGCCTTTCAATTACTTGGCAGACAGGCCATTTGAGTAGTCAACTTTACTCTGCCTTGGCTACCTTCTTCTCCAGTTAAATAGCATAGTTCCCACTCTGCTGGAGATAAATGCAACTCAATAACAATCCTGTAACCAAAGAAATGTCATGGTACCCATCCAAGTTCTCAAGTGAGTGAGTTGTACCAGCATGTCGACCTGATAGAATTTCGGGACAGTTGCACAATGCATTTCATAACAACAAACAGATCGATCAACTGCCAAGATAATTTAATTGTTAAAGCAGTCAAAACCCGTCAGCCTGAACATATTACAGCCTAAGTAATGTGCTCTCTTTCAACAGCCCAAGTGGCAGAAAGACAATGCCCTAAGTTCTTATGTGCTATACAAAAACCATGGTGTACAGATTTAAAAAATTTACCCCATTAATCTTCTGATTTTCTACAGCCTTATGTGATATTCTTAAATATGTTCAACAATTAATTAATTAACACTTTACCTTTCAATTATGCTGTATAGTTTGGAACGATTTTCTTAAATTACTGTTATTACTCATTGCCTCTGATGGTATAGGAAAATGAGGCTCAGGGATGATTAATTTAGCTTCTGGCTATGATGGAATAACAAGCAATGATTCACCTTGCTACCTGAAATAAGCAAGCACCAAACAAATATAAGAAAAAAGTTTTGAAGACATTGGAAATCAAGGAACAAAGAATGATGATCCCTGAGAGAGGGTAACCAAATGAGATGAGTGCAGTGGTCACCCCAGCCTACTGCCTTGAGAGACTCTCCAGGCCTCAGTGCAGGGAGAAGGAATTCAGTCAGAACCCAGAGAACTCTCTGAGTAGAGAAGATGGTGCTGAGTCCAGGAAGACCCATGTGCTAGAGTTTACAGAGCAAACTACCGGAGGGGTGATGGCTGCACAAAGAACTCTGGAGGTTCTATAACATTGGTGATAAAGATAAACTAATAAAACAGGAAACAGTGTAGAAACAGATTCACACATTTAAATTGATACTGAAAAAAAAGTGCAAAGTCTACACTAAGAGATTAGATAGACTTTTGACAAATGTTGCTGAAATGACTAGGTAGCCATATACAAAAACAATAACCTTGACCCATACCTTGCAACATATACAACAACTAAAATAAGTTACAGTACTGATTTTAAAACTCAAAATGACAAAACTTTTAGAAGACAATATAGGAGAAATCCTTTGTGACCTTAGGTTAAGTCAAGATTTTATAGATATGACCCCAAAAGAGTGATTAAAAAAAAAACCACAAAGATTAATTAGAAATTCATTAAAATTAAAAATGCCTGCTCTTCAAAAGACACTATTAAGAGTATAAAGAGTTTAACCACAGACAAGGAGAAAATATGCACAAATATGCGCTAATCAAATAACAATATATGATTTGTATCAAAAACTCCTAAAACTCAGTAAGGAAACAACCCAATAAAAATAGGCAAAATACATGAACAGTTCCTTCACTAAAGAACACAGACAGATGGCAGTTTAGCACATGAAAAGATAATATGGTTATCATTAGGGAAAAGCAATGTGAAACCACATTGGGTTACCATTAAACATGTATTAGCATGACAACAATTTAAAAGACTGAGCATAAATACAAAATGTGGGGAAGAAGGTGAAGGAACTGAAGCTTGCATAAACACTGGTGGAAATATAAAAAGGAGACTATTTTAGAAATCAGTTTGGTAGTTTCTTAAATTTAAATGTATACCCAGCATTTGGTATAGTCATTCCACCTTACATATTTACTCAAGAGAAATGAGTAAGAAAGCAAATGACCATACAACTTGTATAGGAATATTTATGGCAATCTTATTTTTTTAATAGCCAGAAACTGGAAACAATTCAAATGCCTGTCAATAGGTGAATGATAAAGTGGTATACCCACACAATGGAATACTACTCAATAATAAGGAATGGAGTATTGATACATATAAAAACATTGAAAAAAATCAAAGTAATTATGTTGAGTCAAGGAAGCCAGAAGAATAGAGTTTATACGATGTGATTGTATTTGTAAAATTTCTAGATAATGTGAAATAATACATAATGACTGAAAGCAGATCAGTACTTGTCTGGGAATGGAGGTGGAGGTCAAGCTCTAGGGAGAAGGAAGAGGAAAGTATTGCAAAGAGGCATAAATTTGGCAGGTAATGGTTATGTTCTTTATTTGGCCTATAGAGGTGGTTTCACATGGATATGCACATTTGTGAACATAAATTTTTCACTTTAAATATGGACAATCTTTTGTAAGTCGATTATACCTCGACAAAGTTGTTAAAGAAAGTAATGTCCAATATATTTCATTAAATCAATAGATATTTGCTGAGCAGCTGCTCTGTGCTTTGAACTATTCAAGATACTGGTGGTAGACTGGTGAATAAGTCAGAAGTGGTTCTGATGACACAGACGTTTGTTGAGGGATGGACTTGTTATAAATTACAATGAGGAAAAGGGTGGAGGGATATTTTTTGGTGGGGCAGGAGTATGAGAGGAAATCAGAAGTTCAGTTTAGTGTTGAGATTCATTAGACATGCAAATGGAGATACTTAGATGTAAATCTTAAGAATAAGAGAAATCCTAAGTGCAAACATACATCAGTAAGTAGATAACTACTTTAAGACATAAAATACAACTAGAACATTAAGAAAATGAGTGAAGATAGAGAAAAACTGTAAGGAAATTCTTTGGAGCACTCAGCTGTTCAACCTTTCAAGAGGTGAGAAAGGAAAGGCACGGAAGACTGAGAAAGAGGGGCTAATAGTGCAGGAAGAAAACCAAGAGAGTGTAATGTCCCGGAAACCAAGGAAAGAGTATTTCAGGAAGAAGGAAGCAATCAACAGTACCAAATGATATTGTTAAATAAGTTAAGGAACAAGAATTGACGATTGAGTTATGTAATGTGGAGGCCCCTTAGCAAAATTCTGTTTGGAGTGGTGAATTTAAGAGAGAATAGGACATAAGGAACTGGAGACAGCCAGTCCAGACAGTCCAGACAATTCTTTCAAGGAACTTTGCTTTAAAGAGACCAGAGAGGTGAGCTGTACGATACCAAGAGGGGGCACATGAAATCCTGAGCAGTTCCTTAGTGATAAAATGAGAGAAATAACAGTGTGTGTGTTGAGAGGACTAATCTGGAAATAGAAAAAATGATGATGCAAGGGACAGAAGGCAACTGAGTGAGTGGCATTCTTGAGTAAGTAGAAGAAAATAGGCTCTAGCTCAGAGAGAAAGGGGTTATTAGGCTTAAGTAGGTGTATGGACAGCTCCCTGACTATAAAATGGGAGACAGCAGAGTATGCAGACATTAGAACTTCAAAGTGGAGAGATAAGAGAGTAGGAGTTTACAGAACTTTTACTTTGAATGACTCTATGGAAGGCAGTGGTATCTGTTTTTTCCCATTCCTTCCCCTGCTCATAATGTCTGACGATTTTCCTGAACACACCATTGAAACAACTCCTGCCAAGATCAACGATGTTAACTTAAATGGCACATACAAAAGAGAATCTCTATCTTACTTGTTCTCTTGGCCAATTTTGAATATATTAACACATATATAGACCAGATGGACCCATATTCTCAAGACTGGAGTCATCCTTCCATCCTCGTTATGTGAAGTGTTTCAGCTCATCTTTCAGGAAGCCAGGGATAATCACAGGTAACTTGAAAATTACTATTTTGGGAGTTTGGAAATCATTAACCAAGATGAAATAATGGAGGTGTTGGGTCTATTGGAAGAAATTTAAAATAGTAATTTGGGCTAGAAAGAAATGCAACTTTCAGAATCATTAACATATAGATGGTAGTTGAACCTATGGAAGTAGAAAAAATGAGAAGCCTATGGGTTAGCCAAGGAAGTTAAAAATGACCAGAAGACCAGTGGAGTACAAGTCAATCCCACTCAATTTTCTGACTTTTCCCCAGTGCTCACTACTTGCCAGGAAAGACACGGAATTTGACTAGAAATATAGACAAAAATTAAAGAGGGATAAATAGCCAATTCCAACATTCTACATTACTTTGCAAAAAGAAAAATAAAAAAAGGTATAGAGTGGTACTTCACTGAATAAATTTAGAAAATATACTGTATTCAACTATATTTTGAACACATTTCTATGATTATACATTATTTAATGTCTGTCATTACATTACCACAGGCAAGCCACCCAAGCCATGTTTTTATTTAGAGTTTTTACACAATTTCATTTTGTTTCAATTTTTACACAATATATCAGAATATCATATTCTTTTTCTAAACCCAGTGCTTTTGGACATTCCTCAAAAGTGGCATCTTGGCTTCCTTCAAGCCACTCTTCATATTTTGCATCTGACTCAGCACATGTCAAGAGTGACTATCTTTGCTGAGTGATGGCCTGATTGTTTTAAAGTTTACAACTTTCTATAACTTACCTCTTATTTTTTAGTCTTAAAATATTGTTTCCCTTGATTTAAGACTAAATCAAAGCAATGTCTACCTTGTGATATTCTTTCCATCTACTTGTTTCAATTTATAATGAGCAATAAACCTGTCAATTTCTTAATTCTTCCTTTCCCTACCTCTCTCTTTATGACCCTGAAGTTTGTTTATAATGGGAGAAGCTATTAGGTGTACCACTGGCAGGCTGGGTTCTCAGAAGTTCACAGTTTCACAGAAACTTTGGGTATTTCTCTTTTTTTTATTTTTAAAAAGTTCTTCTTTTAAATAAAGGCAAGAAAAGCAGCTACATGTGTGGCTGATCTAATTAGAAAGTTAAAAGCCATGTGATACTGATTTTTAAAAATTGTGTAAAATAATTTAAACTAAAAAATAAATGTTTATTTTGGCTAAATGTGTTTTTTTTTCAGACAAAACATTTCTAATACATATAAGTAATTTTATAATTCATTATTTTGGCCTCAGTTTCTCAGTGGCAGCATGGGAGGACAAATTGCTGTTCTATCAAATGCAATCCCTCTGTAAAATGGTATTAATCTAGATCAGGCTTTCTCAATCTAGGCATGATGGACATTTTGGGCCAGAAGTGTTTGTTTGTGAGAGGCACTCCTGTGTATGGTAGGATGTTTATCTGCATCCCTGGCCTGTACCCACTAGGTGCTAGTAGTAACCAAGTTATGACAATCAAAAAAGTTTCCAGACATTGTCAAATGTCTTGGGTTGGGGGGAAGGGGAGATGATAATGACTAATGTAAATTGAACAAAACTGATTTAATGGTTATTACTGAGGGAAGTTTTACCATTAAAATTGATTTAATGGTAATTGTTGAAGGAAGAATTTAATGAAGAGGTTTTAGAGTTTTGGTTGGTTTTACTTCTGCTCCTTTCTCCCTTCCTTCCTTCCTTTTTTCCCTTTTTACTCTAGTGGATAAACCCTATTCAACAAAAATTTTACATGGAAGTCCATTGTGTAAAAGTCTAACAGATGGGCTCCACTCCTTGAAATGGTGTGATCTGGAGAATTACTATATTTATCATGATTTTATTATCTGTATTTTTATGAAGTATATTATGAACTATAACCAACATTTACATTTGTAGAACATTTATCCTCTGGACTCTGCCTTATCTTCTAACTATCCAGTCCAGTGAACATTAAACAGGTTCTGTCTAAACCTTGGCTTCTTTAATCCCTACAAATGAATGAAGTATTATCACCCTGAAGTTATAGAAACTCAGCTATTAAGTGACTGCCCAAATTCAACTGTTACTTTTTTCTATTGTAATATACTTTCTTAAATTGAATCTCAAATAAGAGTGAGCCACTATATTAGGCTTATGCTCTATATGACACATACAGTACTAAAGATGAAATGCTGTCATCATTTATTTTATGGATTAGCTTCTACCTCATTCATCTAAATTTTCCTTGCCATTAGTTTGTTTCCCTGGCATTGACTGTATTCAAACTATAAAGCAAATATAAATGTGTCACTTTTGCTCAGAACCTTAGGATGACCTCGCATCGCTTACCATATATGACTTGAACTCCCTAAGGTAGCATACAGGGTTCTCCATGACATAGCCTCTGCTTGCCTCTTCAGGTAATAGCATCCAACTCCTCATAACTTTCCCTGTGTCTGCTCCCCCCTTCGCATCTATGTGAGTATTTCTGAAACAGGTGCTTATATGTCTCTGCTTGGAAGAGACCCTTCCTGTTAGCTGGTTCCTTTTCATCCTGTAAAACTTAATTTATGGATTGTCAGCCTTGGTAGAACCTTTCTTAATAATCTAATCTTAACTCTGGCTTATATACCTTTCTAGTCTTAATATCTTTATAATAACCTGTTATCTATCATTACTCTCAATAGATAACAATATACTATTATCTGTTCTGATGCTTATCTCCTCTACTATCTGTTACTTTTTTTGAGAACAAGGTTGTGTAATTAGTTTTATTATCAATGCCCTGAATAGAACTATGAATGATCATTGCATAAATCTTTGTTGGATACATGGATTAATTTCATTTTAGGATCCTCAACTTACAACTAGGTTAAATTTTTATAATGATACTAAAAAAGGAATTATCTTTTTAAAATAGGACAGTCTCCCTTGTTTTCCTAGAAATTTCCATTGAGTGCAAATCTCAAGATGAGAAAGTATGGAGAGATCTACAGAAATTCATCACCTCTTTGGAAAAACAATTACATGGCACATTTTTTCCTTACTGATTGCCACAGGCAGAATCATCTTTGAGGATAAAAGATGGCATATAATCTTTCAGACAATATTAATAATAATCATAAACAGACTCACTGAGCCTTTTAGTGGGAGAAAAACAGTTTCAGTTTGCAGTTTCCAAACTGCATGGTCAGAAGACTGCCGTGGAAGCTCAAAGGGAAATTATGTACTACCTTAACTAGGTATATATAACCTTAACTAGGTAAACTACTTTCTTTGACTCTGGAAATGAAATTCAAACTCTCTCTTGATTATACCTGCAAATTAAAGCTGACATATCATTCATCAGGGATAAATGCTAGCTGGTCTATTCTCAAAAGCACCTTTAGGCTAAGATCCCTAAAGCCTGTGTGTACACAGTACTCAACAGGGATGTCATGTGTGAGCGATTATAAAATGAGTCAGTGTGACCCTCTATCTTTGCAAAAGCATTTGTTTTTGAAAACTGTGTTTTTCAAAATGATCTTTCCTTCCTCTGCTCAGTGGCATCCATGGCTCAGCATTCTACTGCCGATCTTCCTTGAGGTAAAAATAAATGCCTGCACTCCCCAGCAGGTCATGTTTGAACCTAATTGAAGGACACCTCTGCAACAATTATGTGGGTAGTTTGGAACTAACATGCCTGAAAAGCCTATCAAAAAGTTAGTCACTGCATCATAATCCTATGAAGTAGAATTATTATACCCACTTGACAGATGAGAAGAGCAAGTATTGGTAGAGTCCTGTGAGTGCCTTCACCTACTTCCTAGAGTAGCCTCCACAGTACCTAACAGAAAGGAACATTTCAAGGTCAGAGGACAATTGGGCCTTGCAGTTTAGGATACTCAGCAAGAGCTAGCAGGGAAGGATGTCCAGAGCCTATGGAGGGCTCCCAGCAGACTCACAGAGTTCATTCACAAATCCAAGGTCATACAGATAATAACAAATCAAAGAGTCCTTTTAATCTAGGCCAGTTTGACCATAACTTCTCTGCTTTTTCTTTTTTTTAATGTTTTTTTAAGGTATTATTGATATACACTCTTACGAAGGTTTCACATGAAAAAACAATGTGATTACTACATTTACCCATATTATCAAGTCCCCACTCATACCCCAGTTCAGTCACTGTCCATCAGTGTAGTAAGATGCCACAGATTCACTGTTTGCCTTCTCTGTGCTACACTATTTTCCCCATGACACCCCACACCATGTGTACTAAACATAATACCCCACAGTCCCCTTCTCACCCACCCTCCCACACCCCTCCCCTTTGGTAACCACTAGTTCCTTCTTGGAATCTCTGAGTCTGCTACTATTTTGTTCCTTCAGTTTTGCTTCGTTGTTATACTCCACAAATGAGGGAAATCATTTGGCACTTGTCTTTCTCCGCCTGGCTTATTTCACTGAGCATAATATCCTCCAGCTCCATTCATGTTGTTGCAAATGGCAGGATTTGTTCCCTTCTTATGGCTGAATAGTATTCCATTGTGTATATGTATCACTTCTTCTTTATCCATTCATCTACTGATGGACACTTAGGTTGCTTCCATATCTTGGCTATTGTAAAAAGTGCTGCAATAAACATAGGGGTGCACATGCCTTTTTGAATCTGAGAAGTTGTATTCTATGGGTAAATTCCAAGGAGTGGGATTCCTGGGTCAAATGGTATCTGTATTTTTAGTTTTTTGAGGAACCTCCATATTGCTTTCCACAATGGTTGAACTAGCTTACATTCCCACCAGCAGTGTAGGAGGGTTCCCCTTTCTCTGCATCCTCGCCAACATTTGTTGTTCTTAGACTTTTGGATGTTGGCCATCCTTACTGGTGTGAGGTGAAATCTCATTGTGGTTTTAATTTGCATTTCCCTGATGATTAATGATGTGGAGCATCTTTTCATGTGTCTGTTGGCCATCTGAATTTCTTCTTTGGAGAACTCTCTCTTTATATCCTCTGCCCATTTTGCTTTTTGGGTGTAGAGGCGTGTAAGTTCTTTATATATTTTAGATGTTAACCCCTTGTCGGATATGTCATTTACAAATATATTCTCCCATACTGTAGGATGCCTTTTTGTTCTGTTGATGGTGTCCTTTGCCATACAGAAACTTTTTAGTTTGATGTAGTCCCATGAGTTCATTAACTTCTCTGCTTTTTCTGCTCCATCACATGAAATTCACTTCAGACTCTGCTAAGTGCATTCATACTTGCTTCATTTGATCCCCATGCAGAGATTTATGGTCCATCGTTTACAGTCTGTCTTGCTAAATCTCACACAACATGTTCTATTTTCCTTGTGATTCTAATCACATTTTACATACAGACTACATTTTAATTAAATGTCCCCCAATGTTCTGCTTTGCTAGTTACATAAAAGTAAAATCACTGCTTCAGCCTTCTGCTTTGAAATTATTTTTATGAAAGATGTTATAGAAGGAAAAGAAGCTGTTTTTTCCTTCAAGGGTTTTGAAATCTTTTTGGGAGAAGCAGAACATAAATATCTAGCAGAATAAGGGAAATTATATAAACGCACACACAAATTGGTGGTATAGATTTTGGAACTTTAGATACTTGGGATTCTTTAGTAAACGGGATGGTTCTCTGGGGCTGATATTAAACTGGGAAACTTACAAAGAAGGGATGCCTTGCCATCTATCTCCTGAAAAAACACGGATTTTTATTTGGCAGATGGAAAAAGAGCGTGGTGAGGACCTCTTGCAGGATTGGGGTGGGAAATGACTGGACACATCTGGGCTCAGTGTGATTAATGAAGTATGATTAAGACAAAGTTAGGAGCCCAAATATGTTCCAAATTGCATCCCTCCAGTTGTAACGCCTTCTTTGATTTCTAGACTTATATATATTCAACTGCTTACAAGACATGGATATTCCATTTTTTTTTCAAAGGAAACTAAAACTCCACATATTTGGGACTAAACAGCTCATTCTCTTTTCCACACCATGAAACTCCCTTACTCCCAGGGCTCCTGGTGTTGAAGGCACCACCTCACCTCTAGGAGAACAAGCCAAGAGCCAGGAGTGAAAGCTGATACTTTTCTTTCCCCTCAGTTCTTATAGATGACCCAATAGTACCTGAGGATCCCATCGTCCTTCAGTTACTTTCTCCTTTCATCTCCCATTCATGTATTTCCTAATTCAACTTACAACCATAGGTTGCACAGAATATTGAAATCACCTTCTAATTGTTCTCCTCCTATGGTCACACTTGCCTTCTAATATGTTACAGCATGCCAATTTTTTTTTTAAGTAAAATAAATTTAACCCTGAAACATCTCTGCCAAAAAAAACTTCAACAGCTCCACAGAGGACACTGTAACATGCCTATGAAGTCACAAACCATCTGGTTAGGCTTCCATTTCCAGACTCGGCTCCTACTACTGCTCTCCTGCCTTTAAGGCCTTCGTCTTCTCTGCCCTTTCACTTCCTCAAAGGAGAGGAATCAAGGGCCTTCCACATAAAGAATGCGGAGCACTGGGGAGGTCTTCTCCTAGTGACCTTAGGTGAGCCTGTGCTTTGTTTTAAGATCTTACTACCGTCTTCGCTGCTTTTGGTCTATCATCCTGTCTTAAGGAAACCCTTCTCAACTCCCTAAATTAAATCAGGTTATATCTAGAATGACTTAGTGTCAATAACAGTAATAACAACAACAACATAAAACACAGAAGTAGATGGTTAGAAGTTTATCTGGGGCTTAAATTTTATTTTAATTATTTTGACATCATAGAACAGTTAGAAGAAACTTATACACCCTTTTCCTAGAAAAAAAAGAAATATTCACACACACACAGATTCGTTTAAGAACGTATAAACCCCTTCCCGAAGATCATATATTTTGTTAACCCAACTTAACAATTCTGACAATCCTCAAATTTTGTGGTTAAAATGCAGATTCTCAATCCCCACCACAGAAACCTGGATTCAAGAGATATAGAGTGCACTTCAGGAATTGCTACTTTTATTTTTTATTTTTTGAGACACCTACATGGTCCCAGTACTGTGACCTTCACACCACATTTAAAAAAATGCTACTCTGGAAAAATCACCTGATGATTGAAACATAAACAATGATGCAGTCTTTGAAAGTATTTTGGTTATAAGATAATTAAGTACTGGGGATATATAATGTATATGGTGAACTATAGCTAAAATATTGATTTGTATATTTGAAAGCTGCTAAGAGAAGAGATCTTAAAAGTTCTCATCACAAGGAAAAGAATTTGAACTATATGAGGTTGACAGCTGTTAACTAAACTTACATACATATATACACATACTTATATACATCAAATAACTATGTTGTGCACCTTAAACTTGTATCATGTTGCATGTCAATTATATCTCAATAAAACTGGAAAGGAAAAGAAAAGTATTCTGGATCAGGAAGAGATGAGATCAATAAATCTAAGGTGGCATTCATTTGCCACTCCATGTAAATTTGTGGAAGAAAGCCTTGCCTACCAGCCAGCACACAGCATAAAATACTGCTTTGTAATACTCTTTTGTTGAACTTCTTTCTTTCCTTACGCGCATCTTCACTGTAAACCATCATGGGTTTGCTTTGATTAACTTGTTGCCTCTGGGTTCAATAGACATTCCACTCTAATCAGTAACCTGACTTCTTTCTGCTCTGGCATGTTTTATTTAATCTCCAGAAAAGGCACTGCTTGCAACTAATTAGCATCAGCTACTGAAACTCTTTCGAAATATGACTTTCAAAGCAATCCTATCTGCCAGACATTGCTATGGCAGCTTCAAGCTCCTGATTGAGACATTTAAATTGAAACGAGGAGGCAAATTTATGGATCTCGTGAAACTATGCTGGTTGAATCTAATGCGGAAATTCCTGAGGCATTGTATTCCCTAATCACTGCCTTTATGACTAACTACTATCATTATCACTGCATCAGCACTGGCAAATTTTCAGAGCAAGAGGTACCCAAGCTTCAAACTTAGAACACCCAGTGTATTCCAACTTAGTGCAGACTTGGCACATAGTAGGCATCTCAATATGTTGAATGATTATGTGCATACACTCAATACCCAATGAAGGAATCTAGAAAATGAAGAGTGATTTTTTTTTTCCTGCTTTGTACCTATACTCTCTTGCATAGACATCTGAAATGAGTACGGCATAAGGGCTGTATAGTAATATCTGATCATAGTCTGATAAATCATTTCAGTTGTCTGCTTTTTCACTTATTATAAAACTTTCATCAACAGAAGTCTGACTAATTGGAAATGTCTATCGTGTAAACACTTTGGAGAAAGTGGTTGTTCTTTTTATCCATTTAACCAACAAAGGAGAATTCAATACAAAAAAGCACACAAATATATTTGAAAATAAACTTCAGTGCCCCTCCCTGACTTCTGTACATTTTAAATTCAGTTACTTATGGCTTTATAGCCAATGGCTGTAGGCCTGAATGAAAAGCTTCGAATTCAAATCATTCAATAATGAATCACACTTAGTCACCACACTCTGATTACTAAGGCTAGAAAGTGGCTGGCATATTTTAGATTTTTTCATAACAGTAGAAAAAGTAAGTTCTGAGTAGCTCCTTACCTGCATTTATTGGGTCTGCCAAGTGTGAATTAGTTTATCTTATGTCTTCACACTGATCACTAACTCTCTTCACCTTGTACCCTCTATTGGAGGAGTTCCTACTTCCCTGCTGTGGTAGTAAGCCTTGATTCTCACATGCTGTCCCTTTCTCTCTTCTGAACCTATGTGATCTTCTCCTGGTTGCTCTGATTATTCATGACACTGCCCTGTCCCACTCTACCTTGAAATATGCACACATTCTTCCTAGGTGAATAAATGACAATAAAACCATTAGAAAAAATGTTACTGCTCTACTGCTCAAAGTATGCCTTAAGTTTTTTCTTTTACTACCATTATACACCAACTCCGGTGTCTATTCTCATCTTTTCTTTTCCCTCATTTATTTTGTTCCTTTAAACTCTGTACTCTCAAATTTCTAGGCAGACTAGCACAGTGATTAAAAGCACACATTCTGTTGACAGACTGCTGGATTGTCAATTACATTCTCAACTCTTTACACTAGGGTGATATTGGGCACTGAATATAAAATCTTGATACTTCAGCTTTTTGCATCTGTAAAACAGGGATTTAGTATGCATACCTCAAAGAATAATTTGGGATTAACTGAGTTAAAACAGATAACACAACTAGAAGAGTGCCTGTCACACAATAGGCATTCAACATGCCTTAGAGCAGTCATTGTCGCTCTGGTCATAATCACCACCACCACCATCATTACCATCACCACCACCATGATAATCACCATCACCACCACCATGATAATCACCATCACCACCACCACCACCACCATCACCACCATCATTATCACCATCACCACCATCACCATCATTACCATCACCACCACCATGATAATCACCATCACCACCACCACCACCACCACCATGATAATCACCATCACCACCACCATGATAATCACCATCACCACCACCACCACCACCACCACCACCACCATCACCACCACCACAATCATCGCCATCACCACCACCACCACCACCACCACCACCATGATAATCACCATCACCACCACCACCACCACCACCACCATCACCACCACCACAATCATCACCATCACCACCACCACCACCACCACCACCACCATCATTACCATCACCACCACCACCACCACCACCACCATCACCACCACCACAATCATCGCCATCACCACCACCACCACCATCACCACCACCACAATCATCGCCATCACCACCACCACAATCATCGCCATCACCACCACCACCACCACCACCATGATAATCACCATCACCACCACCACCACCACCACCACCATCACCACCACCACAATCATCGCCATCACCACCACCATCACCACCACCATGATAATCACCATCACCACCACCACAATCATCGCCATCACCACCACCACCACCACCACCATGATAATCACCATCACCACCACCACCACCATCATCACCATCACCACCACCACCACCACCACCATGATAATCACCACCACCACCACCACCACCACCACCACCATCACCACCACCACAATCATCGCCATCACCACCACCACCACCACCACCATGATAATCACCATCACCACCACCACCACCACCACCATGATAATCACCATCACCACCACCACCACCACCACCACCATCATTACCATCACCACCACCACCACCACCACCACCATCACCACCACCACAATCATCGCCATCACCACCACCACCACCACCACCATCACCACCACCACAATCATCGCCATCACCACCACCACAATCATCACCATCACCACCACCACCACCACCACCACCATCACCACCACCACAATCATCGCCATCACCACCACCACCATGATAATCACCATCACCACCACCACCACCACCACCACCACCACCATTACCATCACCACCACCACCACCACCACCACCACCACCATCACCACCACCACAATCATCACCATCACCACCACCACCACCACCACCACAATCATCACCATCACCATCACCACCACCACCACCACCATGATAATCACCATCACCACCACCACCACCACCACCATCACCACCACCACAATCATCACCATCACCACCACCACCACCACCACCACCACCATCATTACCATCACCACCACCACCACCACCACCACCATCACCACCACCACAATCATCGCCATCACCACCACCACCACCACCACCACCATCATTATCACCATCACCACCACCACAACCATCATCACCATCACTCACCACCACCACCATCACCACCATCATCATCATCCCCATTTTATGATTCTACCAAAGCTGAATTATCAACAATGTTTAGATAACACTTAAGTTTTAAAATCAATAGAAATTTGGCAATCTTTGTTCTTTCTGATTTACATTTGCAAAATGTGGTTCTGTTGACAATTGTGTCAGTACAAGTCCAGCACAGAAACCAATCTACGTATGTCAATAAGTATGGGCTTCAATATTGGGAATCAGTTGCTTTCAAAATTCTTTGATGGATTGAAGGTGTGGAAGTCAGAAAGGACACCACTGTACTATTGAATCCAAGTGCAAGTCATGGTTGATATGACTTAGAGGTCAGGAGATGGCTTCTGCCCTTGCTACTTCCATCATTAGAAATACCATTCCCACTCAGGAAGCTAGGGTTTAGCTCCTAGAAAAGCAAATCCTATGACTAGAAACAGTTTCTAGTCACATTTCATATTATTGCTTGTTGACAGAAATTGAAGCAGGAAGGAGATCTTATACCTCATATCATCCTTGCAAACCCCAGGCAAAGGAGTCTGAGACATAGTTTTTAGCTTCTTTTTTTCTTTTTCTTTTGTTTGGAAAGTTCTGTCCTGATTAACTTCAACTGTCACTTCTGTATAGCTAACTGCCACATTCCTATTCATAGTTCTGACGTTCTTTCTCTAATTTCAAATACATAACTCCAAGAAATATTGGAAATTTCCACATGTATATTATATACCATAACCTCAAACTCAATATATTTATTGTATAACTAAACAAAACCAAAACCAAACACAAAACTCAACCCAACTGTCCCTGTACATACGATTTTAATAAGGGATATATTTTCTCCAAGTATGCAGGTCCAAAATCTATGTTTATCACAACGTCAAATTTCTCCTACTCTTTTTTTGATACATGGCTAAGTGGCAGAAAATCTAAAAGAATGAATAGATTACATGGTCTTAAAATGATCTTCCATAAATCCCAAATCTCTTATTTTGGATTTTTCTTCTTTTTTTTTGATCATTTTCTTAGAAATGGTCAGTAACAGCTGGAATTTATATTCCTTATCATAACATGATATCACAGTGTTTTGTTTTTTTAAAGCTCTGAATTACAGTGGATTTTTATGTTTAACCATATACAACTGGGAATGCTGACATCCTACTATGGAAATTGAAGAGTCTAACAAAGGTCACTGGATGGAGAAATTTTTACAAAACATGATATAAAATTACTGGTTAGGAGTTAGATAAAATCAGATGGATTCAAATTTTATCTTTAACACTTTCTAGATGTGTGACCTGGGGAAGCTACTTCAAATCATTAATCCTGGGTTTACTTAACTATAAAATAGAAGTCAAAATGGTACCCACACCACAGAGAGATCATTATGAAGGTTAAATGTGATAGCACTACAATAAAGTTCTTACATGGGGTTCCAGGCTCAAAACAAAAAACAAACAATAAATTTTGGTTAATGGTAATAACCAAATGGTAAATACATTTTGGTTTATCACTGCTGATATTGATGCCATCCCTCCATTCCTTTGAATATATTTTTAATGTCGTAGTTGGTATTTGAAAGTAATTATTATCCTTTGTAGATTCACAGCTATAAAACTGATTAGAAACCCTTAGGGACCTGGAGTACAATTTAGTGTAAAATCTTAAGAGTTTCATGAAGGTAACAGATGCACATGTTGCATAGACTGGATGATGATATGAAATCGCAGGTCCGGCTCTAGTCTCCACCATCACTTTATAAATATTGGTACTTAAGGTGATTATCCTTTGTGTGTGGGGGCATGTGGTGGTAGGTGGTGAGATTTAGGTGCTAATCAGAATTGGAAACCATTAGCCTCAGTCATCAATAAAAATTGTTCTCTTCCACTAAACATAATGGTGGACTATGTTGATAATGATTAATAAAATGTGTGTTATTTTTAGTTCAGCTACACACTACAAATATGTGAAACTGAGTAACATAAGAAAGTCTTATAATACTAGAGAAAATGTCAAACTCCTACTTAGACCTCTATTTCTCAGTTTAGATAGTGGCTTTGATTGTTCATTGAAATAGGACTGAAGGGACCTGCTATACTGATTTATTACGAATCACCAGGGATTATACAGACATGCACTTTGTGTCAGAGACTCTTACAAAGATATTGCAACTGAGAAGGAGTTCCCTGTAACTCCATGCCTTGAGTTGCCTCAATAAAATTTTCTTAAATAAATGAATTAATTTATTAATTACCTACTTAATTTGAATTTAATTTGCCATTAAACTTTTCTCCTCCAATTTCAATTCTGAGAAGAGAAAACTCTATTTTTTACATTAACTTTCAAGTAACTGAACTTTGTAAAATGTGGGCAAGTTTCTTCCCTAACTCATCATCTTTCAGAAAAATTTTTCTGTCAGCAGCTCCTAGGTGTGCCCACAGTGTATAACTGCCAAGGGAATCTGGGAGGCCAAAGAACAGGGTTGGAGAAAGGAGGACGTCATAGGGAGGAGGAAGTCATCCCAAGGTCTGAACACATGTTGTTCTTCATCACACCCTGGGACATCCCACCATAGACATCCTTCTGCCGTCATCTGGGAGAAGTAACAAGCTGACAATCTCTGCTTCCTCATGGCAGCGAGAGACTTGCTGAAAACAGGTATCATTTGGACTTGTCTCTCTGAAGGACAAAAAGTGTAACATCCAAGAAAGTCAAACATGTTCTCTGCACTGCGATGGGGGTTGGGAGGCACAGTGGTGGGAAGCTCTCCCTGCTTTGCAGAGCCAGCTCTTTAACAGGAAGGCAGCAGGGTTTTGCAAGGCAAGAGAGCTGGGGGAATGTTCTGAAAAACCGCACCTCTGCCTTTTGGCACATTAAATCAGCCGAAAAACATTCTTTGAGGACTGGGTTTGGAAAACTTTTATTCTTGCAAGTTCTAACAGAAGGTCTGCCACATAGTTAGGGCTTAGGAAGTCAGCTGCAGGAGGACATTCTTAAAGAAAATCCAATGCTCTAGGGAGTGGTAGCCCACCTGGAACAGGCGATGAAGGCTGTTCCATATGATGGGGACAGACACCAACAATATGGAGTTTGCAGTCGAGCAGAGAGGTAAAATGCGCAGAAAAGGAAGCTTGGTGGGAAGTAGTACAAGCTGAAAGAAAGGTACAGATAAAATGCTCATGGGTCAAAGAATGGAAGAACAATTACCACCCTTTAGGGGAAATTACCAAAAGCATGATAGAAGAGGTGCAAGTTAGAAGCAGTACTCAGTAAAGCATAAAGATGGTCTATTTAAAACACCACCACCACTACCGAAAGGGTAAGTTTGAGGCTTTCCCTCCTTATGGAAAACAATTGTGTGTCATGTTATTTTACTTTATTGAATTAAAAATAATTAGAATCCATTCAGCTACTGGAATTTTAAATGGGATTATATTACATTTATAAATTAACTTGTAGAGAATGGATATCTTACAAATATTTAGTCAGTCTACAGGCTTAGCTCACTGAATTAACCCACTTTTTTCTCTTTTTTTGACCAAGAGGAGTATGTTGGATTTTTGCTTTCTCATATAATATCCATTTCCATTTTCCACAGAGCAGTTTGTTTTCTCTTGGTAAGTGTTGGGATTTCTTGTTATTAAAATATTATTGGCATCAGAGTATGGGGATAAGATCATAGAATGACCCTGTCCAAAAATACTGTCTGCTTCTGGGGTGACTATAATAAAACTATGTAGTCTCAAGACAGAAAATGTATTTTTCAGTGAGATTCACTCTTGTGTGTTTTCTTAACCTTTGCCGCACTCATCTTTTTATATACATTCTGCCTTCTAAAATCTGAAAACAAAAAGCTAAGACTCCCTGATTTAGGGTGGATTTAAAGGGATAAATTTATGTTCAGAATGTATTCCCCACCAAGAAAAGATGTTTCTACCCAACTCACAGGGGCATGGACTTTGAGGCTAGCCATTTCTGTGGGAAATAGCAATTACAATCAATTTTTTAAATTTCATCTAAAGCATGCTTAAAAGGTGAAGCTATTTGTCTCTGAACCAATAAACTGTCTCTGAATTTAAGCACCATTCCCAAAGCATTATGGTCTCTGGAAAAGGAGTTAATAGGTCATCTCTATATAGCTTAAGTATTGAATTAACATAAATATTTTTATAGGAGATTAACTGTTTCATAGACACTTCAGAAAAAATGCATGCATATAGGTGGTTTCGGATTCAATTTGAGGGATTTTTTTGAGATCCGGATGTCTGTTCTTGGACCAAGGGCGATGGATGTCAGCTCAGGAAACCATGATCTATATTGTTTAAGATTACCTTTCAAACTGTCTGGTGCAGGTACAAATGGTAGAGATAAGCCCTTCCCCAGTGTGAGATGGTCAGAGCATCTGATAAAAACTGGACAGTCTGGAAATGAGCAGTATCTATGATAAAGGGCTCAGAAGATAGTGTTTTCCCAAACATTCACCCCCAAAAAAGATAAAAAGAAAAGTTTTTAAACAAGTTGCTTAAGCCATAGTCATACACTTTGAAAAATGAACATTTATAAAACAATGAGAAATTTGATCGGACCAGCTATTTCATGTGTCCAAAACCTAGATAATCATAGACAAATGTTAATTTTAACTGAAATAATCAAAATTTTATTTTATAAATTCAACAATATTCATCATCATATTCGTCATCATATCTTGCTCAATAGAAGCTGGTCCCAATGTATAGCAGCTTTAAAAGAATGTGATGCAAATTACTATCAATTTTACTTACATATTTTTAAGAGTCCATCTATTTTATTTAGAGATTTTAAGTCCACTTTCATCATTATTATTAACAATCAATCCTATACCTTTAACAAAAAATGACTATATGCCCTAGTGAGAAGTGACAGGCAGAATTGTAAGGCCAGAAAATAAAGTTTCTAAGAGTAAACAGCATCGGAAGAGAGGTTTGGCTGAAAGCTATTATTTCTTATGTGGTGTAAGACTAATGCTCAGAGAATCACTTTCAAGTCTCGCTCTCACACCCTCAAGGTCTGGGGAAAGTATTGGAGGCATTTCTCTGGTGTACAGGCCAGTTTTCTTCAGATTCTAGTTATGTGGCCCAGCATAGAGATGAGGCTAGAAAAATTTGAGGCTGAAAACCTGGAAATCTTGATAATGAGGAGCTCAGTATTTCTATCCTGAAAAATAATGAAAGTCCTGGAGGAGGAGCCATCCAAACTGAGTGAAAAAAACTAAGCTTTCACCCAAAGCTTTGAGCAAATTACAGGAAAAATCAATGGAGTAAATGTAATGCCAGCTCTCACTTAGAACCAATGCCTGATGCCCACTGAGCATAGGGCCAACAGGAAAAGGTCCAGTGCAATGAACAGAGGCACATCCAAGTTTTGTGGGGCCTGAAACATATAATTTGCAGGGCCCTCTTTCAGAAAACTAATTTATAAACCATACTTCGAAAAATTTACATACAAAACCAAGCACACAGTACTATGGACCCTGCAGAGATCTTGAAAAAAGCCCACGTAAGTCACAAGCCTGAGGCTTAAGCTTCTTTGCCTTCACACTAACTACCACTGAGACATCTACATAGTGGAGAAAGAAATACATGAGTTCGATATCTACTTTACACAGCTATTATGAAGATCATATGTGGTAATATATCAGCTGGAGTATAATTAGCACACATTTCAATAAATTTTCATTTTCCTCCACCCTTTTCTATTTTATATAGCTATCAACAACTTATTTCAAAAGATAACAAAATGCTAGGAGGACTCTTGGAGGTAGTTCTACAGAGGAAAAGAAACTCTGAGATGGAGATGAGTATGCAGGAAGTTTATGAGAGAGTGCTCATGGGATGAAACCTGGGGAAAGGAAGGTAGCATAACTGGACAGAGGGAGAGGCTGAGCAATGATGTAGTCACACTGAAGGCCTCAGCCAAACCCCAGGTAGCTCTGAAGGTGGAACTGTTATTGCTAATCCTCTTGAGTGGGCAGAGGGAGTGGCGTGTTATATCCCTACATCAAGCCATCGTGATATGCAGGCTGCCTCTGGGACACAGATGTGCAGATTCTTAATGAGCAGGTTCTTTTTAAGCCAGGGAAACTTCCAGAGAGAGCTAACAGATTAGGCTGTCACTCAGCCCCCTCTTCAAAAAAGCTCTGGAGCAGCATCTTCAGGATACTGTCTGGTCCTTTGATGGACGAACTGTATGAAAACAAGTTCAGTACGGCCAACTACAGCTCCCCTCTCACAACAAACTTCATTGTCCCACTGAAGCTGGCATTGTGACGCTCGCTATCTCCTTTCTTGTCCATCAATTCTAAATCCACCTTGCCCTCAGCTGTACCGCTATAGGGCTAGGTGGTTTACCTGGTGATGTGACACAGATCCTTACCCATGAAGGGTATGAGCCTCTGGTCACCATGCCATCCTCAGGTTATAACTACTACCTTCCTTCATTTGTCATAAAAACTAGCCAAGGGTGCAACAAGAGACACTAAAATGGGTAATTTCTATGTCAGACATCTCTTTCTTTGCTAGGATGGTGACTTTTCTTCCTGTGTGTGCAACTCACATAGGATAAGGAGTCCAGAAACACCCAGGCCATAGCTATCACTTAAATATAAACAGGATTTTTGCTGTCTCACCTGGCAGAAACATCGCCCTTTAGGAGCCAAGACTTTTAAACCCAGAAAGCCTAGGGAGTCCACATTTGTGGGTAAGGGGAGCACAGATTACTCCTGAAACAAGTCATTAGAATCATGATACATGTGCCCATTCCTACTTTCACACCTTAATTCCTACACCTATGCATTGTATGTGGTGGGGGCACAGTGCCATATCAAATTTAGTGTATATACTGAATCCAGGAGGATGGCTCACAGTCCTCAGAAGGCATTATCTTTCACACCTCTTAAGTACCTTCAACAGCCGTTCCTTCATTCTATCAGATCAAAAACTTACAGCCAGCAATACTAGTGATAGGGGCACTAGATTCCATTGTCATGTGCTGGACAACATAAGGCATAGTTTCTCTCCAGAAAAATCGGGATCTGCATCGTGATTCTCCTATCAGGGTATTTTTTACCACTGCAGATATATTCACTCCTCTAGCATCTGCCAGACTGATGGCCCAAATGGTGGAGCCGCTTGTGCCGTAGCTTGGACATGATATTTACCCCTTTTTCTGCTCTGGATCCCATTTAATCTTGGAACAGTAATTAACCATATACACTTTCAAGGTGTTTCAGGGGCCTTCCTCTGAGAAGGACCAATTCCTATTCAATCAGTGAATTTCATATCAGAAAATTGGTTCAAGTCTGGAAAATTAAAAAGGGACAGTGATATTTTGCTGGAGAGGCTGCTTGTGGAAAGGAAGTTGATTACTAATCATCCATCCATGATTTCTTGGGGTTATTTAGTTTGAGCATTGACTGTATATTCATCTTGTTCCTAATGATGCCATATTCCATGAGCATCTCAAAAATCATTCTGTGGGTCAACAGTTTATGATGGAACTTGCTGCTCACTGCAATAATTTCATCTGCCTCATCCCATGTTTAAGTACTATCACATGACTTCTTTTTCCTGAGGATCCATCATTCTCACAGTTATGAATGAGGCCAGTTCTGTGTTGGTATTTATTACTGTCACCACTCTCCTACAGAGGAGAGCCACCACTGAATTTCTTAGTGAACAAAGTGCCCCTCTTACCAGGAAATTACTTAGTTACTTTGGTAAATAGGATATTCTACAGGTGCTCCTGCAGAATTTAGTAATCTGGAAACTGAGGAATCCTTACATAGCCCTTTCACTTGGGCATGTCTACTTTTCTGAGCCCTTAGAGCATCTATTCCATCATTTGTCATGGCAATTCTGACATTTCTGTTTAGTTTACCTTGAGTTGTAATTTTCTCCAAACTTTGAAGAGCCATCCTAACAATGTGCAAAACCCCATCTCAAAGGATTTTTGCCAGAAATTAAATATGATTGCTCTCATATGAATAAATTCTTCCTTACCAAGCTTTATGTTCTGCCCTCTTCATTGAGTACCTTCAAAATTCTAGCCCACGTATACTCATTAAGTTCTTTTTGTATATAGTATAGATAGTTCTTGAAGTTTCTTTGGATATATTCCTTTATATCCGTAGTAGTCCCAGTACTTTCCTGGACAAGTTACAGTTGTGACTTAACCTTAGCTTTTGGTTCAGCGGCTGGAAGGGTAGGCAGGGGAGTTTCCTGAAGGTGGCTCGCATTCTTTTGCAAACAAAGAGGTCTCTGCAACATGTCATGCAAGCATCGGAATGAATCTCCAAATGGAAGGGGTGGGCCATGTTTGCCTGTCTAGAACACTGAAGAAAGAAATATGACCAAATCCTACTAAAACTCTTGCAGAAAACAAAAGGTAAAGGAATACTTCTCCACTCATTATAGAAAGCTGATAAAGACATCACAAGGAACTATAAGCCAGTACCTCTCATAAACATAGACACACACAGGTGCATGAATCTATAATAAACATATAATAAACCATTGTTGAGGGGGAGTGTGCCCTCCATAAGAAAACTGAGCCCAAAAGCCTAAATATATTTTTATAATATTGTGAGTTAAAATTAATATTAAAATCCTATAAATCTAAAGGAAACTGCACCATAACTACTTCATGCATCCTCACTTGTTTCATTAGTTTGGGTTGGTTTCACACACAATTTTATGTTTTGTGCTACTCTGATGAGATTAAAGATCATCTGGCCATTCTTGATTAGCCACTGAATCCAAAATAGAACTATCAAGAAAGTAGCAATATGGACCTGCTGTTCATGGAACTGTGACAGAACTGCCCCTCTTCTTTAAAGGGAATATGCAGTATGCACTATTAAATACAAAAGGAAATCATGTTTTATTATCAATGACCTACCTTAAGAAGAGATAGACTTCAGGTTGCAAGATTTCAGTTCAAATCTCAGCTTTTTTGAATAGAATGTTGGGAATATTAAGCAGGTTTCCTACTTAGGAGTATCTGTCTCAAGGTAAATTGTTCAGGGACATCTGTTTATTATTTAACTGTCACATCATAATTGTTACTTCTTTCTAGAAATGCACATTCAGAAAAAGATCTGTGGTAGCTTGAAAGAGCACAAATCAATAGAAAGTTAGTCTTTAGCTATATTGTGGAATGATCTTTGCAGTATTTAAATTATAAAATAGCTTTGGTTCAATGTCACCTACTACCTATACATCTGAGCAGTTATCAGAGTAATGGCGTCCAGGATCAGGGACATCAGCAAATTTTCTAATTTATAAGTTTTTCTCTGGATACACTGCAGCTGTAGCTTTTAGAAACAGACAAGAAGGGAACCCAAACCAAAATCCTTGATTGGTTGAGTTTTCCAGTGTATACTATTTAAGATGTTTCCTTCTGTTGCTCCTTTCTGTTTGGGACAGCATAGCCAGATACTAGACTCTAGATTCTATATATTCCTTCATGATACTTAGTCCTTCACTTTAATTTAGGGGGGTGGGGTGTGTGTGTGTGTGTGTGTGTGTGTGTGTGTGTGTGTGTGTGTGTTCCTCATAGCTGAAGCTCCATTTAGATATAGGAAAAAAACAAACTTCAGAATTTGCCAATCACAGTTCTGTTTTTTTTGGATATTATGTCTCATTTAAATCTTGACTAAAACTTTTAATATTTTAAATACAAATCTTCAATCTGTCATTTCTCACACATAACACTCACTTTTCCCTTGTATATCCCTGAACCACAGATGCTTATGCGTCTGCCTGTCTTTCCTACTTGCCTCTAGCATCAAACTTGCAAATAAGATCAACTGGGCTACAGTTCCACTTCTGACAGTTGGTTATAGTGTGACTTTAACCTTTCTCTTGGTTTCTCTGAGTCTTACTCCCGGCCAGCCTCAGGCTAAGAGATAATGAGTCCTTTTTTGTAGGACAGAAATTGGGTATTCCAAGGCAGATATTTCTGCCAGTCCTGTTAATGAATTCTACTTCTGCAAGAGACAGGTACTCTAAAGAATATAAATTTTGTGACAAAATTCTTAAGCATTCTTTTCAACAGTTTAATTTTCTTCATATATATGTCTTTCTTTACCAGAGCATACTTATCTAATTGTTTCATCTCTTTTGTATATTTATATATTCTGCTAATAATTACTCATGTATATTTAAATCAACTGTTATTAAACAATAAATGGTTGTTTAATTTCCAATATCTCCCTCTTCTGTGTCTGTTCTCTTTTCCCAATCCCTTCCTTTACATGCTGAGCACTCTTACTTTTCCTGAAGTTATTTCTCCCTTGCCATTTCTACATAAGTTTGTTTTTCTTGAGAAATCCACCATTAATTAACTCTTTCTTCTTGGTTTTTAACAAGTTCTTTAAATAAATCGTTATGCCTTTTTTGCAATAAATATGCCATGTAAGAGATGTCATTATCCTCAGAGTTTATAAATACATGGATTACATATGAAATTACAAGGAACTAAATTTAAGAAAGTCTTAAGTGGAAATCAAAGAAGCTATATCAATTAGAAAGAAATTTGCCTTGCTTTAAAAGGACTTCTAAAAATATACCAACTTATATTTCTCAAATATACACAATTGATCGGATGTACAATAGCTGTGCATTCATACACTTGCATGTTCACATACATGCAGCAAACTGACATGTCTTAGAAGGAATGGACATAATTCCTGTTACTGTGTTTTCTGTTCTGTATGTTTTATATTAAATTCACTGAACAATTACTTTGTACTAAGAAGAGCTCTTAATTACTTTTGTTCAATAACAAAACTCACTTAAAGCAGCTTATTAAAAAGAAAAGAAAAATCACATGTGTTTGTGTGCCTGCTTCTGTGTTTGTGAAGGAAAGATGGAAACTCTAAGTTGGTAGCTGTGTCTTCCTTTTTGTTTCCTCCCCACTCATATTCTCTCTGTCACAACTTCTCTTTCTATATTTGACTCCCTTTCTATAACCCAGTTTTCTCTGCTGAACATGGATATCCTGTAGCTCCTTAATTCATTTGTCTTCACCCAAACGTGCACTGTTTATGGAGCCTAATTAAACTGGAATGTCCAGATTCTATACTCCTAAGGCAGAATCTATGTAATTTTAATTTAATTCATTCTGAGGAAACCCTGAGCTAAAATCCCTTCAACCCAGCTTTTCCAAGTTTATACACAACCATTAACGGCTCTCCTTGTGGACGCTCCTCTGACTACTGGCTAAATTAGTAGAAACTAATCAGCATACCCTTTCCACAGTGTGGTAGATATGAATTTTTATTATTTACCACAAATAAAAGTATAAATGTAGGCTCTATCAAGTGACAATTGTTAAGAACACAGTTACGGTAAGTTCACTTCATAAGAAAAAAGCAGGGCATGTATTCTCTGTGCAGCAGTTACCACTTGCTCTTGCCGTACTGCTATGGCTGCACATGCTCGGAAGTGGCTTCTCTCTCCTAACTGGAAGGAGGTTGGAAGGGTTCCCATGAGACCTAGGCATTGATGAGATGGATTCTACCACTCTTGCCCTCTGTTAGTCTGTGTCAGCAACTGAGAGAAGGGGTATTATGGGTCTTCCCTCCAGGTAGTGAGTCCCTCCTTCTATCCAAAGTATGAAGGCTGGGTCTAGACCTTTGGCCATCACTGAGATACTGTGTTTACCTTCTGTCCATACCTGGTCTGATGAGAAAAAGGCAGAGGATCAGTGTCACTGGTGCCAACAACAGCCATTCTGGAAGGCTGTGCTTCTGCGAGTTCAAGGGGAGCCACTTCTCAGAAACATGGGGCATGGATTTTTGGCAGACGGCCAAAGAAGTGTGTCTACTATACACACAAGTTTGATACTAAACTGTAATTATTTCATGTATTTAAAATAAATCCCTAGCAGAAATGTTAAAAAAATCAACACCATATAAAATATTGGATCCAAACAGTAAATGACCACTACTAAACTCGACCTTTCTGCCAGAGCACTCCAGAGTTGGCTCAGAAAGATGTAGCTTTCTGGGATATTCAAATCCTTGAACCATATTAAATTCATACTTCTAAAAACCAAGTATTTATTTTAGATTAAAGTATTTTACCTTTCAATTACATGTGTATTTGTTTAATACACATTTATGGGCATCCACTAAATTCTAGGCTTTGTGCCAGGGAAGAGGGGATGGAGCAGTGAAAAAAAAATGAGAGTAAAATATCATTTTCCCACATCCAAGGGACAAAAAGTAGGGTGCTGGTTACTGCCACATATTGGCAGAAATTTGGGAAGACAAATCATTTTTCACATTGCTGGTGGCAGTGTAAATTTTAGCAATGACACTGGTAAGCAATTGGGAAAAATTTAGCATAAATCAATATTTATAAGCCCTGGAGTCCAGTGATAATACTTCAGACTCAAAGACACAAGTCTCCAGAGATGAACAAATATGTTCACTATGGCATTTTTTTCTAGTTATGATGTGAAGACTTGGAGGCAAACTAGAATTGTATTAGTAGGCAAATGAACAGTGGTTGGGAATACCAGATGTATACATAGTGATAAACCAAAAAAAAAATAATGCTGAGTGAGAAACAAGTGAGAAGTGTAACCACAATATTATTCATACATATTGAAAGTTATATAGATATAAAAATTTGTAAATCATAAAAATGATATTATCACAACTTTCCTGGGACTCTCATTATAGCAGTTAAATTCATTGTCTCTGGGGATTGGAAGAATAATGTTACACAGCCGATATGATGGTTACTCATTCGTCCTGGAATCCTCTTTAAATGTGCTAGCAGAAAATCCACAACTAGAAGAATTAGGTACATCAGCCTGTCCTGCACGTGTACCTCGTAGGGGGAGAGAGATTATTTCTTTCCGAGTTCTCTCAACATGTCTCCTGCTGCCTTTCTTCTTTTCCTCCTGCTCCTTTTCTTTAAACACCCCTCAGGGTGGTGGTCTTGCCCAAGAACGGATAAGGGTCTTAGCCATATCCATTACTAGTTGCCTGGAAGCCTTTGGATAGATGTACTTGGAACCAACTTGGTTTATTTGGCTTTATGACAAGACATAGCAGTTTAGTTATTTATTGACATGTGGATCTTCTGCATTGCCCAGGACACACTCTGGGAGCAAAAGCATCATCTCATCAATGCCACATTATAAACAATGCTGTGCCCACTGTTTTATGCTTCCTTTGAATGGCACTCAGTTTGGAAAGCAATAATTGTTTGATTTTTATAATGCTTTAGAAAATATAACATCAATATCTTCTCCCTCATTTTAATTTTTCTTACAGTCCTAAGGGCTGGAGTTTTGTCTAAGTGACTTGCCTAAGCTTTTGAAACCAGTCAGTAGCATAATGGGAAAGTTTCTTCTCATTATCCTACCCTAGCCAACAGAATCCTCTTTCTAGCCAAGAATTCCCAAAGTAGGATTCTCTAACATATCTCCACCAAGAAAATTGCATTTTATAGCCTTTTGGACTGAAATGCCCAGGAGAATTTTTCTTCTTTTTGACTGTTGGTTTTTGTGTGTATGTGTGTGCATAATTCAAAGTTTTCATTCTAACAACAAAACCGATGCCCTTTACTACTGTCTACTTTTCCATTTGCCTGTTAGTTTCTGGGTTATTCTTTAGCTCCATTCATAGACATTTCCCCCAGGCTTATATGAAATCATGGCACCTCTTCTTTTCATTGAGGCAGCTTTTTCCAACCAGAAGGTGAGCTCAGGCTGCTTCCTGGGTGCCAAGAGAAGCCCAGGGTAACAGGAGGGCCATGGTCACTCCGTGTGCTTTACCATTCCCCCACCTGCCGCATTTCCTCCTATGAGGGATTTGGGAAAGAAGGCACTTTTTGGTAACCACCAGGTGATCGAGTCCCTGAGTAAAACAGACCCCAAAATGAGATGCATGCTCTGATTCCCTCTGCTGAATTAATTATTCCTACCTTGGGTTCCTGGAACACTTTCTACCTACATCTTTTTATATTGCATTTATCACATCACATCCAAATGCATTTTTTATCCACTTATTAAACACATGTGTACCTATTATGTGCTAGAATTAAAAGAAAAATATCCCTAGTCTCAAAGAGCTTCTGATCTAACAGGAAGAAAGAGACAGTAAACCAGATAAAGCATGGAAGGCTTCACGCCTGCCACACAATTTTGATGAAAGAACATTAAGAATCATGGTCCTTTTTGAAAAGAGCAGCTTCAGGCCCATCTGGGAATCAGGTTAACATTTCCAGATGCAAACAATGAGAACTCTAGTGAAGCTACAACCCTGAGCTTTTCTATACCACCTCCCAAAGATTCTTTCATTTCTTCCTTAAAACAATCCTGTCAGAAGATTTTCCTTAATGTATTCACAAAGTAAAAAAATAAGTAAGAGGCTCAGAAAGGTAAAGACACATATGGTGAACTTGAAAATTGTTTTTGAAAATCAAATACCCAAAATTTAAACAATAAAATTTTAAGTGACCCTTCAAAAAATATATTAGAAAATCTGCCATACTGGTCTGTGCTGTGTGACCTTAGATACAGATTATCCAGTAGGGTGGGTGATTTACATT
The DNA here is from genome assembly GCA_032199065.1 of Smutsia gigantea. NCBI lineage: Eukaryota > Metazoa > Chordata > Mammalia > Pholidota > Manidae > Smutsia > Smutsia gigantea. Next base: position 314,493 of record JAVSCE010013725.1, on the reverse strand, counting down.
TCACATGGGATATACAGCCATATTCTCGTTATCACCTTCCTGAGGAGGGGAACCAGCTCAGGGGTTTTCTTTTACTCACACAAGCAGCCCACCTCCCTCCCACCTCCCACAACTCCACAAATCCTGAGAAAAAAAGCAGAGACCACCTAAACATTAACATCTCTCCTAGGGCAGTTTCCTTACATAGGGATAAAATAGAGCAAACGTTGTGACTGGGTCTGAAACCGAGTATTTCCAAGCCACCTACCTCCCCTCTGCCCCCCCAGCCCCACCCCAGGGCTCATCCCATGTAGGAAGGCAGAAGGCAACATTATGCAAACAGAAGCCAGGCACCTGGGGTAAACAAAGGGAGAACCTTTCCCTCTGAAGTGATCTAAGTAAATCAGCCAGTGTGTCAGACCTTCTACCAGGGCATCCTCGTGGCACCAAGTGAATCATGAGGTTTAGAAAAACCAGTCTGTGCATTTGGGGAGCACGTAATATTTCTACTCGGGCCTAGCAGTTCTCTGCTGTGAAGGAACAGTTCTGGCTTTTCCTGCAGTGGCAGTCGCTGGCAGAAACGCGCACCACACAAGGTCCAGGTGATTCTTTGTTGAGTGGTGCCTGAGACACCAAATAGAGCCCGTGCGACAAGGCCTCTGGGGTTGTAAGAGCAGTATCCTGTGATAAACGGCAGATTTTGTAGAAAGCAAACTTTTAAACTTGAGGAATGGGGGTTCTACCTGGAAATCCCAGCTCACACATATATCTTATTGATACAAATGTTTTAAACATACTGTCACCGCCACTGCCATCCATCTCTTGGAGGGCTTTGCTATTTTCTCCACGTTCCCTGCCTCACTCTTAATCTTCACCCAGTAGAGTGACTTCTATTCTACATCATCTTTCTGTCTCATGGCCTTGACTGCAAACATTACCCTAACATAAAGTCTAGATCCTTTTTTTTTTCCTTATTACAAGATTATACATGGTCATTAGAGAAAATTTGGGCAAAACACATCAGAAGAAAAGGAAATCAGAGCAAGCAATCATAAAATCATCCATATTATGAATTAGAAATACCACTCATATATATTTTGGATGACAAAGAGATGGTCACTGATGTCCACTGTGGGATTATGAAGAAGGTTCTGGTTACCAGCCATCAGTTTTGAATACTGTTTTTTCCTCTTTCTCTAGATCAAGTATACATAGGATTCTGATGATGGTAACATTCTACTGAAGGTTCAAATACTAGTACCAGGAGGATAGGGGAAGAAAATAAGAAATAAGACCTCTGGTATAATTATCTTATTATCCTCTGTCCCACAAAGTACAGAGGCTTATTGCCGAATCCTCAGAGGAGACTCACATGGTGCTCTGTCCTCTAACGGGCTCCCTGCACTCAACATGGCCCACAGTGTCCTTCCAATATTTTCTTTCCTGTTTGGAATCTCTGTACTACATCCTCTTCTGATGTGTCACACCTTCTTCCAGGAAAATAATATTCCAGTTCTCTACTTATTATCCATTTTTCACGTTTTCAATCTCAAGAGCTACTGGAATTCTCTGAAAGTTGATGACTTCCCTTTCTACCCAGTTTCTGCTGGTTTTGTGATGGGAATGAGGTGGAGTGATGGCTAGTGTCTTCACCTCTGTGAGGAGACCCAGTGGGGAATTTCCACTCTGGGAAGTGTTTCACGTTTCCCTAAGGTTTCTGAATCTTAAACCATATAACTATTAGGATTCATTGCCTTATGAAATGTTAATCTAATTAACGTGGTGTAATTCATCACAGCTATTTAACATAATGCAATGCTATTTTTTTTTTTTGCAAAGGAGTGACTCTGACCCAAGGAAACATTTTTATCACCCTCCTCCCCTCGCTGCACACACCTCAAGGGAAATTCATATAGCTTTCTCATTTCTTAATGGGAATCACTTTTTCATAATACTTAGGTTTATGCCTGATGGTTTGAGAACTTTCCAGTTCACCTTCTATTTTCTCCTTCATAAACATTCGTCACAACCACCATTGTTTGCTTTGTATGCCTCTTGTGTTACTTAATCACTCTTAAAATTCTCAACATGTTGATAGTCTCTCACTCTCTCTCCCTCCATCAAAGGCTTCAAATTATACAAATCATTAATCCATATACCCAAATTTGCTTGGTGTCAAATTATATCAGTTTTTGCTCCTAACAGCTATTGTTTCTGAGTTTTGGGGATACATTGGACATTTTGGCTTGATAAAATCTTTGTACACTTGGTAAGCAAAACAGCATCTAATTGTTAAAAACTGTACATTTGTAAATGAAAGAAAATAATGAGGGTGAATTTGGGGAAGAGAAAATAGAAATCAAGTAATGAATGTGATACGTGTGTGACTAATTTAAGTAGAAGCATACCTTTTAAGAGGTATGTTTTTTTTAAAAGAATTCAGAGTCCAGAGCTTAATTCTTTCTCAAGCACCTTGTTTTTCTCAGATCTGCTGTTTTAATCTATAGCTTGTTATTTTAGAAATTCTGGTAGGCAAACTATATATTTTTATAATTTTAGTAAATGACAAAGCATATTTCTAGTTGTGCCACATTTGTTCCATGTATGCTGTGGCTGTTATTTTTAAATGCTGATGAGGAGATCAGGGCCCCCCAAAAGTTCAGCGATGTCACGCAATTATATAACTAGCAAGTGCCAGATCCAGGCTGTGGAGGAAAAGCAAAGAATCCGAGCCTCTTTTTGCTCTATCTCTTGGGAAATTCCCACGTTAACACTGGCTCTGGGAGGAATGAATAGATTCTTTCAGAAATAGAGTTGTCACAGTCTGATCTAAGTTAGCAAGCTTCATTTTGCGTGGACAAAGAAAACAAAATGTTCGGCTGGCTTCTCAGCCTGAGGGCCTCGGAGAGAAGGAGGCTGTCTAGAGCGGGAATCCTTTCAGCTACACTGAGCATGAATTAGCCGGCTAGAAAGTACACATTCTGCATGAATATGGGTACATCCGGATTGTTATTTACCTTCACTGGAGGGCAGGTAACCCAATGCTACCACAGACTCTGCTGACTTTAACAGGCAGAGGAGAAGAATGTGGATATATTTGTACAGCATCCTTCAGGCGAGACATTCCCAGAAGACTTTGGGAGCCAATAGTCAAAACTTTGAGTGAGCTGTGAAACACTAGCTATCCACCAGTAAATATGCAGGAGACCTGGGCAACCGCAGTCCCCTCTATGCTTTGCAGCTGAAGAGGAAATATCAAGAGGCAAGGCTCATAAATAACTATTGCTATTTGATTTGGGGGACAAAAGCTCCTGGAAATTATTAAAATTAAGACCTAAGGGCTATAATTTAGTTTTCTGAAATTTATTTGAGGAGGAAAATCTCCTAGGTGATTCAGTTGTAGCCAGGATCCTGTTAGTAGTTCGGGATTTTGTAGTTCAACCTTCCCTTAGTGTTTCAGGCAAACATTGATCACATATGTTTTATGCTGAACACAAGCAGATAAGTAAGTGTCCCTGTTTTATAGGACAATAATAGGAGCTAGTGTTAAGTGGAAAAAAATAATTGTTAAATACCATTACTTTCTAAAGGAGGTAGATCCTAGCCAATGGGAAGCATTTTGTTTTAGTGTATACCTTGATGAATTTGGATATAAGGAGAATACCATAGTGGTTACCAGAGGCTGGGGGTTGTGGGAAAGAGGGAGTTGGTGTTAATGGGTAAAACGTTTCAGTTATACAAGATGAATAAATTCTAGACATCTGCTGTATAATATATACCTATAGTTAACCATATTGTGCACTTCAAAATCTGTCAAGCAATTAGATCTCATGTTAAGTGTTCTTACCAGAAAACAAACAAATAAATAAATCATGGGACACAAGGAAACTTCAGGAGTTGTTGGATTTGCCTATTCCCTTGACTTTGATGATGGCATTATGGGTGTCTGCAGATGTCCAAGCTCGCTGTGCACATTAAATATGTGCGTTTCTTTGTACATCAATTATACCTCAACAAAAGTGTTAAAAAGAGAAAAGAAAAATGAGAAGGAGTAAACAGGAGAAGGAGGAGAGGTAGAAGAGGAGGAGGAAGGGGAAGAAGAAAGATTTTGGGAACCATCTGTCAAAGTTTCCTCTGACTGGCCAGTTGAAGGTTCTAATGAGCAGGTGATATTTATTTGTGTCTTTGTGTTGCTGTGATGTAAAACTGTCTTAATCTTTAAAAAACTCAGGAGATTCTTTGAGGGGTTGTTTGAGCACTTACAGATAGAAACCAGGAGCAACCAAATGAACAACTCTTTTCTCCCACAAAATTCATAGATATCTTTGCATCAGATTTAGGCTTCACAATGCTTTGAACCGGTTGTTCAGAACACAACTATCCGTATATCCAAAGACAGGAAGACCCCAGAAAAGAGTTAGGCTACACTCAGAAAAGTAGTGTGCATGTATATGTATGATAATCTGAAGGAAAAAAAAGAAAGAAATGGGCTGTTTTTCAGCTGTTCCTATGCCTCTGAATCTAGGGCTCTCATGTGGAAAGAAGATAAAGAATAGGATGAAATATATATAATGTCTAATTATATAAGGCCTAATTATAAATATAGTAATTAAAACAATGGTAATGGATCTAATATCAATACACAAAGATAAACTATAAACTCAATCATCACCTCCACTCACCCTCTGCCTATTACCAATAACATCCAGCACTCTGGATCTGATGGTTATCAACCATACAATATCATTTTTAAAATGACTTGGTTGTGAGCTGCTTTGAGTCTGCAGCTTCTGCTTGAATAGAGATGAGATTATCCTGTGGTATTCTTGCAACAAAAATGTTTTCCTTAGCCTCTAATACCTGGAATTTGGGAAAATGGAAATAGACCACAATTCAGATGTTGGGACTAACCAAGAGATCATCTCTAGTCTGTGATGATCTGAAAAACATATACGTACACATATATATATATAGGGTTCAGTACTATCCACAGTTTCAAGAATCCACTGGGGGGTTTTGGGACATATAACCCACCAAAGGTGGGGGGCTATGGTATATTAATTGATGCAGAAAATCTTATTAGGAAAACTTATAAAATCTTCACTGAGGAGGTCACATTGAGTTGATGTTTCTGCCCTTTGAAATTAAATAAGGTTGGGCCATTTGTTGTTTGCTACTTGGTTGCAAACAACAGAAATAAAACTTAAGTTATTTAAAGCACATCCTCAAGAAACTTAAAATAAAACATATTATTTTCAATTCATTTCTCCAAATTATTAGCACAAATTTTCCAAGTTTAAAGGGATATGAAGAAGTCCAATACCTTCTCTAGGAAAAGTTTGCATCTAAAAGTGGGATAGTTATCAGAGAAGTACAAAAAAATGGAATACTGGCTCATTCCTTCGAAAACTATTGGAAACTGGTTATGTGTTTGAGCTTTCTCTAGATGCAAAGGATATACCTGTAACTAATAATAATAATAATAGATAATATGTACAGAGAGTTTCTTAAAGGTCCTAGAAGAGTTTATATATTAGCTATAATATATTAAGAATCTTTCAAGAGCATATACCATAGGGGTTCAAAATAGAGTGAAATAGGTATTCCATTTAGGGCTTGAGAAGGCATTTGGGCTTAGGACCTTTGATTTAGTTATTGAAGAAGAATATTTATCTGAGGGAAAGAAATTGGAGGCAAGACAACAGTATAAGCAGAAGAATAAAAGACCAGAGACCATCTGTATATCTAAAATGATTATTTCTAATTGATATCCATTTTCATTTGTACAAATATTGATTAAGTGAAGTTATATTTGGGGCATTATGCACCCTTCAAGGTATTTGTATTCAGTGGTTACCATTTTTAAACACTTGCCTATTCAGATATTGAGAAACTACACTGTGCTTGAAATCATGTCAGGGTGGCACAGTGGTGATGAAGATATACATGATCTTGACCTTTTCTAGTGAGGTCCCCTAAAGGAGCATCTAACAGAAGTATTGGGGGGATGATAAAAGACTTTCAGGAGAAAGTCATATCTGATCTGAAGTGTGAATGGTGAGTAAAATGAAATTGATGGAAGCCATTTCTTGGTAGATCAGTCAGATACTTCTGGAGTCTCAGTCCCGCTCTAGATCTGCCTACATATGTGAAAGACAGAAAAGTGTGTCCTGCTATTGGGTTTAGATGATGCATTTTCAAAGGATATGATTTAATGCTAGAATTTTATCTATGTAATAGAACATTTTTCTTTATAATGTTGTACATTGGTAATGATGACAATGAAGGAAAAAAAGGAAGAAGACAAATAAGGAGGAGAAGGAAGAACAGGAGGACAAGGAGAATAAATCACTGAATTTCATCGTGGAGAATTTTAGCTTTTGCAACCATGATTTAAGATTATTATCTTTAACTCCCCCAACAATAAAGTATCATCAAAGAGAATTGGCTGTCAAATTACTTCACAAATTAAACTGTAGTATAACATATCTCTCTGGGAACTAAAGAAATGAGAGACCTAATTTTTTATGACATTAGAGATCATTTCATCCAACTTTCTCATTTTACATATAATGAAACTAGGGCTGAGGTGGGTTTCAGTGTCAGTTGCCAGATTCCACAGTGGATTTGCAGAATATTCTATTGAAAATTAATAATGGTATTCTGTGGAGATAAAGTGGTAAAATACAATAAGAAATGAACTCTGAGAAACAGAAAATTCACAAGTATGTCTGCTTCCATTCTCTAATATTTTCCTGCAAACCACAGTATCTTTAAAAATGTTAACTATCATATATTTGCATAACGCTTTTCTTGCTCTTTGTTTTTCTCTATTTTTTTGCCCAAGGTAATTTAGGATAGAGCTTTCATTCTATACCCTTTCATATCTTTCCCATCTTTGATCAGTGAGCCTCAGTCACCCATAAAATATAGGTAACTTGCTTCACAAACAGTGATGTGGAACCTATTGGATCTTGTAAATCACTGAATGTCAGCTGAGATAAAGGACATGGAAAACAGGTTATTTGTTCAATTTCTTGTAAGTGGTGCCACAGGGACTGAAAAGCAGTAGTTAAAACACAATAATATCTTAGTGTTAAAGTATTTGTAAAAATTTTTCTTTCTTAAGTGGGCTGTAGCCTGAAATATTACCTGACTACCAAAGTTAATGCCATGCAGCCCAAAAAAAATGCCCTAAGATTTTTCATACAAATTAGGTCGGCTTTCTTTTTTAAGTTACCATAGAATTACTTTAAAAATTATGTTTGCCAAGCAAAATGATGAGGTTCTACTATTGAGTTTTATTTGTTTTTAAACAGCGCAGTACTACACTAAGATTTTTACATGTCTTGTTTTATTTAAATCTTATATTGATTTGAGGGGAAGTATTTTTATTTTAAATATGTGGAGGTTGAGATTCAGAAACAGAATCACCTTACGCTAGGTCACACACAAATTCCTTTCACATTTAAAAATAAATGTCTTTATCTTGGCCTTTGTGACCTGCATGATTCTAAGTAAATCTGATTGTAACCTATGTTTCCTACTTCTCTCATCCCAGTGTTTACCCTTCTTTCTGTGTTTCCATTACACTGGCTTTCCAGATTTCAGATATTTTCGCACATTATGACCTTTCCACCTGTTCTCTCCCCTTGCCTCTCCCTCTTAGTTGGGGTGTAGCTTTTATGTCATTTCTTCAGAAAGCCTTCTCTGAACTTGGCTTGATCTTAATAATAAAATAGGTTGGAAATGTTTTCACCCTCTCAGAAACCTATTACTTAATACTTATCACAATATATAATTACACATTTATTCTTTTATTTCACAACCTCTATGAGGACTGGGACCTTAGAATAATATCTGGAATAAACTAGGTGCCCAGAAAATGTGAAGAAATGAGCACACTTAAAAATGGAAAAAATTAATAAAAGGAATTGAAACCAGGTGTGTTTCAGAGTTCCCATGCCTCCACCCTTCCATTTGTTATACTCCATTGCCCAGCTAAGCTGTACCCACATGTAGGCTCACTAGGATATCTTTCTCTGTCGTGTATCTCTCTGGAACTTACTATGAATCGATTAGACTTATTGGTCAATAATTCATGGATTTATAGCTTTTCTTCCCATGTTGGTTGTAACCTACACAAGCCGTAGTTTGTGTCCGTGATAGTATCAAATGATCTCTCACCAGTGACTCCCTCATATTTCACTGGACACAGGAATACAGTGCAATTATCAGAGAGCCAAGAAGTGAAACCCACTCTATCCAGAAAGGAGGAGAAGGAGAGAGATATTTGTGGATACAAGTAATGATTCCATGGGGATAATGAAGGAAGAGAGAAAAGAGAGGAAGGGAAGGAAAATGAAAGAAAAGACCTAGAAGAGAAGAGCAGAAATGATAATTAAGGATTACAATAGTGATAGCTTTTGGATGTGTCACCTTGGTTGAGCTAAAGTCCCCAGTCATTCAGTCAAATACTAATATAGACGTTGCTGAGAAGAGATTTTGCAGATGTAATTAGAGCCCTTAATCAGCCGACTTTAAGTAAGGGACATTGATCATAATAATAAAAATAGCCAGTTGTTTTACCAGCAAAAATAATTTGTTTGAATATAGCTAAATAATTGCAATTTAGAGCATGCAAACCATAGGCAAATACAGGGAACAACGGAGAGGAGAATTCTTTTATAGAGAAAAGGGGGAAGTTGGGTGGGGTTGTTCTGAGCAAAAGTCCATTCCACTGAAGAAAAATGGGAGTTTAAAGTGTAATAGTTTCTCATTGGCTGGGAGGTGGCAGCTTCTCATTGGCTGGGCTGTTGTTGGGCGAGGAGAAAAATCTTCCTTCCTTGTAAGCCTTTTCCTGCCCAGGAATGTCAAGTAAGCTACAGTGGGTTATCTGCCTGAGAGCCCTGTCTTCAGAGCTTCCTGACTCCATTTTCAATGAGATTTCCTTTTATTAATTTTCACAAGTTAATTATCCTGGATAATCTGGATGGGTCTGACTTAATTAATTGGAAGGTTTAAATGCAGGGCTAAAGCTTCCTCTAATAAAAACTTAAGAAAAGTGCTTTGGGTATAACCTTGTTGAATAAAATAAACTGGCTGTCTTCCACAAAGGAGACACTTTGAATGATATTTAAAATTTATGGAAATTTACATATTACATTAAAATCACTGAATGAATCTTAATGACAAGAAATTAATGTTAATTGAATACTTGAGCAGAGTATTTTATGAAATTATTCCAATGCAGCACTATAGAGAAAAAAAGCAAAACTACAAATTAAAGAGGAAGGTATGAGAACTGATTAGAGAGGCTGAGAAAATATTTCTCCCCATTCTCTTAAAAAAGAAAAGCAAGCAAAAACAAAAACCAAAAAACAAAAAGGGTTGTTCAATAAAACACTAAAGAAAAATTACCAAAGTTCTACCTCCCACTGTTTCCCTTACAGAGATTTGGCTTTGGGAGACTAGAAGCTGCCAAATTTGGGTTCATTTATCTTGGCAAGTGCCATGGAGACAGGCTTCTAAGATGGCAAACCCTACTGTTTTCAATCTGAAATAGGTTTTTGTGTTTAAAGGAGACATCGAGGATAACTTTCCCAGGGGTGTCATTAAGATGGGGATCTGAAATGTCCCATGCCTTCTGAAATTCCAATGTATTTCAGTGCCATACCACCACTGCATTTTATAATGCTATGAGAAGGACTAAAAAAATAAGTGCTTAGGGAGAGAGAAAGGATGAAGGGCCAAATCAGGAAGAACTAGAAATAAAAGGACCTCAAAATATGGGAAATTCTTTCAGTGAGCATCACATTTAGGAAACATGGCCAAATTACCCAGAGCGCCCATGTGTCCTAATTCTGAGCAGAGAGCTCTATGACATACATCGCTCAAGGGAGAGCAGCTGAATGTACATTCCGAGGTCTTGGCACCTATGTTCATTTAGCACAGGTCCAAAGATCACCACTCTCTGGGCCCTGAGTAGTATGTAGAAAAAAGCTGGATATATATATATATATATATATATATATATATATATGTATGTATGGATCAAATAAGTACAGAAGAGGAGAAAGGAAAGAGGCCGGGCTTCAAGAGAAAGCCAGTTCCTTCAGACACTGTTAACGTTGCTTTGTTCCCAGTCCCTTGCTAAAATGAGAGCCTGGATGTCTCATGGTGAATGGAGAGAAAGCAGGGAGGACTCTGCCAGGGCCTGTTTGATGAGCATCCTCTCTGTGTCCCATTGTTTCTGGATAGCCCAGAAGACATGTGTTCACCAAACATTTACTCTTCCATTCTGTGAACTGCCTTCTTTCTTTGTGGTCTCAGACCCCTACCCCCTTCTCTTTAGTCCAGAATGACATATATACTACCTCATTTTGCCTGAATGTCTTTGGAATCTCTCATGTTTACTTGGATTCCTCTTACATACATAATTAAATTTGGTTTTCTCATGTTAATCTGTCTCATGTCAATTTAATTCTTAGACCAGCCAGAAGAACACTGACAGGTAGAGGGGAATTTTTCTTCCTCAACATATGTAACTAAAAAATAGTCAAAATATAAAAAGAACTGCAAAATAGATTAGAAAAAAACAACACAACAGAAAAAGAGCATTTACAAAAGATTAAATTTGAGTGGTCATAAAACAAATGAAAAGTTGTTCAATCTTATTTATTATTATTATTAATAGGAAGCAAATTAAAACTACAGGAAACAGCACTATATATCTAATGAATGGGTGGCGAGTTTGAAAACAATACCAAATGTTGACAAGGACTTAAAGTAAGAGAAAGGCTCATGAATTGCTGATGGATATATAATTTGATAAGATCATTTTGAAAACAGTTCAGCTTTACCTAAAAAGTTTGATAATATGTATATTCTATGATCCAGTATTTCCATTACCAGGTACATTCCCTACAAAAATGCCTCCCCATCTGTAGCACATTGCATGTATATGAATGCTCATAGCTGCACTGCTTATTATAAACAAAACTGGAACAAACCCAAATGTCCATTCATAAAAGAATGGGTCATTAAATTATCATGTATATTTAACAATGAAAATAAATGAATAATGTTTTCATTTATATTAATCATAGCTAACAATATTGATTAACCTTAAAATATAAGTTTAAATATAAATGTGAAATGGTGAGAAAAAAATGTCAGACCCAAAAGGTTACAATATATAATACGTAATGCAATTTATATGAAGTCCACATAATATCCTTTCCATGAATAAAAAAGGTACCTCTATTTATTTAGGTGTTTTAGAGTCATATATATATATCATATATTATATATATGTATTATATGTACATATTATATACAATATATCTTTTATGTATTTTTTATATATTATATATATATAAAATCTTTAGTTAGAAAATTATATATACTATATATAATTATGTAAAATTATACATATAATTTAAACATATAAAATTTATATATAAAATTAATTATATATACTATATATAGAAAATTATATATATAATATACTAAATTACATATAGAAAATACATAGTATATATATACTATACACTACTATATATAGAAAACTATATAGTATATATAATATACTAAATTACATATATTATATATAAAATTATATATAGAAAATATAGATAGTATATATAATTATATATATAAATTTTATATAATTTTTATGTAGTATAGATATAATTTTATATAATTATATATAATATATATATAATTTTCTAAATAAAGATTTTTTCAGTTATTGTGGGTATATTCTTTGAAACATTTTTTATTTTTCTTTAAAATGTCATTTTAAAAATTACACTCATTTGTTCTTTCTTGGTTTATAGAAATTAAGTCAAATTTTGAATATTGCAACTATAGCCAGCAATTGTCTCTTATTAGTTCCAATTATTTTTACATAGATTATTTAGTTTTTGTAAGTAGAAAGTCATTGCTTTATAATAGATTTTTTATTTCTTCATTTCTAATTTCTTTTATTTTGCTTTATTTATCTATATCTCTTGTCTATCTGAGATATTTTGAATTTTGAATCAATGTGGACATAATAAGCATTTTGACCTTACTGATTAAAATGTTTTTGTTTTTCAAATCTCTGTATTTAAAAAACTCTTTTCACTCTCACATGTGAAAAATGTACTATATTTTTCATGCATTATTTTTATTTAATCATTGATAGCTTTGAGTAAATTTTTAGTTGTTTATTAGATCTTTAAATTATATTATAGGGTACCTCTTTTTTCCCTTGTCCATTCTTTTTCTTTGGGATTATTTATTTTAAATCTACTTAAGTATTTTTTCATTTGTTTGTTTTTGTCTACAAATGTTTTGACTACAAATTGTATGGCATGAGACATAATAAATATTGACTATATGATGATTTATAATACAATTGTGATTCACAGTTTTATGGAGCTTACAGTCAGAAGGTGAACACTTTTGACATCTTGTGAAATTAGCAATATCATATACTTGTAATTTTTTCAACTTGCCTTTCAATATTATGTCTCTCCTTACTCTTTTCCCACTCCCCCCTTCCTTCCTTCTTTCCTGTCATTATTACTTCTTCTCCCTCTTTCTCAACTCCCCCTGCCCCCCACCCCCTGCCATTTATTTACTTCACTTACTCTCTTTCCCATCTTCTCCAATTCTTTCTAACTTCTTTCACTCCCACTAGCTCTTATTAATTTTTTTCCCTTTTGGCCTTTCAGCCATTTGAGTTTTACATGAAAATGGAATTTATAAATATATTTCTCTATGAATTCTGGGTCTTGAGTTATGCTTCAAAAAATCTCCTCCTCTACAATAAAATTTAATTATTAACATTTTATGTTAATAATTATGATTAACAATGATTACATTGGAATATATATCTGGAATTTGTTCATCATATGTAGGTTCAGCTGTATTTTTTACAAATGACCATAACATCAGTTACTGTGTAATTCATTTTTTAACGCAATATTGGAATTCTCTTTTCAATTTCCATATTTCTCTGAGTCTAATGCTTAATTTCAATTTGTTTTATTGACCTTACAGGTATCTCCTTGTGCCATCAACTTACATTCAAAATTACTGAAGTTATTATTATCTGGTGGCACTCTTTCACTTTTGTTTCTCATTTTTTCAAGTCTTCATTTTTTAAATTTCATATTTAGGGTAGTTCAGAATAATAAGATTATCAAATGCTTTGATACTATCTCTCCAAATGCTTTGCTGCAGGGAACTGACTTTTTATTTATGGATGAATGCAGAGTAAACTGACATCTTTACAAACTTGCATTTTCCTAATCAAAAACAGATAAATCAGGGGTTTTATTTTTTAGCAGTGCAGAAGATCAGATATTCAGAGAAATTTTCTAGGTATAGAATACCTAACAATGTCCAATACATAATTATAATATGGTTGAGCTAGCAGAGAAGAAGAGAGTTGTCAGAAAAAAAGAAATGTGAGAATGCACCAATTCAGGTAGGTAAAACAATCCATAAGCCTTTTTGCATTTGTCCTGGATTGTCCTCATGGCTCAGAAGAGTTGGTTTATATGGATTATCACCCTAGAACTAAAAGATAAAGCCTAAGGCCCATGCCAAATGAGAGTCTATCTGATCCAAGAGCCCTGAATAAAACCTGAACCCTGAGAAAGGTAAGCCACAGGGAATGAACCAAGAAAAACAAGAACAAATACAAAGCAAAAGCTTATACTCAGAAGACAGGAATGTATTTAGGCATGGGGATAATGGCCGGAATAAAGAAGAAGAATTTCCCACTGAGGTTTCCTAATCACAAGCCTGATCACAAGCCTGTTTGGAGAGAGAATTCCCTCTTCTTTCACAACCTCAAAATATGACAAGCAGATCATTTAGATTAAAAGGACCCAGCTAGTATTGCCTATACGATTCTAAAGAGGCAAACACAAACCATCCCTGGGAAAATGAGCTAAATAAATATAAATAGAGTCAGAATTTAAAGATAAGAGTTTCAGGGATTATTAACTCATGATAACTATATAAGGAACAAGCAAACCAAACCAAGATTAAGCTTCAATATTAAATGATAGAACCAAAGACAAAAACACTGCTGATGTTGGAAGTACCACGTGGATACAGTGTATAGAATAATTGCTTCTAATATGTTTAAAAGTTTATGCAAAGTACTTACCAAATCCAGAGGCTATCAGTAATAGCCTTTGGAAAAAATAAACAAAAAAATGCAAGAAAGTTGAAAATCACAAAAGAATTGAAATTAGAAATTCAATAGCCAGATTAAGCATCAAGTTAGACAGTCAAAAAGAGAATGAAGTAATTTGAAATTACAATCAGGAAATAACACAGTAGTGAGGGACTAAGTGACACAAAGCATGTAAGAAATATGAACCAGATTATAAAATAAGAAGTATTCTTAAAATCATCTTTCTAGTTGGAATTCCAGAGGAGCCAGAATAATGAGATCAAGGGTTTATCTGAAATATAATCAAACTTTTCCACTCTTGAACAAAGATAGGAATCATTATATTCAAGAAGCTCAAATATTATTAAAAAGTGACAACTAAGAATATTAGAGTAAAACCAAAGAAAATAACATTAGAGATGAACCAAAAAAGCAACAAAATTTTTAAAGTTTACTGGTCAAAAATGAGGTAGATGATTTTGCAATAGTAAAAAAAAACCTTGAAACAGTGGAATAATATCTATAATATGAAACAAACATCTTTCAGTTAGAACACATTTCAAGAACAAATTAAGAATTCAGATATAACAAAAGTTGGAAAGGTTTACTCAAAAATATTAAAATGTACTGAAGGCAAAAGAAAAATCATGTCAGGAAAAACAAAGAAAAAGAGAAAAAAAGTAAAAAATGGCTAAGTCAAAAAATCAAGTTATTAAACAAAACAACAATCACAGATATAATAACAATAATATCTAGGTATAGAATACCTAACAATGTTCAATAGATAATTAAAATATGGTTGACCTAGCAGAGAAAAAGAGAGTTGTCAGAGAAAAAGAAATGGGAGAATGCAATTTTTGGACTTAGATTTTACAAAATGGAACTTAATCAATTGCAATAGTAGTTCATTCAGTACAAAATAAAACCCACATTAATGTATTTTAATATCTTGTATTGTTTGGAAGAATAATAATATGTTTGTTCAACAACATACACACTTTGTAAGCTAAAGATTAATTTAAATATAACTGGTACTCAGTGTAGAAAGAGTTTGTAATCAAGCTAATAAGGAGAACAAGTAGTGAAATGAAAAAGAAAATTCTACATCTAAAGAAAATGTTCATTAGAGGACAATGAAGACAATTGTTTCCCAAATGTTTCAGTTGGGCTTCCTCCCTAACCGACAGACTGCCTCTGGCTTTGTTCTATTTCCTGTCGCATTTCAATCTAAATTAGGGCCTACAAGGTGTAGCCAGCCAGACCCCACTCATGGAGCAGGTTTTTCAGGAATTTGATTTTCCTTCCAACTCTCTGCCAAGTTCTTGGGTTCAGCTTAAAATTAGTAACTTTTACATCACTTGGCTTGGGTGTTACCAAGTATGATACAGAAAAGCCGAGAAATGTAAAACCCTTCTGTCCCTCTCTTTGAAACACACAGACCCAACTATAAATATAAACTATGGGTCCTATTGTAAAACCTTTGATAAAATTGCAAAAGGGGAAATAATACCTGGATTTCCAAGAAGTGACAGTAGCATCTCTTTGAAGAGAAAATCTTAAGGTATGACCATTTGGTAAGGACCAACTATGCCTGAATGTAACGATGCATCACATCTTTGTAACAGAATAAAGTGCTCGCTGGGTTGCATGGAGTTGTGTGTCTTCCATAAGCAAGAAAAACCAACTCCATGAAGCTCACTGAAACTCAAGCCTAGTTTCCCAAGTTTTTTTCTTGTTCCTGCTTTTAACAGAATATAGTCATCCAAGAACGTTTGTACCAAATTCTCTTTGCTTTCATTATTTTCTATCTAGATTTCTGACCAAGTGTCTTCTCCAATGACAGGTTCTGACGTCTAATCTATATCCTATCTACCTTGGTTTAGCCCTACTGTTCAATTTGATCTTTCTAGTTCCACAATATTGATGGTATCAATAAAGTATTAAGAGTTCTGGAGACAAAGCCAAACTGCTCGAATTTAGACCTGACCTTTGCAATATACTAGCTGTGTCTGTCATATTAGGGCAAACACTGAATCTCCTAAATGTCCATTTTCTCCTCATCAGAACAATAGAGAAAAGTAATCTGAATCAGAAAAACAATTAGAAAATGAAAAAAGGTTATAAACATGCAGTTCACAGGAGAAAAATTGCAAATGTATATATTGGAAAGACATTTTTTAAGAGATGTAGTTTTCTCCTATTAGATTGTTAGAAGTGATAGATATTTGTAGTATCTCATGTGGAGAGATGAAGAAATAAGAACTCTAAGAAATTCTTTCCGAGACCTGAATTCTGACTTTTTAAAAATAATAGTATCTCTCCAAAGAGATGTTTTTAAAGTGTACTTTAGAGAAATATTTGCACATGTTGATTGAAAATTTCATTACATTAGCAAAAAGTTGAGAATATACTAAACTCATCAATAGTAGAATAATTAGATAATTATGCTACAATAATTATCTAATCATGCCATATATATTATGAATTGAATATTTTCCTAATAAAGTAGAAAATCAGGTCGTAGAACAATATATAACTACAATATATGCAACATGCAAGAACAATATACAAATAAGCATGCTCATATTTAGTCAATCTCAGTGGTATTAATTTTGTTGGAATTGAAGTACAACTGTAATGATTGGTAAATAGCCACTTCCCTAAGCCCTGAAGGTCAAGGAATAGTTGGATATTGGCTCATGTATTTAAGTCAATGCTTCCCAAACTTTCCCTGATCAGAAAATTTCACAGACTAAACAAAGACCAACATAGGGTTGCCAAAATTTATTTTGCCAAATTAAGTCACTAGGACACAAAAAACAATCATGAAATTTCACCATCAATTTCTTCAGAAAGTATTTTAACACCATAATAGTAAAATGAATACTTCTCTCAGAATAAAGAAAAATTCTTCAAGCTGAAAAAAATGACTTTCAAGAAAAATTGACAATTTTATTTTAGTTTCTTCTGTTCTAATAGCATAAAATTTGATCATAGATCTACAGCTTGTCATTTAAGAAATATAAATTTAGATGTTTCCTTTTTATTTCTGTATGCTTCCAACAAATAGAAAGAAGGAAAAAACAGCATTTATGCAACTGAAGAAAAGGTAGGCTGAAAACCACATCTTAGCTGGGAGAGAAATGTAAGCAACACATAATTGAAAGGTGTTTTAGTATTAAAACCAAGAATTGCCTAGCCAATAGTCCACGCCAGTAATTCTCAACTCAGGCTGTCCATTGGAATTACCTAGACAGTTTAAAAACTATATATATACTAATCCTATCTCCAGAGATTCTAATTCAGTTGGCCTGGTGTAGGGCCCAAGATTAGGTGTTTTTAAAGAATTGCTCATGTGATTCTAGTGAGCAGCTACATTTGAGTCACTGGTAAAACTATTTTTTTGTAATAGTAAGCAGTCAATAAATAAAGTGAACTGTAAGCATTCACTTTGGGAAATATGTTTGAAAAATAAACAAAACATAAAAACATGGGTTTTTCATAAAGAATATTCAAACATCTTGTCTGGTCCTCGTAAACTAGGGGTCAGATAATTTAAGTGACTTAGAATCACAGAAAAACATTAAAACATTGAAATCAGTGTAAAATATATACATAAACTTTTGCCTTGCTGTTGCAGATGGTTAGTATTTATTCTAAATATTATGATTATAAAGATAATTATAATTATTATATAATTAAATATAAAGATAAGTATAAATATTATGATTATAATTTCCTGAAATTATTGAAGGGATCTAACATACTGATTTTAAGGTTAAGAAATAAGAGTTTCTTTTTAAAGTAGTATTCATTCCTCATGGAAGAGATACATTAATACAGGTCAAGGGTATATTTCTTGAATGGTTAGAATTTTGGGACAAGTCTAAAACCTAGTAGAAAACATAGAGTTTAATTGGGAGCCAGTTTTCAATTCGAATAGAGCACTCCAGTTCATTTTTAGGGCAGTTTTTCTCAAAGTGTGATATTTTAAATTACATCTGATTTAGTGTTATGTGATAGTCAAAAATGCAAATTAATCGTCAGAGTTCATTGTCATGAACTCCCTTCATGTTTCTTACTCAAACCAAAATTTAAGAACCATTGCTCTAGGCCTGCATCATCTGGTGGCCCTAGGAGCAGACTTTGAAAAACACAGCTCTGTTTATGATACACTTTTAAAAATTGTACACAACTAGTCTGTTTTGCTCACATAGGAGTTGAATGAAGTATTCGGTACAGGGCACCATTTCTGAGCAGGGTTTTAGCTCAGTCCCCGCGGTGTGATTCATATTCAGAAGTGATGCCTTAGAAATCTCAGTTCCACTACATGAAGTATCTGGTGCTTTCTGGGTAGGGAGATTAACAGAAGAAACCACTGTCTTTTAATCTTTTCTAGACTCCCACACTCCTACCACCCAGAACTCCTCCTCTCCTGCGGAAATAGAGATGAAGAACCTTAATGATGCACCATTCTATTTCTAATTTTCCTGTGGCTTTTTAAATTCATATTAGGACTTGGTCCTTGAGTATTTGTTCTCTAATCCTTGTAGCTGATGCATTTCCATGGGGATAGTAAGAAATTTCTAAAGTTGCAAGACTGCTGCAGAAATAGCTATCTAAAAAGTAGGAAAATATTACTCTAGAAAGGTGTAATTACAATGACAAGATCAATCCTAATTTGATTGCGATCTTGCTTAGAATTTGTGGAATACCTTTATATCTATAATCACTTTTTTTTAATAAGCAGAAAATAAATCCTACAAGTTTTCAGAAGAAATTCATTTTTTTTTCTCACTGTCAAGGCAACTGTGTCTATTAATTCCCAGATCGGTTTTTTTTTTTATTTTAACCAAGTGACTATCTACTAGGTCCTCAAATATCTAATTTTTAACCATATTTTCAATATTTTCTCTGCCTTCTTAAATTCAGCTTGTTCAGAGTCTACCTTGTTCTACAGCCTGGATGCAGCTTCCACTGCATTTTTCCACTAAAACTGAGAGACTGGTATTTATGTTTCTTGGAAGGAGGAATCTACAGGAAAAATGTTGAAAGCAGAATATCTTACACACTTCCTTCCCAGAGTCAGAAATAGTAATGTGATGGGTGTAGGAGATCCTATCATAGGCAAACAGAACTGAAAATAAACTGGTGTTTTATTTCTGGAAGTGAACTTTGTAGTATATATTTATGAGCCTTAAAAATATCTATACCCTTTATATAACTAATTTCTCCTTTAAAAGCTGGTATTAAAGAAATAGTCACAGAGGTGTTATAAAGGCCCAACATGGGGTCACTTCTGCTGGGCCAAGTCACCAAACTGGGGTTTCATACCTAACCTATTATAGTTTCAACTTCTCCCAGAAATATTGTCAGGAATCTTCTGGTCAGCTAGTGTAAGATAATGTCACATATGCCCTCTCCACCCGCATAGGAAGATGAGGTAAGAGACCCTTAGCCTTGCTCCTCTCACACACACACACATAGCATGGGAATGTGCATAGCGTCATCCTTTAGGACACTAACTAGATGTATCCATGTATCCACACTGCTTGATGTATTGATAAATGTAACCTCCTTTCTGCACATATCCCCTGCTGTAGAGAAAGTGTTGAAGATGTCTCCAGTTGAAGAGGCTTTAGGGCAGTTTATCAGAGCTCACTGATGGGCTGCTCTCATGTCATAGTCCTCAGTAAACTATGAATAAACTCTATCTTTCTTAAATGTAACAGTCGCCTTGGTTGCAGTGGAAAGAGGCTATCCACACTGTAACTGTATCAATTCAAACTGATATTTTAATAGAAAGCTATTGAAAACACCTAAATAGTCAGCATTACAAAATTTATATCATTTATGGTTCACTTACTTTATAGATGATTGACTTGTAAAATTATGCCTTTAATAGTATTTGACTACTTGATAATTGCTCTCCACATAATATTAATAAATATGAGATAGAAAATTATAAATATAATTTGTCCTCATCTTGAAAAAAATACATGTATGCCTGACACTATTCTGGGCTCTGGGAACACAGCATAAAAACAAATGGACAACTAGACTCTTAGAGTATTTATATTCCAGTAAGATGGAAAGGCAGAGAAATGTTAAGGAACCACACAACCTTCAAATAAAACTACAAATAAAAATATAATTTCAGATATGAACAATAAATAGGACAATCTGATAGAGAAAAGGCTTTGTGCACTTTAGAAATGGAGATCAAGTAAATCCTACCTGACATAGTGATTTTTAAAAAATCTTTATCTAAGTGCAATTTCATATAATAAACTGTACCCATTTAAAGTGAACAGTTTGATGAGTTACACTGTGAAATTACCACAACAATATAACTACAGACCAAAAGTTTCCTTGTGCCTCTTTGAATTCAATCCCTCTGCCCCAAGACCCATTAAGTCACTAATTAATTTTTTCTTATTATACACATAATAGTATTACATTTTCTGGAGATTCATATAAATAGGATCATAACAGCGTGTGCATTTATCATGTTGTAGTATGCTTCAGTACCTCCTTCCTACTTGTTGTTGGGTCATGCTCTATAGTGTGGATGTACCACGTTTGTTCATTCCCTCTTGATGGATCTCTAAGTTACTTCCAGTTTAGGGCCATTACAAATAAAGCTGCATGAAAGTTTATGTACAATATTTATGTAGACATGTTTTCCTTTCTCTTGGAGAAATACCCAGGAAAGAAATGAGTGGGTTGCAATATAGTTGTAGGCTTAATTTTTTTTCATCGACTTGTAAACTGTCTTCCAAAGTAGTTGTGTAATTTTACATTTCCATCAACAATGTATGGGAAGTCCAATTATTTCACATCACGA
Organism: Smutsia gigantea; assembly: GCA_032199065.1. Classification (NCBI taxonomy): domain Eukaryota; kingdom Metazoa; phylum Chordata; class Mammalia; order Pholidota; family Manidae; genus Smutsia; species Smutsia gigantea. The sequence goes on along the minus strand of JAVSCE010013725.1, from coordinate 293,488 downwards.
TGTTAGAATTGTCAGTCTTTTCAGTTTTGCTCATTCTTGTCATTTGTCATTGATGTTAGTGATTTAAATATTTTTCCTGTGTTTGTAAAGGTGGGACATTGAAGTTCAATTTGCAGTTTTTGATGACCAGGGATGTTTGGTATCATTTTATGTGTTTATGATCATTTATTTGTTTGTGCATTTTATAGTAAGTCCTGAAATTCAATTGTTTAAGTACTCCATTTTTAAAATTGGTTTGGCTATTTTAAGCCATCTGCCTTTCCACATAAATCTTAGGGTAACCTTATCCATTTCTATTTAAGAAATAGCTAAACTTTTTTATGGGGATTACATTAAATTTATAGATTTGGGGGGAATTGGCATAATACTGAGTCATTCAATCTATATTTTTCCAATCATTTAGATCTTCCTTAATTTATCCCAGCAAAATTTCTAATTTTCTGTATAAAGATCATGTATTTCTTTCCTTTGTTTTTCCTACATTTTTTAGCTTAGTTTGTTTGTATTTTATTTCTGCTCATCTTTTCTGTTTGATTTATTTTGCTCTTTTTTAGCTTCTAACCTTCTTCTAATCTTGTCTTTGATTTTAAAACCTTCTTATCTCTTGTGTACTTATTACTACTCCAAGAACTGTTGAACTGCATTCCACACATTTTCATTGGATTATCATTTTGTTAGTAATATATTTTAATTTGTTCTTTGACCCATGAATTATTTGAAAATACTTTGCTTAGTTTTCAGAAAATGAATTTTATTATTTTATAGTTATTAATTTCAAATTTATTTTATTGTCATAGGCCATATGGTTGGATACCATTTACATTTATTTGAACTTGTGTTATGATCATGATATTGTCCATTTTGGTGAATTTTTAATGTGTATTTGAAAAGAGTGCATATTTTGAAGTTGTTAAGTATATGACATCATAAACAACAAATAGTTTGATGTGGTTAAGGGTATAGTTGAGATAATGTATTTCTTTACTAATTTTTCAGCCTTGTTTTCCTGTATCACTAAGGGATAGGTGTTAAAATCTACTATGACTTAATTAATTTATTTCTTGAGAACTGCCACATTTTGCTTAATTTTCTAAGGTACTATTATTAAATAACATGATGGGCAATTTTTCCTAATGAATTGATCCTTCTATCATTAGGAAGTTCCTCTTGATTTCTGCTAATACCTCTTGTCTGCAGTCCATTTTACCTAATATTAAAAATGCCACTGCTGTCATAGGATACTTACATGGTATATCCTTTTGTGTTCATTTACTTTTTGACACAGGTGTATCTTTATATTTGAAATATGTGTCTTGTTAACAGCATATAGTTGAGTCTTCTTTATTCATTCTGAAAAATATCCGACTTTTAGGCAGCATGTTTATTCCAGTGGTATTTAATGTAATTATTGGCATGAGTCTATTTAAGTCTCCCAATTTATTAGTTTCCTGTTTACCTATTTTGTTTTGTTGTTGGGCCTCTGATTTCCCCTCCTGACTTCTTTTGGATCATTTGAATGGTTTCCTGAAATCTGTAATAATTCTGGACTACTAACTACATTTCCTATTTTTAATGGCTGTAATACTACAACCTATGTAATTCTAATTATCATTATACCACTTAATATACAGAAATATTTAAAACATGTAGGTACGTTTACCCACATCCATTTTTCTTTGTGCTTTAGTTTGTAGTTATTTTGTCTTTAGTTGAAATGGTTAAAATCTGCTCCTTGCAAACATGTGTCAGGGACAGAGTTTACACACAAAACATGGGCTCCCTTCCTCTGGCTCTTTCTTTAATAGAATTCCCTCAGTTCTGGTATGTACCAGGATGTGTATTCAACCCACTTGAAACTTCAGCTTTTTTTGTGCCATATTTCAACTGGTTTACTGAGGGGATAATTTTGAGCTGATACCCTAAGGGGAAATGGAGGTATTAACAGCAATGATGGGAAAGAATGGGGTCTCAAAAGGAACAATAAACGATATTTTAGCCTGAGAATCCAGAATTCCAGGAAGGAATGGCTACTGAGGAATCTTTCATCTTTCATTATTATCTTTTAAAAGAGGAAGATAAGCCCTCTATCAGAGTTGCAGAATGAAAATCCTTCCTATTTTAGAGTAGGGTTTCTTATTAACACATATATTTAAAGAAGGAATTAGCAAAGATTTATTATGCTGATCATTTAGGGGCTAAAGAATTTATTCATGAATTTAATAAGATGCATTGAAATGGGATAAGACTTACACTTGAAAGAATGAGTGATGCATAAAAAGATGATTCACCATGAGCTAAATGGGCTGCTTTTAGGCAAATACAAGATCTAATCAAACCAAGTTTATGTCCTCAAAGATTTTAGGCTAGTTTAATTCAAGATATGTTTTTTCCTTCTAACCCATTTCTTTCAAAGTTTCCAGTAGACGTATTCAACCCTTATGTTCCTAAGCTACACTTCATCCTTAATAATATCAACATTCATATTTTTCTCTGGCAGAATACGTTCACCTGAAAATCACAGTGGAAATGGACCTTAGAGCTCATTTTTGTTTTGGAATTTGAAGCCTGTAAAAGCAGTTAACATGAATTGCTACTGAGGTCTGAATAAAACTACTGGAACCTCTTGTTCTTAAAAACACATGTATCCATTTGATACAACTATTTTGTTCACAAATTCCCTGAAACCTTTCTACAGATTCCTTGGGTCACCAGATTCTGAGAAAGCAATTCTAACTGTAGAGATTTTTACATCCTTTCAGAGTCTCCTACTACTATTTTATGTTTGGATAGTCTCAATCTCCTTTATTTTTGCAACTTGAATCTTGCATTATTAAAAATCTAACACAGTCCCTTAGAAATGGAACTTAATTTTTTCCTGCCTTTTGAAAACCTAGTTTTCTCTCTTTGATGTTGCTGCTGTATTATTTTTTTTAATTTTAGATTTTCTTTTTGTTTGGCAGCTGTGCCATGCTTGTAACTGCTATAACCATTAATTTTTTCTGGATACATTAATTTTAGGGAAAAAATTGTCAACCATATTAAATTAGGGAAAGAACAAATTTTTAAATGAGAATCAATAACTTCTGGAGTTTGGTAATTAAAGGAATCAATATATTGCTAAGGATGATCTGAGGACAGAGAACCAAGAAATCAAACCCTTACTTGATTGTACTGCCTCACAGTAGCTAAGTCTGTTTAGAAACCATAAGAGTTTGAAATATTTTCTCTTCTTTCTCCATTTTCTTCCTCCTTCTTTCTTCTTTTTCTAAGCCTGTGGGAGCAGCCTTTAAATATAACATACAGAAACCCCAAATATGAGGTGAAAGTAGCATTTTCCTAGTATAACTTTATTTTGCATGTATTCTGAATCAGTCATCATCCTAGAACATCAACATTACTTATAATGAATATTTGACATACAGAATTTTGGAAGGCTTTATTTTAGTTTTATTCACTCTTAGAAGTGATAACCTTTGAAGAAAAACTAGCAGATTCTCTGCAGCACTTGGTGGACTGTTATAAAGGAATGTTCGATTTGTCAACCCTTTTGCATCACAGAATGAAGGTGACTGACAGCTAAATCAAATAGATGTGAATCCTAAATACAGCTCTTCTGATTGTAAGCCATGTGACCTCAGACAAGGTACTTAAACTTCCTAATTTTTTGTTGTGTCTTTCAAATAAGGAAATAATACTACCTTTCCAGGATGATTTTAATGTTAAGAGTTAAGTATCAATAGCATTTAATACATAATAAAGAAGCAAAAATGAACACTTCCTTTTCTTTCTGAAATAGTCACTTTCGGTAGGTTGAAATTTTACAAGCTGTGAAATGAATGTGTTGTACCAGACTCATCCCTCTAAGCAAACCCAGAACTACAACAGTGAGCTCCACAGCTGATCTGAGCTTTGGGACCTGGCCTGCATAGCTTGCCTATGTGCCACTTCCTTTAGCAAAGCAGTATCACCCGAGACAGAGAACAAATCCAGTTCCCATACATTTTATCAGAGTCTGTAAGTGGCAGGAAGAACTGCAGAAACTGATACTGAAAACTGGACAAAGGTTTGGTTCTTTAAATATCTATGTAAAGGAAGAAGTCATTGCAGAATCAGCACACAGCACTTTCCATGAATTTCCATCTCTCCATCATTATTTCAACAACATTCCAAGTAACACCTAGCATTACTTGCTACCAGGACTCAGTTCCCTTCATGTTCCTGGGCTGAAAACTGGTTTTGAGCTTCAATCTCTGTCAACCATGATGAGCTATGAGCCTGCCCTTTAGAAAGTCTACAAAGAATAGTTGCCCAATCCCGGAAACTAGAGAGGATATCATTCAGCTCTGCCTAAAATGTGGTAAAAATTCCTGTGATGAAAGCTTTGTGGTCTGAAAATTGAGAATTTCATGTGGCCTTCAGGGTCTCTTTGCCTGCTAATTCTTTTGAGCACACTATATGACTCATTTTCCTGATGGGACATTTCAAGCACTTTCCAAATAGTTGGTACATAATGGGAAAATGAATTTAAATATCATTATTGTTGCTTATCTCTGCCTATTTTCTAACTGAGGAAGACTTCATGGGAATACAGAAAAGAATGGGAGGGAGCAGTTTGTACTGCAACGTCCAAAGCTTCATTGGAACAGAGCACACGTGGAACCTGGAACCAGTTTGTCGTTAACAGTACTGCTCTAGATTTTAGGCTAAAATGGAAGATGAAAAGATAAGTACCATCCAAATCAGGTCAAAGATAATCTTCACATCCTAAATGAAGCAGAGGAAGAGGATGAGAGATGGAGTCAGGGAGAAATTAACTGTAGAAACTAAGTAGTTGCATGGCGTGGGAAAGTCTCCCTCTTAGAAATAAATTAATATTGATCGATTGATTTCTAATCTATAAAGTAAATTTGAGAAATGACCCATGAGGGTTTTTTTTTCTCATTCTGCTCAACTTCATCTTATTTTAAGGCTTTACTATGCTGATTTAGAAATTATTCCTCTCTGTTATCTAAAAATTGTCTCGTTTTATATTTTGTGGCTATGAGGAGCAACATGGACATTGCATTACCCTGGAGAGGTAGATTTGTAATCAGGAGACATTTTAGTCTCTTCTCCAGCTTGGCCATCAGCTTGCACATCCTATAGCCTGGGAGGCTCTAGTTTTCCCAAATAAGGAAAAAGTTCAACCCTCCACAGGCTAATTCATCAGAGCCTCATTTTGTTGAAAACCTAACTCAATGAATAGATCAATCTACCCAAATCTTCCTTGATGATGATGAATATTCTCATAGATTCAAAATGTTATTAATAAAAGAATGTTCTTGAATATATTTAATCAAGGTCAACTTGTAAAAAGACATTTTTAAAAGGCGTCTCCATTTGTCAAACCTGAAGGTTACTGGATGATTTAGTTTTTCTCTTAAATTATGTTTTCTCAGGATTCGCCTAAAATTTCATCTCCTGCGTGATGCTACTTCATACCGATTTCTTTTTAAAGTTGTTTCTAATTTTTCCAACACGTTCGTATTTTTTTTTTAGGATTCTTTCCAGATTTCGCTGATTGAAAAATTGTCCGTAATGTCCCATTTACTTACAAATAAAAACTTGTTCATTTTAACTATTTGGGTAATTTACAATGCTTCATATTAATCTAGATGATTTTAACTGTGTTTAAAAATTTCTGCAAGGAGTTATTAGGCTGGTTTTCATATTTGCTATCATAGCAGCTAATTAGGAAGTACTCACTATTCCCTGCCAACTCTCTGGTACTGGATCCTGAAAAGTGGTACAGAGTGAGGATCCCCTCTGGTGGCAGGAAGTCAGACAGGACATTCAAAATAGAACAAGGTTTGGCCTGCCAACCCCAGAGAAGTTCTGGTACAAAGCGAGGCAGAGAGGCTGGCTAGGGACAGGAGGAGGACTTAAAGGTGCCAATGTCCTCGAATCAAAGCTCCATACCCCTCACTTTAGTCTTACCAATCTATCCCACCTGAATTGCTAAAGACTTTAGAAGTAGATTCAAATATAGAAGTAGATGATTAAAGTATAAATTGGTGAATTAACTGAACTGGTTTTTCACTAAATGGCCCTTTGGGCAATGGACCTCTCAGCAAATCAGTGTCAGGATATCAATTTTCGTCATAAAATAAAATGCTCTCTGAGACTTAAGAATTGTACAGTTCAAATCAGTACTCCTCTTAGATTTCATCTTTTCTGAAATACATTGTAATTTCATTGCCTCCTCATTAATTTATCTGTGCATTCAGCAAATATTGCCTGAGTGCCCATCCTGTGTCAAGCATTATTTTGGGCAATGGAATGCATTTTGTGAAGAAGTTCCCAAAGGTATTTCAATATTGCAGGTAATCTGACAAATCTGTACAAAATGCAGAAGGAGAGGGAAAGGTGGTGTTGGTTAATTCCACTCTGCTAGTAGAAATGGAATTAAAGGAGGGGGAGCTTGTGTTTGGGAAAAGTTTCATGAAAGAGGCACTTTCTTATGTGAATTTTGGCTAGAAAAGTGGATTCAAGAAGAAAGAGCACCAAAGTCAGAGGAAGTACACAACACGCAGAGTGCTGGGGATGATGTGTTGAGACAGTAGACTAGCAGGGAAGGCAGTAGTCCAATTAGGAAGAGTCATGAGCAGCTATGAAAGGGTTTAGGCTGGAGAAAGCTAATAAACCATCTTGATGGTGGGAATGTAGTATTTTCAGAACTGTGTCAAATGACTGGAGTGGGCTAGAATAGAATTTCAGGCAGAGACCAGTAAAAACACTATTGCAGTAATCATCAGGGATGAACTAATGCTTTCATGCTGCCATGTGCACACCAATGAGAGAGATATTTAGGAGGTGTTCCAAGGTGGTTTATAACATAGTCCAGTATCACAAAGAAAGGAATATAAAAACAAGCATTATGGGGAAGAAACTTTAATTTGGATATGTTGATTATAAAGTTCTGGGATATATTGACTAAGTGCATGGACTATCCATTCACTGGTGACCTGCCCATGGAACTGTCTCAGAATCTTCCAGCGTTTCATCTTTTACTACTGAACATGATCACACTCTTTGAAGAGATAGACTTTCAGGTAAGTGTGTGCATTACATGCTTTTTGTATTGCTTACTTTTATTCCTGACTCTCATCTACTCTTGATTAAGAAGGAAAAGAGAAGCAGATCCTAGCTAGAAGATAAATCTTTACAATATTAGAAATCTTGAGGGAGTTACTTATATTATGCTAATAGAGGGTAAGATTAGGAGCTCAACTCAGCTGATCTGTGAGCCAATACGTTAATAGGATGTACTTCTACATAAATAGTATCTTCACTTCTACTGCAGATATTCCAAAAAGCTCCCAGGAGAGGAAACCAGTGAATTAAGCAGGGCTGACCCTTTTCTCAAGTAAACTGTTAGTAGTTTAGGTTTTTGTCAGTCACCACTACGTGTGTCTAGCTGGGTCTCTCTCCAGCCTATTCCAAATGTCTTTAATTCCTCTGTCATCAAAACCAATCACTTCACTATTTTAGAGTTCTACTAATTTAATCAGTAGCTTAGTGCCCTTCTACAGGACACTTGTTAAACTAATGAGAGCAAAGTATACTAGTTAGGGTACAGGATATGATGTTATAAAATAAAAAGACACTGGAACGATTACTCAAAAAGAGGAAGGTTGTATTTATCACTCATGTAACACTCCAAAGCTGTCAGGGATGCATGGTGGCCAGGCAACTCTGCTCCGTTGTCCAGGGTTCCAAGTTAATTCTGTCTATGTTGTTCCATTACTCCTCAGGGTTTTGGCCTTTGCTGCATAATTGAAGCTGCCAGCCTCTCAGCACCATGTTAAAGTTCCAATATCATGGAACATAAAAGAAAGCCCATGACCAGTTATCTAAGGAGACGACCAGGAAGTTGTATACACCATTCTTGCTCTCATCCATGGTTCAAACTTAATCATATGCCACACCCACCTGCAAAGGATCCTGAGATGTGTTCCATATGGCTAGTTATATACCCAGATAAAATCAGTGAATTATATTATTAAAAATCAGAGAGAAAGAGGGGATACTGGAGTAAGTGAGCAAGGATGATATTTATTAGAAGGTAAAATGAACTAGTGGCCCATATTTCACAGCATTTTTTTTTAATTATTATTTGATATCTTTGTGTTTTAAATTTCAAAATATATCAATTATTGTAACCAAAGGAAAAAATAATAGAGTGCTTGCTTTGTTTTCAAAAGACTACCTAAGATTCTAATAATTGATCTAAACATTAACAAACTCTAGTATTTGTATGAGTACACACAGTATATAGCGTCTCTATATCAGAAAAGTGATGTGATCCAGAATGTGTAACATGCACTATGTATAGAAATTTATATATATAAATATATATGTATGTATAACCAGATACATAACTACATGAATATGTAAGTGTATCTATATGTATGAGTGTATATACATACGTAACGAAAAGTGAAACTGTTGGATCTAGTGAGCTCATCTATAGACACTGTGTCAAATGAAGAGAGCAGAACACCGGGTTCAGATAAAAGAGAACCGAACTTTCGGCAGAGCAATCTGAGAAGAGACTAAGAAGAAACAAAGCAGGAGAAAAACTGTGATTCATAAAGAAAAGAAGTTTGAGACATCCCGGATGACAAAAAAATGAGGACCGAATCTAGTAGGCGCGCCCATTAGGCGATTATAGGTTATCGTGGCAAAAGTTAGGGCACAGGATATGATGCTGAAAGTCAAGTCCGTGTGGTATGGAGCCATAATTCAAAAAGCCTGACAAGTAAATATGATTACATAGACAAAGCAGCTGGTGGAAATGCTGAGGACTGAACAACATCAAAGTGAAAAACAATTAAATATACCAAGATGCGATGGCTTTAGATCTGATTTGTAACTTAAAGAACCATGAAAGATTTATCTTGCTGGGTTTTACTACATTCTAGCACAGACTTATTCTGATGGAGTTAAATTTTCATATTGGAAAGATGATTTGGAGAAATTTTCTGGTGAACTTAGTTCCCTCTCACACCTGATTGAGCTAGAAATGACTGAATCAAAAATGCCCCATTCCGCCTTTCTGGATCCTGGCTATCCTGTGAAAAGTGAGTGAATATATTTAATACAGGGTAAACTTTTATGGATCTAATCTGAAATCAAGAACGAGATCATATAATAACGTTTCAAGGGAGGTCGCTTTTTTTTAATTAATATTACTTTAGAATGAGAGCACATTTATTCCCTAAGAAGAAAAAGCCAGTAGAGGAGAGATTGAAAATATAAAGCAAAAGAGAAATGAAGTAAAATAAGAAGAAAAGGATGGGGAAGAGAGAACAAGGAAATAATCCATATCCAGAGGGAATTCTCAGTGTTGAGCTGAAAAGAATAGATGAGAGAGAAAGTTTAACAATTTAAAAGGGAGAAGGGACAGTTCTTTGTCTAGGATGGGATGAATTTCCACACAAGAAAATCCCACCATTCATCTCAATGCCTTCTTGCACAGGTGAGAAAGCCAGCAACAAGCAAATATCTGAGGCAAATCCTTGCAGGATTTTCTACTGGCTTACGTGTTTTTAATAATTTTGTCATTTTTCCTATGAGTTCTTTCCAGGTCCTCCTTGCCCTATTTAAATTTTTGTGTCCTGAGTCAGTCCTGAGTTTCTAATGGAACTAATTTAATAAAATGTTATGGGACTAGGGGACTGTGTCCTTTGGCATATCTCCTGGTCATTTTTTTGTTTTGCCTTATTAATTTTTCTCTCTCATAACTTATTACATCTGTTAATCAGACATGGTCTATCTCTAAACCTCTAAATCTCTCCCTGTTATCAAACAATACACAGAGACAGAACTCAGGCTGAGAAGCTCTGCATGAGGTGCATGGCAGCGTCTGAGTTAAACACAGCAGGTATTATCACTCTAAATAAACTGAAAAAAAGAAACAATGTCCTCTGCATGATCAGATCAAATCTTTACTTGTAAATACATTAAGAGATTATTTTCTCCTTTTCCAAAAAGGAAATTCTAGCCCTGTTTTACTGAATGCCAACCCACTGACTCAGTTTTTTTTGTCTTGCTCATCAGTTCTCTGTGGTTCCTCATTCACCAGCATCTGAACACTCACCATTTACTACATCCAGAGGAACTTTCTTGGTAAATATCAGGCAGAGGCAGATGGGATCTACTGGGACCCAACCCAGACTCTGCTTTTCCAGATCACTGCCTATAAAAATATGAGTGTCATAGAGAAAGCAGAGATCTGCTATGTTTTCTCACTGAATAAAGATAAAACCATAACACAAAAAGGAAGGATATTGACCACAAAATACACTCTTCTAGCAGGAGGATTGTTACACCATCAGAAGCCACTAAAGCATTACCAGGAGAAAATCTACCACTGGTTTCAGTAAGCATCTAAGCATCTTTCTGGCTGAATAATATTCCACTGCGTATATGTACCATTCTTCTTTATCCATTCATCTACTGATGGACACTTAGGTTGCTTCCATACCTTGGCTATTGTAAATAGTGCTGTGATAAACATAGGGGTGCATGTGTCTTTTTGAATCAGACACCTTGTTTTCTTGGGGTAAATTCCTACGAGTGGAATTACTGGGTCAAATGGTACTTCTACTTTTAGTTTTTTGAGGAACTTCCATACTGCTTTCCACAATGGTTGAACTAATTTACATTCCCACCAACAATATAGGAGGGTTCCCCTTTCTCCACATCCTCACCAGCAATTGTTGTTTCATGTCTTTTGGATGTTGGCCATCCTAACTGGTGTGAAGTGATATCTCATTGTGGCTTTAATTTGCATTTCCCTGATAATTTGCAATGTGGTGCATCTTTTCATGTGCCTGTTGGCCATCTGAATTTCTTCTTTGGAGAAAAGTCTGTTCTGATCCTCTGCCCATTTTTTAATCGGCTTATTTGTTTTATGGGTGTTGAGGCTTGTGAGCTCTTTATACATTTTGGATGTTAACCCCTATCATATAAGTCATTTACGAATATATTCTCCCATACTGTATTTTGCCTTTTGTTCAGCTGGTGGTGGCCTTTGCTGTACAGAAGCTTTTTAGTTTGATGTAGTCCAATTTGTTCGCTTTTGCTTTTGTTTCCCTCGCCCAAGGAGATGTGTTCAGGAAAAAGTTGCTCATGTTTATAGTCAACAGATTTTTGCCTATGTTTTCTTCTATAAGTTTTATGGTTTCATGACTTACAATCAGGTGTTTGATCCGTTTTGAGTTTATTTTTGTTTATGGAGTTAGACAATAATCCAGTTTCATTCTCTTACATATAGCTGTCAAGTTTTGTCAACACCAGTTGTTGAAGAGGCTGTCATTTCCCCATTGTATATCCATGACTCCTTTATCGTATATTAATTGGCATATATGTGTGGGTTTATATCTGGACTCTCTGTTCTGTTCCATTGATTTACGGGTCTGCTCTTGTGCCAGTACCAAACTGTCTTGATTACTGTGGCTTTTTAGTAGAACTAAAAGTTAGGTAGTGCAATCCCCCCAGCTTTGTTCTTCCTTCTCAGGATGCTTTGGCTCTTCAGGTATTTTTTGTGGTTCCATATAAATTTTAGAACTATTTTTTTCTAGTTTGTTGAAGAATGCTGTTGGTATTTTGATAGGGATTGCATTGAATCTATAGATTGCTTTGGCAGGATAGCCATTTTGACAATATTAATTCTTCCTATCTATGAGCGCAGGATGTCTTTCCATTTATTGGTGTCTTCTTTAATTTCTCTCATGAATGTCTTGCAGTTTTCAGGGTATAGGACTTTTAGCTCCTTGGTTAGGTTTATTCCTAGATATCTTATTCTTTTTGATGCAGTTGTAAATGGAGTTGTTTTCCTGATTTCTCTTTCTGCTAGTTCATCATTAATATATAGAAACGCAACAGATTTCTGTGTATTAATTTTGTATCCTGCAACTTTGCTGAATTCAGTTATTAGTCCTGGAGTGAGTGGTGTGTTGAAGTCTCCTAAAATGAATGCATTGCATTCTATTTCCCCTTTAATTCTGTTAGTATTTGTTTCACATATTTAGGTGCTTCTATATTGGATGCATAGATATTTATAATGTTTATATCCTCTTGTTGGACAGACCCCTTTATCATTATGTAAAGTCCTTCTTTGTGTCTCTTGTTACTTTCTTTGTTTTGAAATCTATTTTGTCTGATATAAGTGCTGCTATTCCTGCTTTGTCTCCCTATTATTTGCATGAAATATCTTTTTTCCATTCCTTTACTTTTAGTCTGTGTATGTCTTTGGGTTTGAAGTGAGTCTCTTATAGGCAGCATATAGATGGGTCTTGCTTTTTATCCATTCTGTAAGTCTATATCTTTTGACTGGTTCATTCAGTCCGTTTACATTAAGGGTGATTATTGATAGATATGTACTTATTGCCATTGCAGTCTTTAGATTTGTGATTATCAAAGTTTCAAGGGCAGCATCCTCACTATCTAACAGTCTAACTTAACTCCCTTATTATGCTATTTCAAACACAATCTAAAGATTCTTTTTTTCTCCCTTCTTCTTCCTCTGCCACTCTTTATATATTAGGTGCCATATTCTGTACTTTGTGTATCCCTTGACTTTGTGGGTCATTGATTTAATTTTGCATTTGCTTAGAAATTAATTGGTCTACTTCCTTTACCGTGGTTTTTTTTTCCTCTGGTGACAGCTATTTTGCTTTAGGAGCATTTCCATACAGAGTAGTCCCTTTAAAATACACTGTAGAGATGTTTTGTAGGAGGTAAATTCCCTCAACTTTTGCTTATCTGGGAATTGTTTAATCCCTCCTTCAAATTTAAATGACAATCTTGCTAGGTAGAATATTTCTGGTTGGAGGCCCTTCTGTTTCATTGCACTGAATATATCATCCACTCCCTCTGGCCTGTAAGGTTCTGCTGAGAAGTCTGATGATAGCCTGATTGGCTTTCCCTTATACATGATCTTTTTTCTCTCCCTCCCTGCTTTCAATACTCTCTCCTTGTCCTTGATCTTGCCATTTTAATTATTTTGTCTTGGCGTTGTCTTCCTAGGGTTCCTTGTGTTGGGAGATCTCTGCACTTCCATGACCTGAGAGAGTATTTCCTTCCCCAAATTGGGGAAGCTTTCAGCAATTATTTCCTCAAAGAGAATTTCTATCCCTTTTTCTCTCTCTTCTTCTCCTGGTGCCCCTATAATGCAAATATTGTTCCGTTTGGATTGATTGCACAGTTCTCTTATTAATCTTTCATTTCTAGAGATCCTTTTTTCTCTCAGTGTCTCAGCTTCTTTGTTTTCCTGTTCTCTAATGTCTGTTTCATTTACCATATCCTCTATGTCATCCTATCTACTTTAAATCCCACCATTATATGTTTCATTTCAGATACTATATTTTTCAAAGTTTCTATCTCTTTCTTGAAGACCTCCCTGAGAACTTGAATATCTTTCTGTAGCTCTGTGAGCATGTTTGTGATTTTTATTTTGAAATATTTATCTAGAAAATTAGTGATTTCAGTTTCACTTAGCCCTCTTTCTGGCATGTGAATTGTTTGTACATACTTATTTTGCCATTTCATTCTAGTGATTCCTATGAAATAATAACTTTGTGTAGGCATCACCCTCTAGTGCCCAGAAGCTCTACTCTCTGGAGCTGTGGAGCACCTGGAGCAATGGCGGGGGTTGCAGGTGAGTGGCACCAGTGTCTGCCAGGAGGATTCTTTCCTGCTTCCTGGCTGCAATGCCTGCCTCCATTGCCAGGTCCAGTGGGTTTTCTGTGCAGGGAGGACCCTCTGCGTTATGCCCCTGTAGCTGCCATGGGGGGGCACCCTCTGGCTGGCCTTGCATGATGGTGCAGACAGCAGGTGTGCAGACTGGTGCCTACTGGGAGGAAGGAGCAGCAGTCTGTGAATCACAGTAGGAGGCCTCAGGGCTGCATTACCAGCCAGGGGGATGGAGCATCTGAAGGTCCTTAAAGTTCCCAACCTGCTGGGGTGACTACCAGGATGACTTTGTCCACCTGCCCTTTCTCCTGAGCAGCAAGCTCTGTGTAATCTTTGCCCCTTTAGCACCCTTCTCACGGTTGGGAGGTCTTTCAAAGTGCCTGCCTTTCTTTTGTCCCGGAGTGGCCAGTTTTGCATACCTGTTCTACGTAAGTGGCTGGAATCTCAGTCTCTCCAAGTATTCTACCTGTCTTTGCTTTCCAAACCCTTTAATCTCCAGAACACCATGTAATGCCGGTTTGTGCTCCCAGAGAAGATCTCCAGGGCTGGGTATTTAGCAATCCTGGGCTTCTAGTCCCTCCCCACTCTGTTTCTCTACCTCCCGCCTGTGAGCTGGGGTAAGGGAAGGGCTTGGATCCTGCTGGATCATGGCTTTGTACTTTACCCTTTTCTGTGAGGTCTTCTCTTTTCCCAGATGTATGCAGTCCATTCTGCATTCTTTGGGTTGCTCTTTCAGGATTAGTTTCATTTGCTGTATTTTTGTGTTATGTGTGGTTTCAGGAGGTTTCTGCCTCATTTTTCACACTTTCATCTTTTCCTCCCTCCCTAAGCATCTTTATAACACTCAGCTTTCATCTCATAGCCATGGGGTAGGGTTGGCCTCATGGGCAAGAAGTTGGACTGCTATCCCTGGGGATTTAAGCATGACTTCTAAAACATGCAATTCTTACCTGAAAGAGTCTCATATGAGAATTTGAAAAATTACCCAGAGAAATGCAGTTTTTTCCAGCATTTCTCAGCACCCCTATTAGCACATTCATACACAGCAGTCTGTTGTGCCCTTCCACCAGAGAAGGGGCTCCAGCAGATCCAGGCCCAGCCATCAGTTTCTTTTCTCTGAGCTTTTGTATTTTTTTGTTTTTTTTTAGTTTATTTTCTCAGACTGATTATAAAATTAATTTTTTTTAAAGAGAAAAGGATAAATAAGGAAAATGAATTACCCAAAACCCAACTACCCAGAAATAACCATTATACAAATTTTGGTGCATTTCTCTTTTCTCCTGCTCTTTCTCTTGTACTTGACATCACAGAGAATATGGTTAAGAAGTACATGCACTTCAGGGTGGGGTGATAGGAATTTGTGGTTATGAGCAGGAATCATATACTTTTGAATCTTTTCTTTCCCCTAAGACATAACAAAAAGCTTTATGAGAAAGGGATAATATCTTTAACTTATTAATTAAGCTTACAAATCAAAATGAAAAATCACATTTTAAAGCTCTTGATCCATAGTGGCAAAGTGCTTACAACAGTACTGAGAAAATGAGAACATTTAATGCCAAAAAGGTAAAACTGGTAGAGTATAAATAGGCCACACATGCATGTGCACACAGAAATAAAATTCATAAAGATTACTATATAGATACCCACTCAGCATCAATCAATTGTAAGGAGAACCCAATACTCTATATGTATGTGTGTGTGTGTGTGTGTGTGTGTGTGTGTATGTAGATGCGTGTATATATATATATATATAATACTACATATACTATGTATATATAATTGTGTGTACTATTTATGCTCTTTATCAGTTTTACTTTTTTAACATAAAAATGTTTATATACTTTGATCCAGTAAACCCATGCTTAGGAATTTATTCTGAGGGATTTCTTAAAGATGAGATTTGAAATATATGCTCAAGCAAACACATGAAAGCATTACTGGTAGTTGTCAAAATGCAAAGCATTCAAATAAGTAAAAATAAGGAAATAAGTGATTTTTTTAAAAACCATCCAATCTGATATGTTACAGCTTTTGCTTCTTCAGCCTTTTCCTTGCTGGAACCTATTATTTATTGGTCCAGGCTTAAAGAAACTGTGATGATTTCCTTCTCCAAATTTTGCTGGCAATTTAATTTCCATCACTAACCCAAAATAAGGAATTTTCTACTGGATAAAGGAAGAAGGCCACCTCCAAATTTTAACCATTATTCATTGATGGAGCCCATGTGAATCAGAAAAAGGCCCGTTCTCTTTTATTTGTCCTTATAAGGCATCACTAAGAGAGAGATAAGATTTGGTATCTACTACAACAGAATCAGCTTCAGCAGAAGCTTTGGAACAGGTGAAACTTTTTCCGTCTCCCTTATCCTTTGCTTACACCACCCTCCTTTCTGCTCTCCTAATCTACAGCCATCACCACCATGTCTACAAAGGGACTTTCCGCCTTTATGTTGACTCATTGTCTTGACTCACAGGGTCCTTCCGAAAACATTTCATGATTCAGGTGACCTTTCCATTAGATTTGTTCCCTAAACTAGCTGCATCTGCATCACCTACCATGGGCTTGAATGATGCCAGTACTTAGAAGGGAGCAGAGCAACAGAAGGTGTCATAACATCATTTGTATCTTTGAATCCAACCAGTCCTGAAAGTTTCTCTACTCCTGAACTTCCAAATTACAAGAGTTAATAAATCTTCTTAGCTAGCTTGAGTTGGAATGCTATCAACTTTCAAATCAAATAACTAATAAAATACACAGAAACTGAAACCAGGATTGCAGTGTTGAGAGTAACATACTCCAAAACAAGGAACTGAATGAGATAAGATAAACTGGAGATCCTTTGAGGGGAGAAGTATGAGGGAGCTCCATTTCTGATTACACATTCTGATTACAATTAAAACATTGCTAAACTTTTATCTAGATTTAGTCTATGTGCATACCAAACCTAGAAGGGTAGACAACTTGGTAGAAAAATGTCAGATATTGGGACATGTTAGTTGTTTCTTATAGCTTTTGGTAGAATCTTGATAAAATAGAGCCAACTTCCATCTAAAGTATCATGTTTGACATTGGAAACAGAATTACATGAAGTTCTTTTCTTTTTATTGGAACTTAACAGGACAGCCTTTTTCTACCTGATGCCAACAATCCTACAGCCTTTGGTGTCCAGGAATAAAACAAAAGAGAACATATTGCTCTAAGGTGAAGCCAAATGGACAAATAAGCAACAAGTACACTGGGGGTTAATTTTTGGATCCAGGAATAGTAATTAAAATGTTATGTTGATTCGTTTTACTCCACCCCTCCATCACCCCCTGTTCTTGACTCCATAAGACAGAGTTAATAATTGCTTCCATTTTCTGGGACACACCCTTGTGACAGGGAAACGTTGAGCTATGCGTCATCACTCATGTCTGTTATTTTACAGAGTCTCCACGTGGAAACAAGAAAGAATGTCATTACTCTGAGGGTGATAGGAAAGGATAAAAATGACAAAAGACATTGCTTAGAATAAATCAAGCACATGACCCAGATTCAACAATTATGGATTTACAACATTTCTATAATTAGTTTTTAATCATTGTATTTATTATAATCAAATTGACTAGCTGCCTAACAGGGTTCTACATTTATATCTTAGAAACTCCAAATAATTTTATACAAAAGCCTGAGTCTTGCTTTTTTACCTGCAAAGCAGTTCCGAGGACTGCACTCTAGGAAATTGAAATGGATGGTTTCCTGTCCCCTAGTATGTTCACTTAAAATGCCCTGAGTTATGTCATCAAACGGCCAGAGATAAATACAATTAGCCCAGGAAGTGTTACCGTGTGCTGCCAGATTGTTGAACCAGGGAATTCATGCTATTTTCAGAGGAGAGATTATTCCTTGTCCTGTGTAAAAAGCCTGTGAAGTCTTCTACACACCAATATTCACTGTATTTTCTTTGCCAGTCCTTGGAGTTTTAATGGTGTTCTCCTGGGACCTCTATATTTTGGAAGGCTTTTCAGTGGCTATATGTTTTATTTAACAGCCTTTGGTGTCCAGGTATCACATTTGACCAGAGAGGCATGAAAATCACCTCAAAATTCTTTACTTAGAGCTGGAGGAAATACTAAATGTGACTATAGATTGTCTCCTTAGGTGAGAGGATAATAGAGAGAGAGACAAAGAAAGAGAGAACGAGAGAGAGAGAGAGTGTGTGTGTATGTGTGTGTGAGTGAGTTATTATGCTGTTAATCTTATGTGCCACCTTGGCTAAGCTATGGTGCCCAGTTGTTTGGCCAAACACTAGTCTAGATGTTGCTATGAAGGCATTTTTAGATGTGATTAACATTTACAACCAGTGGACTTTAAATAAAGGATATATCTTTCATAGTATATAGGAACCTCATCTAATCCATTGAAGACCTGAAGAACAGACTGCACTTTCCCAGAGCAGCAGGAATTCTGCCTCAAAACTGCAACATAGAAACCCTGCCTCAATTGTTAGCCTGCTGTCCTGCCCTACAGATTTCAGATTTTCCATCCCCAGTAATATCATGAGCCAGTTCCTTAAAATCTCTGCCAATCTCTATATATTAAGGTATGTATATTCTTAAGTATAGAAATCCAGATATAAATATATATAAATAACTTACATGTACATATGAGTACACTTTGCAAAACAATTTGGTAGTTTCTTAAGTGTCAAACATGCATCTACCATATGATCCAGCCATTCCATTCCTGATAATTACTCAAGAGAAAGGAGAAAATGTCCACACAAAGACTTGTACATGAATATTTATTATAGTAGCTTTATCCCTATTATCCAAAAACTAGCAACAACCCTAAATGTCCTTCAACAAGTGGATGAATAAGCAAACTGTGGTAAAAGTCATGCAATGGAATATACTCAGCAATAAAAAGTAGGTGGAACTATTGATACATGTTGCTAATGGACAAATTACAAAATAATTATCCTAATTGGAAGATGCCAGACAAAAAGGGGTATGTACTATGTGATATTGTTTATGTACATGGGTTTGCATTTTCTACACTTGTATGTAAAGGAGTAGGTAAAACTGTAATATTTCCAGAATCTCTTGCCTGGCTTTAGTGCAACTCCATTTATCAACAGACGTTCCTCAGGGGTAGAGAGTAGTAGTTCATCTCCATATCGATGGGTAATTACCTGGGTGACTGAGGGCTTATCTGAACCTGAGAGGTTGGGGGAGGTTTTCCCTTGCTTCTGCCCAAGCAGGACGGAGACCACCCCGGACCACAGTTTGTAAGCAATAAACGGGTTTTAAACTTTATTTCTCCCTTTGACTGATTTCAGTTTCAGCTAGGTATTTTGCCCCAGGATTTCCTCTCCCCAGAGTTACAAAAGGGTATTATACAGTATGTACTTTTCAAATTACAATTGTTGGTTTATAAACATGCCTCTCCATGTCTGTCTTCACTTAACTTTGAGTTGCTTAAGGGCAGTGGAAAAACAAATTCTGCATTTCTGTTCCCTGTTCTTATCACTCTACTAGCTAAGTAGTAGGTTTTTAGTAAATAGTGACTGCTTACTGAATTCCTAAAAGGTAGTATCTTCCAAATTCCTATGGATAATTTGATTTACCTATTGCCTTTTTTAAGCAGAATTCAAACTCTACTCCACTAAGCTGTAACCACTATTGGAATAAAGATTCAAAATCAAGGACAAAACACAAATTCCACTTTAGGAAAGGAGAGGACCTTATGGGCAAATTGGGAATGGGAGCTGGTCTCACTGTAACATTTTCTATTCTTCCCTTAATTCATTCAAATGTGAATTCAAAAACTTTGTTCTTTTCCCCTCCCCCTCATAGGAACCACCACATGACAATGTTGACTGTCTTTATTAGTGCCCTCTGCAATCCCCAACTCAGGCTGGCCGCTAAAGCAAATGCCAAGTATTGTTTGTGAGACGGGTGGGACTGTGGAAGCCACAGACCAAATGTGTGGCTTTAGAACCACTTTTGTTTCAAGAAGCAGCCTTCTCTGTAAACTGCTTGCTATTTCAGAGAAATAGTATGTCAACCAACATCAAGCAGAGTTGGCATTAACATAAGGATGAAACAGCTGAGGCAATGAGTGCATTACTAGAAACTAGGAATCACTATGGTAAAGTGGTCCCCACCTAGGTAAAAAGGAGTCTTTAAAGAAGACTGTGCAATTTGCGAATCTTGATTGAGAATGTGCCCTTCGAAATTCTCTTTCGGAGGTGAATTTTATGATTGCTGAAAATAGAACCCTAAATAATCTCTGTAGTAATCATAAGAATTTTTGCCCCCTGAACTGTGCACAAATCAAGTTCTAAATGCCATTAAATCCATTCATCTCTTAAAATGCCTTGGGCTTGTCATTTCAGAACAGAGTTCCCAGCTTGATTCTTATTCTCTTCTTTGGTATTTGCATTGGTGTTAGGACATTTAAAAATATCTTTAAATTTATGAAGGTAATAGTAGCAATACTGAGTTGGCAGCACTGTATTAATAAAGATCATTTTGTGTATCTACAATATCCTTTCTTTAAGGAAACAAAAACTCAAATACTGGGGCCTCCATTAATCTTGCAGATGAATAGCTTAAAAAAAGGAAAGGATATTGTGCAAGCCATCTTTCTGGACAACATTTCAACACTCACACTTTAAATAACTAACAACTTGTAATCAACTATGTGCTGGATACTGAGATACAAACATGTATAACAGAGGAAGCTTTAACCTAGCCAAGAGAGAGGTTTCAGTAAACTTCTAATTGCTATCGAATGTTAATAGTACCCTAATTAAGTGGAAATCTACATGCAGGGGTTCTCAACTGTTTTCCATCCCTAACACACACGGAAGATAAGACATAATCCCATCAGTAACAGCTGCTCCTTGGAGACAAAAATGAGGAGAGATGGGAGTAAAGAGAAGAGTGTATGCCAACATAACAAAATGTAACTAAATTTCATCTACATGGCAGGATCATAGAAGGTAGGAGATGAAGAAGGGGATGTTAATTGTCTGGAGACCTGGTGGGTCTGAACATTTTGTATATCTATGGATAAAGTGAAGATTCCTGTGGCCAGGATTCCCACCTGGCCCTGGTTGGCTAGTTCACTACACACGTGTGGGCAATGTGTCATTATTGACTCTATATAAAGAGCCCTGCCTAGTGCTCTGGGCAACATGGTGGCATGGCTGCAAGGTTGCAGGAGAGCAGAGCAGAAGCTGGAGTGATGGCAGCACTGAGGACAGAGGCCCAGAGGACAGCTGTGCGGGACAACTGTGCCCAGGAGCCCAGAGGATGGCTGTGTGGGACAACTGTGCAGAGGGGCCCAGAGGATGGCTGTGCAGACAGAGGGGTCCAGAGGCAGAGACCAGCTTGCTATATGCAGACTTGCTCTGAGTGGATGGGATTCTAGTGATTGACCTGCACCATGGAAATAAAATTGGTGTGGATAAAATGAGAGTTCCTATGGCCAGGATTCTCACCTGGCCCTGGTCAATTAGCTCACTGCACACCTGTGGGCGATACATGACTGTTGACTCTATATAAAGAGCTCTGCCCAGTGCTCTGGGCATGACACGGTGCTACAGCTGCAAGGCGGCAGGAGAGCAAAGCAGAGGCTGGAGTCATGGCAGCACTGAGGACAGAGGCCCAGAAGACGGTTGTGCAGGATGACTGTGCAGAGGCCCAGATGAGGGCTGTGTGGGATGACTGTGCCCAGGGGCCCAGAGGATGGCTGTGTGGGACAACTTTGCAGAGGGGCCCAGAGGACGGCTGTGCAGACAGAGGGGCCCAGAGGCAGAGACCTGTTTGCTGCATTCAGACTCACTCTGAGAGAATAGGATTTTAGTGACTAACCGGCCACGTGGAAATAAAGTTGGGTATAACCCTTTCACCCCAAGAACATTCTACTGTCATTTGTTTGGTCACATTGAATCCATAGTGAACTTGCCCAGGGCTAAAACCCATTGGCAAGACAATATCATAGTAAAAAGTCTGTGCTTAACCAAGATAAATGAAAACCATAGGAGGATTTTATAAGATAATATATTTCTACTTAGAAATTTGTATCAGGTAGCAGTGTAGAAAACATTGTTAAGAAGGGCAGATACAGCTGGGACATGGATAAAGCTGCACTAGAGTTTCAAAGGCACACCACCAATATAAATTTAATGCTGCATTTACCTCATGAAGGCAACAGCCCTGAGGTCAAGCCCAGTTGTATTCTCAATCATGCCCAAAGTCATCTTTTCAGTTAAGCCAGGGAAATTTGGGGACCTATCTACTAATTACACTGATAGAGAAAACCCTGAAAATTCTCTTTCTGTATCTTCCAGAACACCTAAAAGTAACATTGTAGAATCCCCTCCATGTGTGACAAGGTTGGAGAGTTCAGTTATTCCCATATTTCTGAGAGGTACAGAGAATTAGAAAACACTATCATTTATTTCTAGGATTTCTCAGAGAGGACACATTGCCTCTCAAGTTGCACAGGATGTACACTCTGTCAAAAGGAATTTATAGTGTCTGGCTATGGGATAATAATTCCTACTTTGCAAAGGTGTTAAGAATTATAGAAAATACCTTTGAAGTGCCTGGAATAATGCCTATTTTATAGAGAGTCTTCAACAAATTATAATTATTTGTACAAATTACTCTTTAATTTCTGTAAATTATTCATATAAAAAAAGAGGTCATGAACCACAGGAACACCTGGGATAAGGATATCTGAAAATCTAAAGAGGAAAGGGATGTGAGCAAGGAGGATTCAATTATGTTATTCATAATATTTCATAAAATTTGACAGAACTTCCTGACACTCTGGAACATATGGTTTTTTTTAAACCATGCAGTAGCAAAAGATATGAGGTTGGGAGGAGCTGGAGCAGATAAGAGTCTGTGTGGAGAACTGTGGTGTCTGTCAGGATGGTAACTATCAGAAGAGATTAGCAGGCATCTAAGAAAGATAGCAGGGGTTGAAAGCACCAACAGAGGGAAGATAAATGTCAAGAAATTTAGAAAGGAAGGGTAAAACTCAATGTTATCACTAGAGTTGCTGAAAGACAGCCACAGTGTTCCTATAAAGAAGCTTCCGGAACTGAAGTAGTCAAAGGAGGTACATGAGGAAGCTTGGGAAATCCTGTGCAGTAAAAGAAGTTAAAGAAATCCACTTTAGGAATCCCCTTCAGCAAATGAACTAAACAACAGTGTCCGCAAGGAAGGCCTTGTTCTTACAAGCTGCAGCCAATAAACTAAGCCAACCGCAAACCTCCAAGACTGGCATAGGAAGCTTGAAGTTCATCTGTGCTTATATTCACATTTTCTCCCTTTTCATACCTCTGAGATTCTCTACACAAAGTCAATCTTTCCACCACTCTTGGATCAGTATTACTATATAGAGAATACACATCTTCCTTGGAAACTCTGAATTTAAATTCAGGAAGAGTATTCATTCATCCACTCAACCAGTAAGCTAGGCTTGTGCTGGTTTCTGGGGATAACGGAGTAAAAAAGATAGTCATGGTGTCTACCTTATGGGATATTGCATTTTAATAAAGAAGCCTAATATCAAACAACTAATCACATAATTATTTAGTGATCACTGAAAGAAAACATGAGGATACAATGAGAGCATGTACCACTTAACTATTACTTTTTATTCCATAAGCAATGGAAAGCCTTTGGATGATTAAAGACAGGACCTACCATTTGTTTTTTTGTAAAGGGCTGTATTTTTTATAAAGGATCACCTAGATGACCCAGTCAGAACTATTTTCAAATACCTACTGATTGGAACTCACTTTAGGTTTCAGCCTGCCATTGTCCTTCATTAGAACACCTTTCACCTGGAAGGCATAGGTGCTCCCCTGCTGCTCTATGGACCCAACAGTTCTCAGCTTCTGCCACCTCCCCTCCCTGCCCTGGTCTTCTGAGCTCTAAAGATGCGTAGGAGACCATGGTGGAGTGAGAAGAGAGGCCTTCTTACCAATTCCGTGACTCAGTACTGCTTTTGTTTGAATCTCAGAAATCCTCCTCTTTCTTTAGAAACTCAAAACCTCTCCAGAAGATTAGGACAGGATAGATGGCACACCATGCCTCTTTCTCCATCTCTCTCATCTATATAGTACAGGCCCTGTGAAAATACGCACATAACTTTCTCTGTATACCTGTAGGTAAAAATATCTTTCATACACATCAGCTCACATAAATGACAAGATTTTGTATATTTTTGTGTTTTACCTCATTCCTTGTAAAAGAACTTCTAAGAAACATCTATAAACATAGACTTACATAGAGAGACTTAATATATTTATCTAAAGTCATTGCCAGAAAGGTGAAATGCTATGAAGAAGATGCGTTTTGACAAGTTGACATAACCTTTCGACTCTAAAGAATTTCTGTTTACTCTTTTAGAAATTTGTGGAGGTAAACACCTAATTTAAGACTACATTCACTAATTCCATTCTAGGAAATTTATTGATCCTATAGGTCCTCTGATAAGAACGTAACATAGCAATGAATAGGGGGTTTAACTAAGGAGCATCCTGCCTTACTCTGATCTAGTGGCTGCAACCATTCTTGTATAAGAATTTAAGATAAATTTTTTAAGTTTTTTACAAGTTATATTTTTAAGCTAACTGATTAAAGTTATATTTTAACTTATTGCCACCATTCTTTTATAAGTAACAAATAAAAAGGTTTTTTGAATCATTCATTATAGAATTAGATATATTATACAAAGTAAAACACATTTATTTTTCTCAATATCATTTGCTATCTGAAATTATACATATATTACCTATCATCGTTTATCTATTGGCCTTTCTCCCTCCATTTAGATAGTCAGAGTTTCTATTGCCTGCAAAGTTTTAAACAGCAGTTTTAGATTGAATCTCTGACACAAGAATAGATATATTTTTGCATTTACTAGCATCATTTAATTTTTCATTGTTTTCACAGTTTACATAATGCATTTATTTAGTGAAATTTAAACATAAGTTTTCATAGTTTTGATGCTATTATTTTTAATTGCAATTTCTAACCATTCACTGATAATTTATTGAAAATCAATTTAGAATACTGATCTTAACTCCATTTGGGTACTAATATTAATCCTATTTGTATGCTTCTTTATATTTTGTTCATTTCCTAGTTTCTTAAAATGGAAGCATGTATCACTAACTGGATAACTTTAAGCTATAAATTTCCCACACACACCACATTAGTGTTATTCCATAAATTTTATATGCTGGGTTTCAGTTTTCCTTCAATTTGAAATATTTTTATATCTTTCTATAATTATCTATTTGATCCATGGTTTATTTTTAAATGTAGAGCGTAAATTCCAGGTATCTGGCCATTTTCCACCTCTTTGTGTTCTTGACTTCTAGTTTATTTTCACTCTGGACAGAGAACATTCTTTGTATTTTAACCCCCTTTAATTTATTGAGACTCTCTTTTATAGTCTAAGATATACTTTGTTGATTCTACCATGAACAGCTTAAAAATAATGTATTTTATTTATATTAGGCCAAATTGGCTGATAGTGGTGTTCATGCCTTGTATATACTCACTGATTTTCTATTATCTATATCATTTTTTAAAACTGGGGTTGAAATCTTCATGTGTAATTGTGGATTGATTTTAAGTTATTTTATTAGATACATAGTTGTGAACTGACCCTTTTATCATTATATGTCTTTATTTATCCCTCTTTATTCTTGATAATATTCCCTATTCTGAAGTCCATTTTTCTTGATAGCAACACCACCACAATTCTTTTTAAAAAATTGGATTGTGTTTTTCTAGCATATCTTTTTCAATTCTTTTAACTTTGACATATATATTTTCATATTTAAAGTGATCTTTCTGTATATAGCTTATAGTTGATTCTGGCTTATATATCCAAATTAATAATCCTTTTTTTTTCCTGGGAGTTGCCTAAAACAGGAATTGGTAAACTTTTCTGTAAAAGGCTGGCTCAGAAATATTTTCATGTTTTCAGGCTATTCAGTCTCATCATAACTAATCAATTCTGTCAGTGTAGTATAAAAACAGGCATAATCAATATGCAAGCCAATGGACATGGCTGGATTTGGCTCTTGGTCTGCAGTTTGTTGACCCCTGGTTTAGATAGTTGAGATTTCATGTGATTGTTGATATGGTTGGAGTAAAATCCTCCCAGCTGTTTTTGACTCATTTCATCTGTTCTTTATTCCTTTCCTTTACTTTTTTTCTGCTTCTTTTGGGTTGAGTATTTTCTTATTGCTTCATTTTATATCTACACTTAGCTTATTAGTTAGAAGTCTTTTACAATTAATATATTTTTTCCCCAACAGATGTTCTTGAACTTACAATACGTGTATTTAATTATGGTCTATATTCAATAATATTATGACATTTGGCCGTAATCTAAGGACTTCAAACAATATATTCCCAAGGCATCCCTTCTACCCACTGCACTCATTTTATATTACTTTTTACTTTTACACATGCTATAAACAGACATGTTGCTATTTTTTCAGAGTCATATTTATGAGCAATTAAATGGAGGGAAAATTATTTTACATTCTCTTTATGCTATTTTGAACACTCTTCATTTCTTTGTGTAGATCTGCTGCTTTCTGTCACTTGATACATTCTAGCTGAGGTAGTGGGGCAGGGGGGAGGCATTCTGTGGACCTTCGTTTGACATCAGTCTTAGTGTAGCATCTCAGTTTGAGTCTATTACTTAGACCCAATCAGTAGACAGAGACCTCAGAGTAATATGAAATGGGAATTTTTAATATAAGGAATGATTAACTATGAGCAAGGAATTAAATATTACTAGGAGAAAAAAGAGACCATAAAAGAAAGAATGTCCTTGGGTTGAAGGGGAGTATCCAAGGGTTCAACGAAAACTAAAGAATTTAGTCCCTAATGAAGAGGGCACGATTGCAGCCCACTGGAGAAGAGAAAAATCTCCGGAGTTACTTCCAGGCAAGAGATTTTCCACAGTTGGCACTGGGGTATTTGTGGGATGAGACAGGTGGACAAGGAAGTATGAGCTGAGAATAATGGCAAACAGAATGTTCCCTGCTAGAGCGCCTGAGGCCACATTGGGAGGGCAGGAAACCACTTTCTAAGGTGCTAAAGAAATTTGTTGTGAGTCTGCCAATGGGGGTGCTTTTCAACTTGCTGGAAAGCTAGATGGGGTCCAAGCTGGAGTGAACAGAAAGCCCCAGGAAGGCCGGGAGCTGAGGAGGAAGGGGGAGTATATTACACTCTCTGGGAAGCTGGCTATGCAGCTGGTAGAATCAGGAAATGGATCATGGAGATCTGACTAAAACATGGAGAAGACAGCTGGCCACCCACGGAATTCACCAGGAATCTGCCCACGTGGGCTGCGGCTAAACTGGCCGGGAAACTGGACGGAGAACCCG
This sequence comes from Smutsia gigantea, assembly GCA_032199065.1. Classification (NCBI taxonomy): domain Eukaryota; kingdom Metazoa; phylum Chordata; class Mammalia; order Pholidota; family Manidae; genus Smutsia; species Smutsia gigantea. Next base: position 266,319 of record JAVSCE010013725.1, on the reverse strand, counting down.
TGGAAACATGCCCAGATACTGTTCTTCTCTCAGAGATGTCACGTGGCATCTGTGAAAGACTCTATGGAACGGAAATACAAATGCTGAACTACAGGGAAGGCAGCTGGAGCTGGAGATCTTGTAGTAAACTGTGTGTAGGTGGTGCCGTCGAGCTGCCCAGGTCACCGACCGGGCTACAGAACCACCTGGAGAGAGTGCCTGCTGGAATTCCCTGAGGCTGGCTCTCCCTTGGGGTGGTGCACACCAGACGCCCAGCTTCCCAGCAGCAGAAAGCAAGCGCTTCAGAACCAGACTGAAAGCCCTATTCTCTGAGTGTCCCTCCAGTGCCCTCTGCTGTCACAACTTTTTTTTTAAGTTCCAGTATCACAATCAAGGCAATTTGGTGAATTTGGAGCTGAGTGGTAAGAAATTAATATATGATCCAGTCTATCCTTGGGCTCAATCTCAAAAGCAGGATCAAATCAATCCCAAATCTCATATTTTTGAATTTTCTCCTCAGACCGCTTCGGGTTTCAATTCTGTATCAGCCAAGGTGCAGTCAGGAGACGGAAACCACATAATAATAAAAAAGAATTATGACCTATTTCCAACGAATTGTCTACCAAGCTGGAATAAAAGACAACTCCAAAGGATCCCCTACTGCTGAAAGAGAGAATACCCCAGGAAGATACAGACTTTGGAGGGGAAAATCCTTCCCAAGCCTGGGATTCAGGTTTCACTGGAGTGTATGGGGTTCTAGCATGTATGTTTGCTGAACCGTACTGGGTCAGAGCTGATCCACATCTGGTGGGCTGAAGCAGATAGGTTGAAACTACACGCTGGGGCTGGCAAGTTAGAAACCTCCCTCTGGAACACTGGTGCTTTGAGGATGGTGGACAGAGAGCCATGGGCCCGGAGTGGCAGGCAGTGATTTTTTTCCCAAAAGTGTATCAGGACTGTGAGGGGTAGGCAGGATATTCATCAGGAAGCTGTAAAGCTGTCAGCCAGGTGTATGGAACCTGCAGGGCTAAACTGACTGAGCATCAGCTAGACTCACCACAAGTCACCAAAAGGTGCCAGCAGAGCAGGGGTGCTGGGAAATTCTGGGAGTATGCCTGGGGTTCCCCTAAAAAGATCATAAAAGGTACCTGTGGGGGCATCATTACACAGGCAAAACCCACTGGGTAAAAACTCCATGGGTGTCAGCACACCAGCCCTCACCACTGGAGCAAGAAGGACAAAGCGCCCAGAGTCAGGCAGGGAGGCCCCTCCTCCTCCAGTGTTCTTTCAAGGAAAAAAATGTCCCAGTGTCTCTCGGGACAAGGAAGGGTGGATTTGGAGTTGAGAAGTATGAATCCACGACCGGACACTGGATCACCAGGAGAGGTCTTCCTGACCATTTCCATTGAAGTCAGGGGACCAGTTATGCATTCCTTCCCCTGCTGAGCCATGGGTTTCTGTCCCTTCCCCCAGCTGCAATGGGTCTTCCTCCTTGTCCCAGCTCATCCCCTAACCCTAGGGGATGAGCCAGTCTTCTCCCATTTGCTTCAGGAAGATAAAGGAGATGCAGGGACTCTGGCCTTGCTGCCGCACTGGTTCCCTCCACCAGGCCTGCTTCGGAAGAAGGCTTTCCAAGGTCTCTCGACTAGCCCTCAGTTTGTCTTGTGGGCACCCACTGAGGTCCTTCAAAAAAGCCTTCCAGTGGGCAGGAATCTCCCTGTGTCTGCAAAGCTCAGGTTTCCATATTTTCACACTAGTCCACAACCAGCCATTAGAAGTCTGCTAAAAAAAGAGGTTAGCTCAACTCTTCCTACTTTTGAAATGTCATCCAGAACCCAGAAACTGCTCCAGATGAGCAGGTCCTCCTATCTGGTCCCTCCTGAGGGCTACCTATCTTTCCTTCAGTTGCGGGTTAGTTGGTTTCCCTGTGATCTCAGCTGTCTGATGAATTCAAGAAAAGATGTGATTTTACAGATTATCCAGTATATGTTGTCAAGTCGGAACGGTGTTCCTTCTAGTGTTTCACATTGTAAGGAGAAGGGGAGAAACCTTCCCATAAGTGTATGTTTGAATACTAGTTAAAGAATAAATACAAGTAATGCTTAAGAAAAAAGTAAAACATTTCTTACTTCCTGCAAACTGGAAGTTTTTGGATCACTATGATTTCCTTCATCTGGGTACCTACTAGTTATTTAATGTCCCAGTTAAAATGTGCTCTTTCAAGTTTAATATGGTAGGTTTATGTTTAATACAAACAGGTTTGACTAAACCAGAACCATGAGGCTCTTATTTAAATTTCCTTTTAGGACATCTTGTTTGAATTGAGCATCTGTATTATTATAATGTATTTACTTTTTGGATCATTATTAATTAATTTATGTATTCATTTACTCATACATCTACATATTTATATTCACATACCCTATACACAATATTAAGTATTAGAGAAACAAAATAGTCAAAAATTAATGAGAAAAGCATATAAAAATGCCAACTCCACATCACAGCTTAGAGCTCTGACTGCCTTGAAAATGTTTCTTTTCATAGGTTCTTTCTCTTTTATCTTGGTTCTCAACTTATCTCCTACTCAGTGCAAGGTACTTTATATTCTCTTCATCAAAATCTTGGCAGACACTTTGTATTTTTAAAATATAATAAACCTTGCTTTCCTTTTTTAAAAAACATTCAGTATGTTTCCAATTATTCCATAATTTAGCACTCCAATAAATGGATAACCAGAAATGTTTGTGCTCCATCACATTAAATGCAGATCTTCCAACATCCCTCACCTTAAATAATATCTTCTAACTGGTCCCCATCATCCATTGTTGACAGTTCAATTTATTCCATTGTGTTCTATCTGACCATTCCATAAAGGAAATGTGAACTTTAACTTCTTCAAAGTTTTTCACAGTAATTAAAAGGAAGTCCAAAGTCTGGAACTACTTCTAAAACTCCCTGAATGATCTGGCTTTTACATTCAACCTTATTCTTTACACATACTGACTCTTTTTTTAATTGTTTGAAAGGGGTATTATCCTCCTCTCCTGCGGTGTTATCTATGTGAAAAACTGAACCTTCTGGCAATAGTGCTTTCCCCCAGTGAATAATCAGTATTTTTCCCACTTTACACCTAATCATCTTTTTCATCTCAAACTAAACAACATAGTTTACCAAAAAAAATACTGTTCATTTTTCCTGGTATGTGTCAAGGGTACCACATATTCATGCCTAGTCTTCTTACTGGTAAGGATTTGTGCATTACTGTCACTCTTACTAGAGTCTAAGCAAAGTGAGGGCAGAGATGGTATTTATCTTTAATACTGCCAAATCTCAAGATCCTCAGAGATAATCTGGTACAGGGAGGGTAACTCAAATTTGAAAATATGTCATAATGTTTAAAACAATAAAGAAATTCTTGTCCAAATATATCTTTGCCCTAACTGGCTGAGTTTTAAAAATCTATTCTTAATATTTTAGGTGTTTTTTTATAACCCTTGTTGTTTCTTATTAGTTCTTTCTAGTGTGACTTGGGATGTGATCCTCAGTTGCTCCAAATACTGCCTCAATTTATTGTCCTGTTGGTGAGTATGTCTGGTCACTCATAATGGGCTATGTTTCTGACAGGTGAGATTCACATTCAGAATAAAAAAATACCCAAAAATGGGTATTTTCTAAATAAAAATAACTATGTTAAATGCCACTGAGATATAAGAAGCACAAAAGAGACATTGAGAAAATACAATGTTTGCCTATCTGCCAATAGGTGAGAACGTATGAAGTCAGTGGTGGAGATACACACAGACACCTTTTCTCCTAGGCCACAGCAGCAGGTAGACTCATACGGAAGGTTTTCCAAAGGACATGCTAGATAAGAGACATCAGGAGTGTACTTGACCTCAGGCAGCAGAACAATTGTCAGTGAAAGTGAAGAAGCTGCTTCTCAAGGGGGAGAAGAAGAGAAAGGGGCCTAAAGTAATGAGAACCAGAAAAGCATATGAGTTTATGATAGAAGCTCAATTTTAAAAGCCAAGAAATTCATAACTGTTGAACATTAGACTAAAGGGTTTGAATTTAATTCTGCTGCAAAAATGTTTAGTGGAAAATTATTCATTTCTGTGTGACTTGAAGTAAGATCTGGTTGAATGATAATTATGCGTTGAAGCAAGCAAAGTAGATGGAGATTTCTCTTATATATGCCTGTTAATTTATATTGAATGCAATATATATATATGAATTTGGTCTGGACTTTCTTTCTTTACAACCTGAACATGAGGTTGTGGAGTAACAAACCTTCATCTTACTGAACTTCTTTGATAGCTACAGTGTTCTACTCAAAGAATTTTGGTAATTTTGCTCAGCCAAATTGACTTAGGTTAGTTTTCAAAACCACATTTATATTTTTAGAAAAGAATTATAATACAATGAAACTAACATTTACAGAATGCTTACCTTATGGTTGATTCTGATCTGCTGTCTTTTGTGTTTTAACATATTCTTATAAGAACATAAAGGTGAAATTCTCCCCATTACACAAGTGAGAAAGCTGAAGTCCAGCTACACATCTAGCAAATCCTATAACCAGAAGTACAGGGGGTTGTGGTGCTTTAAGTTTCCCTCTGACAGGGGACAGGGATTCTAAATGCTTATCGTCTGATATGATCTTCACGAAGGTGAATTCAGCTTTCTCTTTTCTTTGAAGAACCACCTCTCAAACATTTGAGTATTGATGTGAAATCAGTAACAATTACTATTATATTAAGTAGATATTCATCCACTTATTACAGATTTGGGGCATTTTTCTTCTCTAATGGCCTAATGTTTGTGCTATAAAATTTGTTTAAAGATGTGTTTCTTGCTCAGGTTGTACCTGGAGAGAAACTGGTGACTAACTGGCCTCTTTTTTTTTTAATAATTTATTTTATTATCATTAATTTACAATTACATGTGCAATATTACGATTATTAAACTACCCCTTCATCAGGCGCCCCCCACCATCCCATTACAGTCACTGTCCATCAGCGTAGTGAGATGCTATAGAATCACTACTTGTCTTCTCTGAGTTGTACTGCCCTCCCCGTGCCCCCCAAACATTACATCTGCTAATCGTAATGCCCCCTTTTCCCTCTTATCCCTCCCTTCCCGCCCATTTTCCCCAGTCCCTTTCCCTTTGGTAACTATTAGTCCGTTCTTGGGTTCTGTGAGTCTGCTGCTGTTTTGTTCCTTCAGTTTTTTTCTTTGTTCTTATACTCCACATATGAGTGAAATCATTTGATACTTGTCTTTTTCGGCTTGGCTTATTTCACTGAGCATAATACCCTCTAGCTCCATCCATGTTGTTGCAAATGGTAGGATTTGTTTTCTCCTTACGGCTGAATAATATTCCATTGTGTATATGTACCACCTCTTCTTTATCCATTCATCTACTGATGGACACTTAGGTTGCTTCCATTTTTTGGCTATTGTAAATAGTGCTGCAATAAACATAGCGGTGCATCTGTCTTTTTCAAACTGGGCTGCTGCATTCTTAGGGTAAATTCCTAGGAGTGGAATTCCTGGGTCAAATGGTATTTCTATTTTGAGTTTTTGAGGAACCTCCATACTGCTTTCCACAATGGTTGAACTAATTTGCAGTCCCACCAGCAGTGTAGGAGGGTTCCCTTTTCTCCACATCCTCGCCAACATTTGTTGTTGTTTGTGTTTGGATGTTGGCCATCCTCACTGGTGTGAGGTGATATCTCATTGTGGTTTTAATCTGCATTTCTGATGATTAGCGATGTGGAGCATCTTTTCATGTGCCTGTTGGCCATCTGAATTTCTTCTTTAGAGAAGTGTCTATTCATGTCCTCTGCCCATTTCTTAATTGGATTATTTGCTTTCTGTTTGTTAAGGTGTATGAGTTCTTTATATATTTTGGATGTCAACCCTTTATCAGATACGTTTTTTATGAATATATTCTCCCATACTGTAGGATGTCTTTTTGTTCTACTGATGGTGTCCTTTGCTGTACAGAAGCTTTTCAGCTTGATAGAGTCCCACTTGTTCATTTTTGCTTTTGTTTCCCTTGCCCTGGGGAGATATGTTCATGAAGAAGTTGCTCATGTTTATGTCCAAGAGATTTTTGCCTATGTTTTTTTCTAAGAGTTTTATGGTTTCATGACTTACATTCAAGTCTTTGATCCACCTTGAGTTTACCTTTGTGTATGGGGCTAGACAGTAGTCCAGTTTCATTCTCTTACATGTAGCTGTCCAGTTTTTCCAACACCAGCTGCTGAAGAGGCTGTCATCTCCCCATTTTATATCCAAGGCACTTTTATCAAATATTAATTGACTGTATATGTTTGGGTTAATGTTTGGATTTTCTTTTCTGTTCCACTGGTCTGTGGGTCTGTTTTTGTGCCAATACCAAATTGTCTTGATTACTGTGGCTTTGTAGTAGAGCTTGAAGTCAGGGAGTGTAATTCCCCCTGTTTTATTCCTCTTCTCAGGATTGCTTTGGCTATTCGGGGTCTTTTGTGGTTCCATATGAATTTTAGAATTATTTGTTCCAGTTCATTGAAGAAAGCTGTTGGTAGTTTGATAGGGACTGCATTGAATCTGTAGATTGCTTTAGGTAGTATAGCCATTTTGACAATATTTATTCTTCCTAGCCAAGAGCATGGGATGCATTTCCACTTGTTAGTGTCCTCTTCAATTTCTCTTAGGAGTGTCTTGTAGTTTTCAGAGTACAGGTCTTTCACTTCCTTCGTTAGGTTTATTCCTAGGTATTTTATTCTTCTTGATGCAATTGTGAATGGAATTGTTTTTCTGATTTCTCTTTCTGTTAGTTCATCAGTAGTGTATAGGAAAGCAACAGATTTCTGTGTGTTAATTTTGTAACCTGCAACTTTGCTGAATTCAGATATTAGTTCTAGTAGTTTTGGAGTGGAGTCTTTAGGGTTTTTTATGTACAATATCATGTCATCTGCAAATAGTGACAATTTGACTTCTTCTTTACCAATCTGGATGCTTTGTATGTCTTTGTTTTGTCTGATTGCCGTGGCTAGGACCTCCAGTACTATGTTGAATAACAGTGGAGAGAGTGGGCATCCCTGTCTTGTTCCCGATCTTAGATGAAAGCTTTCAGCTTCTCGCCATTAAGTATGATGTTAGCTGTGGGTTTGTCATATATGGCCTTTATGATGTTGAGGTACTTGCCGTCTATACCCATTTTGTTGAGAGTTTTAATCAGGAATAGATGCTGAATTTTGTCAAATGCTTTTTCAGCATCTATGGAGATGATCATGTGGTTTTTGTTCTTCTTTTTGTTGATGTGGTGATGATGTTGATGGATTTTCGAATGTTGTACCATCCTTGCATCCCTGGGATGAATCCCACTTGATCATGGTGTATGATCCTCTTGATGTATTTTTGAATTCGGTTTGCTAATATTTTGTTGAGTATTTTTGCATCTACGTTCATCAGGGATATTGGTCTGTAATTTTCTTTTTTGGTGAGGTCTTTGCGGTTTTGGTATTAGAGTGATGCTGGCTTCATAGAATGAGTTTGGAAGTATTCCCTCCTCTTCTATTTTTTGGAAAACTTTAAGGAGAATCAGTGTTATTTCTTCTCTATACATCTGGTAGAATTCAGAGGTGAATCCATCAGGCCTGGGGGTTTTGTTCTTGGGTAGTTTTTTTGATTACCAATTAGATTTCGTCACTGGTGATTGGTCTGTTTAGTTTTCTGTTTCTTGCTTGGTCAGTCTTGGAAGGTTGTATTTTTCTAAGAAGTCCATTTCTTCTCTGTTTTCCAGCTTGTTAGCATATAGATTCTCATAATATTCTCTTATGATTCTTTGTATTTCTGTGGGGTCCGTCGTGATTTTTCCTTTCTCATTTCTGATTGTGTTTATGTGTGTAGATTCTCTTTTTCTCTTAATGAGTCTGGCTAGGGGTTTATCTATTTTGTTTATTTTTTCAAAGAACCAGCTCTTGGTTTTATTGATTTTTTCTATTGTTTTATTCTTCTCAATTTTATTTATTTCTTCTCTAATCTTTATTATGTCCCTCCTTCTGGTGACTTTGGGCCTCATTTGTTCTTCTTTTTCCAATTTCAGTAATTGTGTCTTTAGACTATTCATTTGGGAATGTTCTTCTTTCTTTAAATAGGCCTGGATTGCAATATACTTTCCTCTTAGAACTGCCTTTGCTGCGTCCCACAGAGGTTGTGGCTTTGTGTTGTTGTTGTCATTAGTCTCCATATATTCTTTGATTTCTGTTTTGATTTGGTCGTTAACCCATTGATTAATTAGGAGAGTGTTGTTAAGTCTCCAAGTATTTGTGAGCCTTTTTGATTTCTTTCTAAAATTTATTTCTAGTTTTATACCTTGGTGATCTGAGAAGTTGGTTGGTAGGACTTCAATATTTTTGAAATTACTGAGGTTCTTTTTGTGGCCTAGTATGTGGTCTATTCTGGAAAATGTTCCATGTGCCCTTGAGAAGAATGTGTATCCTGTTGCTTTTGGGTGCAGAGTTCTGTAGATGACTGTTAGGTCCATCTGTTCTAGTGTGTTGTTCAGTGCCTCTGTGTCTTTTCTTATTTTCTGTCTGGTTGATCTGTCATACAAATTAATTGAGTGTGTTTCAAATCCTCCTAAATTGGAAATACATTAACACATCTATTCCTCCATAGATTCTCATTAATGTTTATGTCCACACCTCTTTGCTCCATATCATTGAGTACATATATCTATAATGGTTATATCTTCTTGTTGTACTGACCCCCTTTATCATTATGTAATGTCCTTCTTTATCTTTGCTACTTTCTTCGTTTTGAAGTCTATTTTGTCTGATACAAGTACTGCAACACCGGCTTTTTTCTCTTTGTTGTTTGCATGAAATATCTTTTCCATCCCTTCCCTTTTAGTCTGTGTGTATCTTTGGGTTTGAGGTGAGTCTTGTAAGCAGCATATAGATGGGTCTTGCTTTTTTATCCATTCTGTTACTCTGTGTCTTTTGATTGGTGCATTCAGTCCATTTACATTTAGGGTGATTATTGATAGGTATGTACTTATTGCCATTGCTGGCTTTAGATTCGTGGTTACCACGGGTTCAAGGGTTGCTTCTTTACTATCTAGCAATCTAACTTAACTTTCTTGTTAAGTTATTGTAAACACAGTCTGATGTCTCTTTATTTCTCTCCCTTCTTATTCCTCCTCCTCCATTCTTTCTGTAATAGGTGTTTTATTCTTTGCCTTTAGTTGGTATTTGGATGGTCTGCTTTCTTTGCTATGATTTTATTTTCTCTGGTGACGTCTTTTTAGCCTTAGGTGTGCTTCCCTCTAGAGCAGTCCATTTAAGATATCCTGTAGTGGTGGTTTATGAGAGGCAAACTCTCTCAACTTTCGTTTGTCTGGAAATTGTTTAATCCCTCCATCATATTTAAATGATAATCGTGCTGGATACAATAATCTTGGTTCGAGGCCCTTCTGTTTCATAACGTTAAATATATCATGCCATTCTCTTCTGGCCTGTAAGGTTTCTGTTGAGAAGTGTGATGATAGTCTGATGAGTTTTCCTTTGTAGGTGATCTTTTTTCTCTCTCTAGCTGCCTTTAATACCCTGTCTTTATCTTTGATCTTTGCCATCTTAATTATTATGTCTTGGTGTTGTCTTCCTTGGGTCCCTTGTGTTGGGAGATCTGTGGGCTTCGGTGGACTGCGAGACTACTTCCTTCCCCAGTGAGGGAAAGTTTTCAGCAATTATTTCTTCAAAGACACTTTCTATCCCTTTTTCTCTCTCTTCTTCCTCTGGTACTCCTATAATGCGAATATTGTTCCGTTTCGATTGGTCACAGTTCTCTTAATATTCTTTCATTCCTAGAAATCCTTTTATCTCTCTCTGCCTCAGCTGCTCTATACTCCTGTTCTCTGTTTTCTATTCCATTAACAGTCTCTTGCATCTCATCCATTCTGCTGTTAAGCCCGTCGATCGCTTGTCTGATTTCTGTATTGTCTTTCCTCAGTTCCTCACTTCCTCCCTCAGCTCTTGCACATTTCTCTGTAGGTCCATCAGCATGGTTATGACTTTTATTCTGAATTCTTTTTCAGGGAGGCTGTGCATTTCCGTCCCTTCAGACTCCCTCTCTGGGGTTGTCTGGTTGATTTGGTCTGAACCATATTCCTCTGTCTTTTCATGGCTGTATAATTTGGTCACTGATAGTTGCCACGTATGTCAGCTGGGCTCTTTAAGACTTTAAAAAGAGAAGAAAAACAAAAAAGAAAAGAAAGAAAAAAAGAAAGAAAAGAAAAAACAAAAACAAAACAAAAAGCAAAACAAAACAAAAAAAACAAAAAAAAATGCCCACTGGACGTAGATTCTGTGGGAATGCTCTAGGTGGCGCTATTGCCCCACTATTCCACAGCTGTGACTGTGCCGCTCCGCAGGGCCGTTTATCGCTCTGGCAGGGGTGGGAACGAATAGGAGGCTGTTGATCTCAGTGAGAAGTGTTAAGTATGGCTACGCTTCCTCAGTCGCCAGCTAAGGCGTCTGAAACTCCCAGGACTCCCAGCCTGCTGGGCTGAGTGTGCTGGGGCGATCCGGCTCCTCCGCTGGGCTCCTGTCTCTTTAAGACCGCTGAAGAAAGCGCGCGCTTTTTTTTTTTTTTCCTTCCCGGGAGCGGCTGCAAGCACTCTGGCGCGTTCCCTGCTCAGATCCTGCCCCTCTGTCTCTCCAATCTCCGCTGCACTGCGCAATGTGGGTCAGCGCTCCCCGCGCAGATCACCGGGGCTGGCTACTTCGCGGGGTGCACTTCCACTCCCTCCCGGCTCGGAATCCTCTCCTCCCTCCGGTGCGCTGGGGTGGGGGAGGGCTCGGGTCCCGCCGGGTCGCGGCTCCGTGTCTTACCCGCCTCTTGGGGTGCCGAGTCCTCTCGGGTGTAGCTGCACGCTGTGCGCTTTCCTGTGTATTCTCGTCTCTCTTTTAGGAATAGATGTATTTTCTGTGTTTTCGTAGATAAATATAGTGTTGGGAGGAGTTTTCTGCCGCCCTGCTCACACCGCCATCTTCCCGGAAGTCCCATTGTGTGCTCTTTTAATGTCTGCTTCACTAAGCTGTTTTTCTCAGGCTCCGTGTGTGTGCGCACGTGGGGTGCGTCCACATTTTCTGTCTTGGGCATTGGAGTTCGTTCAGATTTGCACACGCAGAGATCTGTGTTAGCGCTGTGATTCGAGACCCTCAGACTGTCACCGGCTGTGCCATTAGTATAAAATGTCACATGGTTAGAAAAATGGGGCTTGTCCCTGCCAAAGTTGGCTTTTGGATTTCTGGGTGTTTCTGTTCATGGATGCTGTGGTTTCCCTAATCATTTTTTCTATACAACATCTGTTACCGTACTTCCTGGTTTTCCATGGGACCCTGTCCCTTCCTGACCCCCAGTCCACAGGTGTGGATGGGGCAGGTGTGGACGTGAGGGGAAGGCTTGTTCAATCAGTAGGTCACCACAGTTCTTATTGCGGGGCATGGGGTCCAGCAGCTCTGGACTTGCCTCCTCCCTGACCTCACTTCTCGCTCCACCTCTCACCTCTGAGCCTCTGTGCTGGCTGGCTAACTGCTTCGCCTGGACTGCTCTTCGTGCAGACAGCCACATGGCTTCCTGCCCTTCATTCTGCTCCCTGTGTAAAGGTCAGTTCTCAGGGCCTTTCCCTGGTCAGCCGCACAGAGATAGCATCTCTGGCCCTCACGGTCATATGAGCTGACGCATTGCATGTGTTGTGTAAGCATCTCAGAGTGAGGGTTCTGTTCCTCACTGCCAAGGAGGTCCCAGGAGGACACTGCACTGATTCATGCTCCCTCGGTGTGTGCTTTCACTGTCCTCTGAGGTTCCCAGCACCTCGACTCCACTGGTGGCAGATCCTGCATCCCATAGTACAGCCCAGGCCAGATCCCTGACCTGGTGCCAGGCTCAGAGCTATAGTGCTCTCTGCTCCCAGCCAGGTGACGCTGTGGGGATTTAACAGAGGCTCTGCAGAGAGATGGTGAGCCCTGGGTGAGTAATGTAGGGAAAGATTCAGAGTGGTGACACCCAGCCTGTCCTCTAATCTGAAGGGACCAGGAAGGCTGGTTCCCCATCATCTAGCACATACAGATGGGACACATTACATGTGGGAAAGGGGGCCCAGTATTACCACCCCCAGCATCTTCTTCTCTAAGCTCCAAACTCTTATTGGCCGGCAGTGTCTAGGAGCAGCTCCAGCAATTAATAGCCCCTAGGTCCTGAGACCATTTTTCATTCATCCATCTGCTGATCCTTATATAAGATTCAAAATCTATGCACTGTCTCACTCCTGGCATGGCACTTGACTAGTGTATGTGGTTATCTGCTACTCTGTGTTGTTCAAGCTAGAGGGAGGTCATCTCCATTTGGTTTTTATTTTTGTAGTCTAAGTAGGTAGAACCGTGCCTTAGCCAATAATAGTCAATAATAGCCAGATTAATTGAATAATGAATAACATTTATTTAGTGCTTACAATGTCCAGACCTAGTCTAATCCCATTACATGTATAAATTAATTTAATCTTCACAGCAGTTTGAAGGGGTCAGGTAGTACTATTTCCCTGTCTTGGAGATGAGGAGACTGGCTCACGTAGCTATTAAGTTACTTGCCAGAGAGCACACAACTGGTGAGTGGATAGACTTGGACTTAAGCCCATCAATATCTATATAATATTTATTTTAATGTGCAAAAATAATATAGTAGTCCTGTAATGTTATTCTGTTACCTAAACATATATTAGAATGTTTATAACAGATTATCCCAAGGCACTTATGCCCTGAACGTTTGTTGAGCCATGCTTAAGTGTGAATGATAAGCATTAGAGGGATTTAAAGATGAATGAGGCAGGTTGAGGATCAGAGAAGTTTATAGTCTTGACTTAATGATGGAAATTTACCTAGAAAGCTGTCCTGTCCTTTCGGGCAATGGAACTAAGTATTATAATAAAGACATACAATTCTGTTGAAATGTGTAGGAGATGGGGGTTGATGCTGGTCTGTGCGCCTGGGGAGGCTCTGAGGCCAGGTGCAAGGCCGGCTGGCCGGGAGTACTGCAGGACAGAGAGGAGGGGCTGGGCAGCGGACAGTGTGCTTAGTGACTTAGAGCAAGATGTCTTCTCACGTGAAACGGTTGCGTCAGAACTTGGAGCTGTGGTCCCTCCAAACTGGTAGATTAGATGACAAATCATTGCTAAGAGCAGCAGTGAACAAAGTACAGACCAGTTTGGATTTTGAAAACACCTCCTGGGTCCCAGCAGATAAAACTGACATCAGTAAAGAGAGGGTTGGAGGTGGTGACCAGAACTGATTTGAAGTTGACAGGGTGGGTGATTGGCTACAGACTAAAGGGGAGAGGTACCCGTAGAAGCCTGATCTTCCAGGCCACGGCTCTCTGGTTGTCTGGGGCTGGGCAGGTGCCTTCTCTCTGAGCTAAGGAACAGGAGGTCCAGGCAGGCTCTCTTGCGTAGCTGCGTGTGGACGGACACCACCACACATCAGGACAGTTTGCTGTTCCTGCTGTTTGGGGTGATGGTTCTTGGATAGTGAGCACTTGAAGCGGATTTACTGCATTAAAGGAAGTTTCTTAAATTTTGTTGTTTTCCTCTGGGGAAAATGTATTTAATCTAGAGAGAAGTGCCTCTAGTCAGTGAATTGAAGGCTGACCAGAGGAGCTTTTAAATGCAGATTCCTGGGCCCCACTCAGAGGGTTGATTCAGTAATAGGGGTTGGGGGGAGGGGCTGGGGCCCTGGAGGTTTGAAACCACCCCCGGCCTAGCTCAGCCCCAGGCAGATTCCAGCCCTGGAGGTCTTGGGACCTCATTTTGAGAAGCCTTGAGCCAGAGAGAAATTTCTAAAGGAGGGTGTATAAGATGCCCCTCTAGGTGAAGGAAGGAAATATTAGGATGTCTCTTTTAAAATACCTATTTTTGGGTATCTTTTATGATGTACCTGGTAGAATAATACTACATTACGTTAATGTGCACAACAGTGATATTTATATGATGTGTATATAAATGTACCTATTTGCAGGCATATGCTTGCTTTTTTTGCTGATAAGGATATGCATTTTAAAAACCTCAGACAGTTTAGAGCAAGTGTTTTGGATTTATCTTGCTGAAACAGGGCGGACATGCCGTGTCGCCGACAATTAGAGGATGTACTGGCACGGTATCACGCGTCCCTTATAATTAGTGAATACCCAGCATTGTCACTAAGGAGCACTGCTCAGCTGAGCTTGTCCAGCTCCGCCACACCCCTGTCTCCACGAGCAACCCGGGCCCACCTCCCTGGACTCCCAGCGGCGGGGAGTGCTTCATTGCTCATATCTGGACCTCTGATTAGATTGGTGTTCCTCCAAGGCAGAGCCAGTGGGTCTTTATCTGTACCCACCACAGTGCCTGGCTCCCCAAATGTTTGGTGAAGAGTGGGGAGCGGGAGAGAGAGGGTGTGATGGCAGAAGGCAAGGAGAGAGGGAAGCACTCTGTTGCTCCCTGCCATTGCACTTGGTATGGGGGGACCATACACAAAAGCAAATTGTGTTTATGCTGTGATCAATCATTTGTCCCTATACACCTCTTTTCTGCCCAACATGCCATCAGAGCAGAAGGCTTCTGTCCTCGGGGAATTTCTCCTTGGATGGAGATGGAGACTCACAGCATCTGGTTTGGGTTCTAGCTCCGCTGCCGGTTCTCTCTGTGACCTTTAGATAAACTGCTGCTCCTCTCGGAGTCTCAGTTTCCACCACAGTGAAATAAAGGCCATGGAGTGACCCAAACTCTGGCCATTCCTGTCTTGCCTTCATAATCTGTGCCTTCTCTGAGTAGCACATACAGAGCTCTTCAGTAGCATGTCTTTCTTTCCACTGGCTTCCTTTTTTTTTGCCTTAAATTTATTTAAAAGAAGCCTTTAGATCACTACTGTTGAGGGAAAACCAGCTGGCCTTAAGAAAAGATACTTAAGGAAGCTGTTTGACCCCCACATGGGCTTATTCAATTCTAGCTCTTCTCCCTGGCCTGCAGGGCACTGAGCCAGAGGCCTGTGGTGAGAGGGGAGGGGAGCCAGACTGAAGGGTGTTGGAGACCCAGGACACCCTGCACCCGGAGACCCTCCTTGTTTCCATCTGGGAAAGCAGTACCTTCTCCCTGTGATGTCCAGTGTCACTGAATAGGGTGGCTACTGACTACCTGCTGTCACTCCCCAAAGCATCTTAAACCTCCTGCCATTCCCACTGGCCTGTGCCTCTAGACAGGAGGATTGCGGGCCTGTCCTACCTTACGTAGGTCATGGTTAGGTACTGGGTCTCTTTTGTTGCCATTAATTTTTTTTTTTCGAAATTGCATGTGCAGTATTTGAGTCACAGCTTCCCAGGAAACCAGGTGTCTCTTACAGCTGTTCTCATTTTAAACACATATGAAATGTGTAGGTCTGAAAGATGCCACATGGATTATGACACCCATTCCCCCATGCTGGGATTTGTAGGGTGCTGCCCTGTATCTATGGACTGAGTGTCCCTCCTGCCTTAGACCCTTGCTGGGGGCTAGGAGTAAGGAGGAGGGCTTAAAAAAGGCTCCCATCCTTGAGTAGGGGGATGCCAAATCCTGGTTTGAGAAGTTTGAAGACCTGCCTCAGAGGTGGGGTGTTTTTGTTTCAGGCATGATTTACAGCAATCCATGTGTAAGTGTCATTTCTTGAGATGACCGTAGAATACATGACAGTGGAGAGAGATGCCACGGAAGGTGCCTCCCGAGTGACATGCACTGGGTCTCATACAGCGTCTGTCCGGCTCAGCGCCAGGGGAGACCCTTCAGGCTGTCAGAATAGCCTGTATCAGGGGCTCAGCAGAGGGGGGTTTCTCCTCAAGAACCACAGGTTCTGCTCCCCGTTCATACTGTTACCTGCTCACTGCACTTGGGACCTCTGTGGATTGGCTCACATAGTATAATTGTTCACTCCTGCATCTTCTAACATTAATACACTTTATTTTTTAGAATAGTTTCAAGTTTACTGAAAAGCTGAGCAGAAAGAAAGGATATACCTCTTCCCTCTCCCCAGCCCACACAGTTTCTCCTGTGAGGGACATCTTGCATGAGTGTGAGGCACTCCTTACAGTTGGCAAATGATATCCATACGGTATTATTAACTAAAGCCCGTAGTTTACCTCGGGGTTCAGTCTATGCTGTGTAGCAGCAGTTGGGCTGCTATAGCAAAGGGCTGTAGGTCGGCAGTTTATAAGCAACCCAAGTTTGCCTCTTACCATTCTGGAGGCTGATGTGCAAGGTCAGGGCAACAGCGTGTCGGTTCCAGTGAGACGGCCCTTCTGGGTGGCAGGTGGCTGACTTCTCTGTGCCTTCTCACACAGTGGAAATAGAGTGAGCCGGCTCCATGGCCTCTTCTCATCAGGGCACTAATCCCACTCATGAAGGCTCCACCCTCATGACCCAATCACTCCCCAAAGCCTTGCTTCCAAATACCATGACTTTGGGGACTGGATTTCAACGTATACATTTTGCAGAGACACAAACAGCCAGTCTGTGGCCTACAGTTCAGTGGGTTTTAACCAATGTGTATGTAATGTTATGCCTCCACCATTTCAGTCTCCCACGGAACGATTTCATCACCCTGCGCTTGGCAACCAGTGACCTTTTAACTGTCCCTGTAGATTTGCCTTTTCCTATAATTAAAAAAAAAATTGTGGTTAAGCATACATAACAAAATTTACTATTTTAACCATTTTTAAGTGTATAGTTTCTTCATGTGCATTTTTTATGAGGTTTAGATTGGGACAGGCAGCTGACTTTGAAGGTTACCCATGTGACAAGGGCAATGGCAGAGCCGCACTCATGCCTGTGGTCACGCTGAATGTCGATGGAGCTTTGGCTGCATCGCACACTTTATCTGTAGGGCCGCCGTGGCTCCGCATGCCAGCACCGGCAGCCAGACGTTGTTATCACCTCCTGTCCCCTTATACACAAGGGAAAGGGGCCGGAAAGCTGGGAACTGAGCCCATAAATGGCAACGCTGGGGTCAAATGCCCATCTACCCAAGTCCAGAGCTCCCTCTCTCCCCAGTACACATTCCTGCTGGTGGGGGAACTTGAAGAAACTGTAAATGCTCTTCTGAGGGTTGTAAGGCTTCCACCTTTCACTGGAGGCCAGCTGCAGTGGAGGCCTTTATTCTGCCTGACTAGGGAGTCCTTTCAATGACAACTTAAAAGAGGATGCCCCAGTCTTTTGGCTGCTTGGGTTTCTGTCGGGCTTGACCGATGCCTTATATGAAGCACCCAAACCCAAAACCTGTGTATTTCCACATTAAGTATCAGAAGTTTGTGGGACACCGAGTAAACAATGTGATTAGTCTGTGTCAGGAACAAAAATAACTTGTTTGGGTTGAATTCTAAAATTCTCTCCTCTTCCTTAGCTCTCTTGGAGTCCGTTTGCCAGGTGACCTGGATCTGGGAGGAGAACTCAGGCCCCCCTTGGCCCTATCCCAGGTAGAACTGGTGCCTCCTTGCCCCGGCCCACTAGGCCTCAGGGCCCTTCATGCATGCGTGGTCTGTGGGCCCGCCTTCCTCTTCCACGCTGTGGCCCTCAGAAAGCAGGAGCCACTCGTGGGGCCTGGCACCCTGTAGGCACTTTGTAGATGTTCATTTAATAAATGTATAGGGCTATATGCTTTTCAAAGTAGGCCCATGTACAGAAAGCCACATCCTAAATTTATTTGACTCTCACGTATGAATGCAAAGAAGTTAATGTTTCTTGAAAGGAAATTCCTAGACTACTCTGCCCTTGGGCTCACTCCAGCCAGGAGTTGACTGCAGCAGGGGGTCCATCAAGAATGTCCAGTGTGCCAGGGGTTAAACTTCCAAATCTTGACTGTCATCCAGTTCTGTAACCACACACCCTTTTGCTGCCCAGTAAATGTGTTCAGGATAGCCAATTATTGTTCTTTTTGGAATTTGGTCCTCATTCTGAGCCTGAGTAAGTATTGATACGTTTTCCTGGGCTGGCATTGTGGCTGGAATAACTGTGATCCATGATTCATTGAAGCATTTTAACTGCAAGATAAAATATTTTTTAATTGACAGAATCTTCATATTCAAGTCAAAATGGGTAATTTTCTGGTAATTTTATTGCCGATACGCTGGTGTCTACAATATTATGCTTCAGTTAGAAAGCGCTTGATACTGTGAACTCACAGAAACATCTATTTCCTCTCAAATGGAAATTCAAAGCACATTATCAGGAGTCTCTTGTTCTCAGAAGAGATGCTGCTATTGCTTTACCTATAACTCAGGTTTTCCTCATCCTGTGGATTATTGCAAATGGCACTGAATTTAAATCATTTGCTTTTGTTTCTTTTCTGTTAAGAAGAGAGATTCTTATGTTAGAAACCCACCTAACTGTGACTGTGGCTTTTTCAATTAGCATCCTGCAGTTGGAAGTAAGAGGCTCATGGCTCTGTTCTAGGCAGGGAGAGAGGAAATGGGGTCAGTGGTGATGAGGATGACGGGTGGGGGGCCCAAAGCAGAAAGGCATTTCGGGGAGTGGTCCATTGCATTTGTGAGCTCTCAACCACACAATTTCACTGTGGGACTCAAGAAGAGGGACCTCGGAGGGTGGGCATGAAGCAAAGCAGGGAACTCCCACACAACTGGAGCCCACCGAGCCTGTGGATTGGATCCATCTCACTGGGCTTTCTGCAACTATTTGTTCTGAACGTTGCGTTTTCTCATTAGGCGTCTCTCATTTGGAGACATTCCTAAGAGGCAGCTCCTTTCAGGAATCCCGCAGCAGAGGCTTCTTGGAGACCATCAGCAGCACCAGCCCGTCTGTCACTCCTCTCGCCACGGTCCTTAATGGCTCCCCTGACTCTGCGCCCAGCTGTTTGCTCCTTATCTTTCCAGAGCATTGCTGTGTTTATCTTTATTTCTCTATGCTCCTTTAATTTTTGTCTGTCTAACTTTTCATTATTTGCTTCCTTATCTTTAAAATCACCAGTGAGCTGATTTTCTCTTTTTAATTAGGTCTAAGCCTCTTTGGTCCACCAAGCCTGAAAAATCACGCCACCCAGGCACCCACTGTGGCAGCCAGTAGCTCTGCTTGTCAGGGGGTTGTGCAACCGTCCCAGAGCCTCTCTGCTAGGGTGGACGTCCTGCTCTGCTCGCTGCCTTTGTCCGGTCCAGTCGTGGGCCCTTCACAGCTGGTATTGTGAGGCGCTAAGGGAAAGACCTCTGAAAGGGAAGTGGACCCCCCTCCTGTCCCCTTTCTCAGAGGTGTTCTGCCCTCTTGCGAGAAACTCCAAATGGGTTCCACTGGCACAGTTTAACTTTAGTTATTTTATTTCTTTCTTTTCCTGTTTGAGACTAATGACTTTTCTATTTAGTTTTTGTTAATCCAACCCTTATCAAGCATCTTTTACACTTCAGGTGTAATGCCAGGCCCCCAGCAGGAGAAATGAACAAGATAGACATTTTCCCTCATGGGCCTAAGGTCTGGGCAGGAGAGTCGAGGTAATTGACTGCTTTAGGACTGCACAGAGGCTCTACTGAAAAGGTGTACTTTAGATTCTTCTAAGCTAAGTGCACAATAATTCACACTTTCACATTTTGTGCATGCTTTCCTGGAGCACAGAGAGAAACATCTAGAAGCTTCAGGATGACTGGCTCCACCCTATTATCACCCTAGCCATATGGTAGCCTCTTGCTCACATCCCCAGTAAATGTTCCCCAGGAGAGAGTGTTCCAGGGGCCTGAAGCATCAAACCTTACAAAATAGTGTGAATTTTGTGTTTGAATTAATTCTCTACCAGTCTGCCTAACTGAACGGTATTCTAATTTAATATTTCCTTTGTGGTGTCATTAATGACTTACCATCCTTTAACTGTGACCCAGTCATTTAGTAAGGCAGGTGGAGGTCGCGTGCTTCTGGGGGCAGGTGTTTCCAGACTGCTATGGATTTTGAGTTCTGGAGTTTGATTTTACAGCATTTTCTGTCTCTCTTTTTCTTGTCCAGTAGCTGTGGGCAGCTTCTCGCTGCCATTTTCTATTCTGTTAGAGTGGTATTCAAACAGAGAGTCGAAAGACCCTCACGTGTTTATGTCCCCCACTTTCTACAACCCTTTAGTTCTTGGCTTCGTCTCTGTGTTGCAGCATTCTGGGTAACCAAGGATGGTTGGATGGCCATACTAACCTTAGCACATGACTCATCTCTCCAGTTTGTGTGGCTCTGCTTTGTATTATGAGGGAGACTGTCCAAAGTCAGTCGGTAGCCTTCCTTTTAGACTCACTGTCACCACTAAGTGCACGGCTTTTTTGGGAGACGGTTCTTGGGAGCTGAGCACGGGCCCCTGGCTGCCACTCATATTCAAGGCCGGGCCCTGCTCCCAGACAGCTCTTCCATTGTGCTCCCAGTTGTACCGTCCTCGGCGTGGCTCAGTGGAGAGCCTGCAGCTGTCTCCTTCCTTCCTCCTGGTCCTCGTGGACCTTGGCGCTCTGCTCCTGGTGCCCGAGCTGCACGGGTGCATGGATGCCTGGGCTGGTCTTCGCCCTTTGTGGCTGCGGCATTCTCCTTTGCTCTTGTAATCCTCTTGTGCTTGGCCCAGTGGAAGGCCATACGGCATAGGGGACAGAGCACAGCAGATGCACTGAGTTCTAGGTCTGCCTATGACTCTTTGCCCCTCACTGTACAAGCTGCTTCACTTCCATGAGCCACTTTTGAGCCATTTACAAGTTGTGGTGACAGGAGCGCCTACCTCACAGTGTCATTGTGAGGATGGAGTCCCAGGGGTGCAGCAGTGATGGTGTGCTTTCCTTACTACTCCAATCAGTAGTATTGCTATTACTCCTCCAAGATAGTCGGTAACTACTTGGTAAAGTAATTTGGCCCTGAACGAATTGGTCCGTGGCAATCATAGACACAGACCTGGGGAAAGTCCACTGTGACTCATGGGCTCACCAGTGCATAAGCCAGTGTGTGAAAAGGTCACAAAGTGCTGGCTACTCAGGTGTTTAAAGGCTCCTCCCAGTCAGGTAAGGCAATTGGTCCCTGGGCAGCAGTGCGGCCAGTCCTGGATGGCATACAGCTCCAGCAATTTAGGGTTATTCCAGAAACTGCCACACATTCCCCAAATCTGTTACTTTCAAATGTGAATGG
The DNA here is from genome assembly GCA_032199065.1 of Smutsia gigantea. Taxonomy (NCBI): domain Eukaryota; kingdom Metazoa; phylum Chordata; class Mammalia; order Pholidota; family Manidae; genus Smutsia; species Smutsia gigantea. Next base: position 245,156 of record JAVSCE010013725.1, on the reverse strand, counting down.
GTAGGAAGATGGTGGGTGGTGCTTTATTCTAAGGAATTTCCCATAAATGCTATAAATATTCACTTCCGGAAGTTTAGAGCTGCAGCTCTGGTGGTGAATCCTGATAAGTCCTGGCCAATAAATCTGGTGTTTTTCTAGTCATCTCAGTTAAATCACGCAGGTAACTTACTGTTGTAGCTGCTCCTCCAAGTCAGACACAGCAGGACACTTATGCAGCTGGGAAAGAAACACCGAGACTGAAATTTACAATAGCCTTGAAAGCTAGGTGTCTCCTCATGGCCCATGATCAGCAGCCCAGCACCGAGGCTGGGAGCTAGACTGAGGTAGATTTGAACTCCAGCTCTGCCTGCTGCCAGCTACATGGCCCTGGTTCAGAGGGTGTGGTGGTGTATTCAGGAATGGTATTTTTATAAAGCCAGAGCCTGCCTCCATGTCCCAGGCGGTTCTGATCATCAGCCAAGTTTGAGAACCACAGCTCTAAACAAAGGTGGCACAAATGGCTTTATGGTATTCTCACAGCCCCTACTCCCAGCAATACAGGAGACCAGAGGAATGTGTGAAAATGCCAACCTCAACTGCGGAACCTGAAATGACCCCTCGGAAACAATCCCCTCTTCCCTGGCAGCTTCGGGGAGGGTGGTGGAGTGGGCTGTGGGCTGCTGGAGCGATTGGCCAGCCCCCCTCCCTGCAGACCTGGTCTCTTGCCATCCTGTCCTGCTCTGAAAGTCAGGCTGACCAGCCTTGCTCCAGGTGCGGTGGGGGAACCCTGACACTGGGTACCGCTCGGTCCTGGACTGAGAGGAACTGTTCTTCCATCTGGAAGGTCTTCCTGCTAGGATGCTCTTTATCAGGTTTCCCGTGATCCCCATTCCCCCCACTCGCCTCCTTGGTCTTGCTTTGACCATTATTTTCTTTCCCCTTTGGTGTTCACTCTGTCAGATATTTAAGGGCAGTTATCATGTCTCCTTGGCCAAGCTACACACATTCAGGGTCTTTTCATTTCAGCACATAAATCTCCGCCTTCCAGCCCCTCAACACCTGCCCAAAGGTGCGTGTGGTGTTTGCTTTGGACTGAATCTCGTAAGTGGAGGAATTTTTCTCCTTAGAATTATTGGCATTATGGGCACTTTATGCTGTCACAAACACACTCACACAGGGAGTTAAGGAGACCTGATCCTGTTTGCTATTGTTTTAAGTGCAGCACAGACCCTCTTAGCCCCCCCTGATGGTATCTCTTTAATTTGAATTGAAACATGGGCAAAAATCAACAATGACTAGTGTTTCCATTACTTTAAAGTTTATAAAGTATGAAGCATTCTTTTTTAAGGCCTAATACCAAAAAATAAAAAGAGAGAGAAAGAAAGAAAAAAAAATGCAAGCATAATAAAATGTGACAAAGAGCACTGTGGTGAGCTGCAAGTTTAGAGGGGCTCCAGCGTCTCTGTCCCAGAAAGACAGCCCTCTGGAGTGTCTTTGAGCCTCTTTTATTGTGCATTCAGGGTTTTCTGTCAATGCTTTTACTTCTCAACAAAGCCAATTTAGCACATGCAAAATCAGCCAAAAGGAGGAAAGAGGGGAAAACTATTTGAATATTAAATTTAATTCCACTTGTCATTCTACTCAGTGCTTGGAATGTGAGATCTAAGGCCCGTCTGCTGCACCCCTTAGGCGGCTCAGTTCTCTTATGCCTCCCCCTGAGCTTGAGTGGGATTCCAGTATTTAATGACACATATCTTTTGTACCACATGGTCCATCAGTGTAAGCCAATTACTCCATCTTTTACTCAACAGCAATAACAAAAACAAGAATCATTTGCAGCAGCAGCGAGGAGAATGGCTGTGTTGGCTTCTCAGTTCACATCCCTTCAACAAAATGTTTGCTGAGGACCTCCTTTGTCCCAGGAAGATTTCTGGGCAGTGGAGACACTGTTATAAAAAGACTTTGTAGTTGGTGTGTGTGTGTGCGTGTGTGTATCAAAAATGATGATAAATATGCTTCAGAGAATGAAAGTGACAGGCTCAGAGAGTGATTGGGTGGTGGCCTCTTAGGGTGGGGATCAGGGACAGTCTGCAGGTGTGATAGTGATACAGGCATCTGAATGAAAGATGGGGTGGAGGAGATGGACGGGGTTGGGTTCCGTGCAGATTTGGAGGATAACTAAGGCTGGGACTATGGATTTTACTTGAAGTACAGCTGAGGCCCTTGAAGGGTTCCAGGCCGTATGAGAAGTGACTGATTTGTGAGGTACATTCTGGTGGCCCCTGCTGCTGTGCGGATGGCCTGCACGGGATGAGAATGGAAACGTGGGCTAGTGGAACTCATCAGTTCTCAGAAAGTGAGAACTTAGGCCTGTATTCATCAGCGGAGAGAACTGAGGATGGGGTTGTGTCAGTGGAGATGGAGAGGGGCGTGGGCAGGGTACACGTGAATTTAGAGCCATTGGGAACTGCTCTTCGATTGGCCACGCGGGCAGGTGGGCAGGAAGGTGGAGGGAAGGAGAGAAAAAGGGTAACTTGTAGACTTTGCTTTATAGACTGTGTTCTGCTCTGGCTCCCTTTAAGTGTGACGTGTCTGTCAGACATGGAAGAGGAGCTGTTAGGGTGCCATTGCCTCTGTGAGGCGTAAGCCCAGGGCAGGAGTCCAGGCTGGGCTGGAGGCTCGGGAGGACTGGCATGGAGGTGGTGTCGTCCTGTTCTTGGCAACACTGTCCAGATGCGGCGAGAGGAAAAGAGCGCAGTGGGGCTGCGTCCCCTTTCACCTCGCTCTCCCTGGCTAGACTGGAAACCGCATTGTGTGGGAGCGCGGCTGAAAACCCAGCTCTCACTGACTGTCCTGAGGCTGCGGCCCGTGACGGTGGGAACGCCCGGTTCTCGGCCAGGAGGATATTTGGAGGCCCACAGGGCTGGCTGGGCCATCCTGGCCTGATGTCCTGAGTAAGTGCCGAGTGCCCTCCTGATGTGTTCCGTGATGCCTGGGCCCATGGTCCAGATGCTGCATGGAAGGGGCCAGAGTGGAGCTAACGCGATGGTGTTTCTTAAAATCACTTCAGCTTTCGGTTTTGGTCATCCGTGTTTGGGTGGGCTGCTGTTCCCTATCTTTGTTGTGTTGTTTATGAATTAAAAACTGTTTTTTAGTTTCACTTTTTTTCTTTGCTGAGAACTCGCAGGGCTCTGTGCCAACCTGAGTGCTCGGGTCACCACAAAGACACTATTGGTTTGGTTCTGTGAACCAGCAAATCTCTGTTGGCATCGAGGTCTGACCTCGACACAGCTTGGCGAGTTCTGCCCTGGCAGCCCCTCGGGCACTGCGCTCTGGCCTCGGCGGAACCCGTTGTAGATAGTGCGGGCTGGCTTGGAGATGCTACCAGCGCAGGAAAGCCTATGAGCAGTCTTAAAGATTAGGGGCAGATGCGATGGTAGCCCTAAAAAACACGGTGTGTTCAGCATTAAATGTTTATGCCTATCCCCCCAGCAATATCGAACAATTTCTGTGAGTGTTCTTTATTGAAAATGGACCATATAAATCTAAAAAGTCTGTAACCGTGGCATTAATTTTTAAAAATAATTCCTGTCACTTTGGTGGTTGTCAAAGCCCTTTGAGGGATGATCTGTACCCTTGATGCAGAAACCTCCACCCTCACTCTTCAGGTTAGCTTCTGTGTCACTTTTCTCCCTGGGTTTTCTGGCAGAGCAAATGCTTCCTGGCAACTTTGCAAACACACAGTTGCAGGATGGGCGGGCCCTTTGTGTTGTCATCCTAGAAACATGTGTGGGACCCCCCAGCTTGTGGGCTGCATGGCCGAGGGCTCCACGTGAAAGGCAACCACCAGGAGCGCCTCCCTTAGCTTCCGTTTCCCTCGGTGTGATGTGACCGTGGATGGGACCCCCTGCTGCGGGCCCAGCCTCAGGCTCTGTGAGGGCAGGAACCAGAGCTGTTCTGTCCTTGTGGTTACCATGTTGCTCAGTGCGCAGGAGGGGTTATAGTTATCAAGTGAGCAAGGTGGGGTCAGTGGGCACAATTAGCCCTGTGGAGACCTGGAATAAGCAAGTCGTTATTAGGGATTCAGGTATATTGAATATCAGATCTTGTCCCTTGGAACACAACAGGTAGAGTTGATGAAAGCTGTTCTAAAGCGAGGTGATCACACACACATCTTTTATAGAAATGTGACATCCTCAGCACTGAATGATGGAGAGGATGTGGAGCCGCAGGGGTGCTCGCTCACTGCTGGTGGGGATGCACGATGGCACAGCCTCTTCGGAAGATGGTTTGGTGGTTTCTTACAAAACTAGACATACTCTTACCATACGATCCAGAAATTGTGCTCCTTGGTATTTAGTCAGATGAGTTGAAAACTTACATCTACACAAACACCTGCACATGAATATTTATAGGAGCTTTATTTGAAATTGCCCAACCTTGGAAGCAGCCAAGATGTTCTTCAGCAGGTGAATGGACAAGCTGGTACATTCATATACTGGAATATTATTATTTAGTGATTAAAAAAGAGCTTTCAAGCTATGTAAAGGCACGGATGAACTTTAAATGCATAAATGCTAAGTGAAAGAAGCCAAAATGAAAAGGCTACATATTGCATGATGCCAGCTATATGACATTCTGGAAAAACAAAACTATAGAGGTGGTATAGATGATTGGTTCCTAGGGGTTTGGAGAGAGAGAGGAATGAATAGGTGAAGTAATAGGAAATTTTTGGTGTAGTAAAACTATTCTGTATGATACTGTAATAGTGGATGCATGTCATTATGTATTTATCAAAACCCATAAAAATGTACAACACAAAGAATGAACACTAATGTAAACCATGGACTTTGGTTCATAATAAAGTATGGGTTCATCCATTTTAACACATGTACCTGCTGTTAATAATGCCAGATATTAAAAATAGGGGAAATTGTGTGTGTGTGTGGGCAGGGTGAGGTGGTATATGTACTTCAATTTTTCTGTAAAGCTAAAACTGCTCTAAAAACGAAACTCTATTTTAAGAGCATAAAATGCTACAGAAACATGAGGGGTTGCAAGAAGGTTAATCATGGCTTTTTGTCACTGGATTGACCAACAAAAGTATTACTCATATCTGAATCCAGAATCATAAAATTGTTTTTTGGTGAAGAAGAATATGTGGTTTCATTCAAGTAATGGAAATATTCTACCTCTGAGGCGTGGCTACAAGAAGGCCTGATCATGACATTTGGCATTAACATTCAGCGTTCAAATGAGTCGCTGGTGCAGGCCACTCAATTTCTCCTTGTCCTGGCTTCATCGCCTTTAAAATCAGGATGAAAATGCCTGAGGACACTTAAAATCAGAGGCCTGTGGGAGGATAGGAGGGGTGCCTCATGGCCTTGAACAATCTGAAACGGGAGGCATCCCCGGGGAAGCTGCTGGGGGAGGCGCCTCCCTGCCGGCCCTTGGTTTCTTTCTCTGAAAGACCATCTTGTTGCTCCCTCCAGCCCTGGCGTTCAGTAATTATTCCTATTCTGGTACTTAGCATGTGAAACTGCCTATGAATCAACAACATGGCAAATTGGGTATCAACCAGAAGCAAGTTAGAAGACCAGTATTCAGTATTAAACACCGAAAGGTAAAGGGCAAAGTGTGGGTGGCAAATAAGAGAAGCACTTTTAATAGTTTACCCTCAGTATTTGTTGGCTATGTCTTAGGATCATTTTCTTCTCTCTTGTCCTCCTTTCTTTCCTCCCGTGAACATTATTCCCCTTATCCTTCCACCCAGTTATCCCGTTTTGTTGTTTGCGGAGTCCCTAGTAAATGTTACGGGGTGGAGAGAGAGATGACAAAGCATATTTAGTATAGTCACAACATTGTATTATGGGAGAAATCACCTCATGTTAAGCTGAATGCATTGCACCAGATCTGAGAAACTAATGGGAAAAGATTCAGGATCTGTCCTCAGATTAGTCAGCTAAGGTCATGAGTTCCAATGGGAAGTATGACTTCCTCCAGGATTATGTTGCTCACTATCAGGTTAAGAATAAATGAAACTGTATGGGACAGTTGAGTTAAGTATTTCCAATATTCTCTGGGCACAACGGCCTGGGAGATACACTTTGTGGGAGAGGCTGCTTAAACACTGAGCTGGTCCCCGCAGGATAGGATTCATCAGGCATGAGTTGCGGTGTGGAAATATAAACAACCTGGTGTGTTGGTGACATGAAGCACAGCTCAAATGAGTGGGGTAGAGGATGTGCCGGGGGGTGGGGGGGGTTCCTGACAGATGCAAAATGGGAACTCTGTATAGGTTAGGACTAGATTATAAAGGGTAACTTATGTCACGCTGGAGGATGAATCATGTGGAAATATTTCCCAAGCTCTATGTTGTCCTGCAATGCAAGTTCCAAGTGATACTTGGATTCCGTGGGAACGAAGGATTCCATGGTCAAACATGTCTGAGAAGTCATTCTTGCTCCTTTATGCCTGCACGATGCCATTAGTGTTTAGTCCTCAAATGTCTTGCACTAAAGGAATCTAGCTTTGTCAAAGTAGAAACTGGCCTTTCTCAGATACATGGTGTTTTAGGATAAACACCCTTTTGTGTATGTATCGCCTATGATTACTGTGGGCTAGCCCCAGAGTATCCCTGGCATAGATTTGGGGCACTGCCTGAGGTCAGGGGATACATGAGGTTTGACAGGAGAGGTCACACTCAGACGTCTGCTGTAGAGATTTGGTGGTAGTGGAGGAAGGAGCTGCAGGGAGGACATGCATTGGAACCACTAGGAGAAGCAGACTGTGCCATTATAAAAATGGTGAGCATCCTGGCCTCCGTGTTTTCAGAGACTTAGGCCAAGAGTCAGCAAAGAACAGCTCACGAACCAAATCAGGTTGATCCACCTCCTGTTTTTGTAAATAAAGTTTTATTGGAACACAGACACATCCATTACATCACCCATTGTCTTGGCATTATAACAAAGAGAGTTGAGTAGTTGCAGCTGGGACCATGTGGCCCACCCTCTGGCCCTCTGCAGAAACATTTCTTATCTACCAATCAGGTGACTGGTCTCGATTTTGCTGGGTTTAAGAGAATGATCAGCATTCCAGTTTCTTCAAAAGGATGAATGAAAGAAATATATGCATGCAAGATCCTGAATACCAAATTCTAGGAGTCAGGCCTGCACTTGAAATTTGAATGAAAGTGGCAGAGACTGAGAAAGGTTCTGCCTTTCCAGCTCCAAAGAAAGTCCGAGAGAGCTGCAGACCCTCCTTCATCTCTTGGGCTCTGTTATTCTTCCCACAGTACGGCCCAGGCTGCAGGGGCATCGGGGGGACACTCGTGTCCTGGAATTTTGAGCCCTGTAAGCTGTCCATCATTACCTTTGGTGCTGCCGCAGACTATGTCCAACCCCATAGGGATCCCGTACGGTTCCTGCTTCCTCTGAGCCCAGTTTCCTCTGCACACTGTTGATACTGGCAGACGTTGTCTGCTCTCACCCTTGGAGAGCAACTTTCTATACATATTTCTTGGGCACATTTATTTATACACCATTTATAATGTAAAGTCTTGTGATGATAAAGTATGTGGTTGCCCCAAAAGGTAGTGGAGCTATTCAACTCCGTTTCTCCCACAAGACAGATTTATGTGGTCCGTTCAAGACCTGGGCTCTCCGACAGCCAGTATGTGCTTTACTTTATGTTATTTTGTCTTACACATACAGCTATCCAAAAATTTGAAAATATATTGTTTCGGTGATGTTGATGTGTTTGAAAGTCTATGAAAGTTAGCAAAAAAAAAAACAAAGAAAAGCATAAGAATTGATGATATTTGTCAGTTTATTTGTGGTAGCAAGGGTTTAAAAAAAAGTCCCATATTTTCAGATAGCTGCACACAAAACATAAAAGCTCTTATGTTTTTTAGCTTCAAAACACGCCAGTGCAAATGTTCGCCATCCGATCGTGATTTCAGTATTTGTTTTTATGGGAAGTTAAGTACCAGCAAAGAATTCCACAGCTTATAAAATAGGTGGTCATAAATGAAGTGTGAACGTTGGTATGGAACCCAGGTAGGGATTGAAAACATCGCATAGCTGGCCAGAAGTTCTGAAGTCATGCACAGGTCAAAAAGAGCAGGTTCGGTTGGTATATGCCGCGAGTCTGCTGAGCCAGTGTGGCTGGCCTGGTTTTCCACTGCCATTGTAAAAGGTGGTGTCTAAGAATGATGAATTTTAGGCCCAGTTCTACTTGTGAAATTTTGCTTATGGGAATATCCACTTAATTTTTTTTCATTTGACAACCAGAAAATCCAGCTTACTTGGTGATTTCAGGACAGAAACGGACATTATAATCAATGACATCAGTGATGTTGGTAAAATTTATTTTTTTGAAACCGTAGGAGGCAGCTTATTGCAGCCAAAGAAATCTTTGTATTTGAAAAATGAGGCTGCTGTAGAGTATTTTTAAAAGACTAGGCTTGTGGTCTGGTTCTGCCGTGAGCCAACTGGCCATGTGGTATTGGGTGGAGCCTACGCCTCAGACTTTTCTCTGGTACGATGCAAATGGTAATATTTGCCTCACTGACCTCGCAGGCATAGATGTACTCTCATGGAGGGAGGGGCTAGCCCGTCATAGTCACAAGAGCTGCCCACACCCCAGAGGAGGGGATTATGCAGGGTGTATTTACCAGAGAATGGAGATCTTGGGATTCTCCCTATCATACACCCCCATTTTACAGATGGGGAGAAATTCTCAGAGTGGTTACATTCCTAGCCCGGAGTCGCAGAGCCAGTCATTACAAAGCAGAGATGTGATTACCAACAGCCTTCCAGGATGTGTTGTACAGATGCACCTCTGTTTTATACCAGGTGGGCTGTCATGATGTCTTCAGGAAAGCACTGGGGGTGGCAGGGAAGACAACAGCCATGTCCGTTGAGCCTGAGGCAACTGCGGTATAGAGCAGACATCCTCAGAGTGTGGACCCCAGGCTGCAGTGGCTCAGGAGCTGCGTGTTATTACAGGGAGATAAGAACAGAAATCAAGGGCAAGTGTTCAGAAGTCCTAACAAGGGGCCTCGCTATGATGTCAAGCACACTATACTTCTGTGTTTTACAGAAATAGTGGACTCCCACAGAGGGGAAAACACCCGCAGTAGAATAAAAACAACACCAAAAAACCAAAAGCTGGTCCTTTACCATGTTGAGTGTGAAGATCCTGTGTGCAGAGCACAGTTTGTCAGTCCTAAGGTCGCTGCATCGGGCCCCACTACGTCTTGCTGCAGAGCAGAGAGTCGGACCCACCTGGACCATATGGCTGCCTGGCTTCTGGGGTCGCACTGGTAGCGGAGATCTTCGGTAGGCTTTTCTGGCCAGTTGCACATGGTTTCTTGTTGAGCCAAGCCTAAAAATATTCTGGATTTCCAAGGATATTTGGGTGCCTTGTGGGTCAGGATACTCAGGAGCCCCCAATGGCCATTACTCTGCCAGTGTTCTTAGAGTTTATGGAGAAGCTGTCTGGCTGGCCTGCCAAGCAGTCAATGTCGGTTGACAAAGTTGTCACCTTTGGGTGACTAGTCACCAAAACCCACAGGAGACAATGCTGGTGAAAACGAGGATCTGATGGCAAAGCAGGAGCGGCCTGACCGAGAGGTGGGGGCCAGGCAGCAGCCGGGAGCCGGGCAGCTGACTCAGGCTGCTCACGCTGTCGCCCCGCCTCCCGCTCTGCCTCCCCTTAGTTCTTGCCCTTTGCTGTTCGCTGGCTTTCTCCGGGATCTGCACTGTTGCTGATGGTGGTGACAAGCCTTCTCCCAAGTTCCCATGCCTTTGTGCTCAGGCCATAGAGGCTGATGAATGCCTCCGACCTCCAGTTCCAGGTTCTCAGGGGAGAGTTTCTGAGGAGCCCGCTGGGTCAGAAGCCCACACTTGAGACGAGGTTTATGAGCACAATGCAGCGTCTGGGCCCCTCCTGCTGGGTTTTCGTTTTCAGAGTCGGCGGGGGAGGGGGGGGGTGGGGGGGGCGGTGCATGAGCTGAGCAGACACTTTAGCATGCCTCTTAAACTGACCCGTGTGTGAACCTCCAGAGGACACATTAACATTCTCTACATGTAGGGCACGCTGATTGGCTTCCTAAAAAAATAATCAGAGAAGACCCTTTTGACACTTTGTAGCTCAATCATTGTCTGAAACATGGCCCCTTTTTCATTAGGACCAAATATCAAAACAACAGGGACACACAATTTTATCTTCCTGAAAAATCTCTCCCTTCAGAATAGAAAGACCCTGGGCAACATCTAATTATTCCTGTGCCTCTTCATTTGATAGCTTGAAAAATGTTTGTAGTCTTTAAGAATGTCTGTGGAAATTTCCTGTCCCTGCCACAGATGAAACTGTTTAAATGATGGACGGCGATTCTATATTGAACTGTGATAATAGTACCTCATTTGCTGCTACTTAAGTGGTTCTTTTCCTCTTAACACATGCTGGTCAAGTTACTCCTTCAGTGTAAAAAAATAGTGAATAAAAAAAGATGGCAAATGGATGAAAGCCAATTATGCAACCATTTTAGACTTTTGAAGTAAGACCATTACATTTCCCAATGTTGATTATTTTTCGCTTGATTACAGTGACTTTCCTCAACTGTTTATTACAATATAGATCATAATTTACAGACTGCATTTGTTCTAAACTAGAAGTGCAAAGAAGCGTAATGAGGAAGAGGATGAATGAAAAGTATCATTTTTGACATCAATAAATAACCATCAAGTGAATAATCATATTTAGCTTTTCTAAGCATTGTATTTGACTAATAACACATTGAATGCCTCTTGTCAGACAAACTTGAATTTCTTAGTATGTACCATCTCGCGCGTTTTCCCTTTATCTTCAATAGCAGCTTGAAGACAAATGTTACATTATTTCTGTCCGATAGGGGAAATGAGATGGCTGGCAGCAAGCAGTTGCTGAGTTTTGTGGTCTGGAATTAGAGGGTAAAACTTGTGAGTCTCACCAACGGATCAACTGCTGGAAAGTGATCTGAAAACAACTCACCTTCTTCGAGCCAAGTGGGGCCACCTCCGACATCCTGCAATCCCACGTAGTCTTTGCTGATATTTAGGCAACAGATATTTGAGTGACTTCTGGGTTTAGTATGCTCCACACGTACACCAAACCATCAGCAAATTCTAGACCTCAAGGGGATTCTGTTCCGGGAGGTAAGATGTGTCTATAAACCTCTAAAATGCAAGTAGAAAATGTGTAGTGGCAGGAGGGGTGAGCTGGTTAGGAAGTTCTGAGGAGGATGCTCTGATTCAACAAATGTGTTGAATGCTTGCTGGGGACTCAGCAGTTTGCTTTTATATGTTTCCATGCACTCCTTCCGTCAGCCCAGAATTACGGAGTAATTATTGCGTGCCAGCGGTTGGAAAAACCCAGGTGGGTAAGACCGTCTACCATCCCAGAGGTCAGCGTAATGGGAGAGGAATCGGCTGGGCAAGATGGGAAGGCACATTCATTGCTGAGCAGACTGGTGGAGCACCACCCTGCAGGGAGCTCTCAGCTAAGCCCTGACACCCAGCCATGTATCCAGGCTTAGGAGTGTGGCAGGGTCAGCTCTGGCTGACTACAATACAGACAGAGGAAGCGTGCCTCTCACCTCAATCCAGATTTGTCAAATATTCCAGTGAAAGGGATCTGGGACCCCACAGTAAGGAGCCACCCATTCTGTTTTGGAGTATTTAACAAAGGTGTCCCAGGATGGGATATTTGATGAGGGTGTTGAAAGAGGAATAGGAGCTGGCTGGGCAAGGATGAGGTGAGTCTAGCCAGAAAGACATACCTGCTTGTCGTTGGTTTGGGTAACATGTAGAGTTCAGTGATGATGGCATGGGACTTATTCTTCCTCCCACTCCGTACTTTATCTAGGAAACTCCCGAAGTTGAAAAAGTTAGTCTTCCCTTTTGAAAATTAATAACACTAGAGCTAGAAACTTGTTGTTCTGAAACTTGGACAGCTAATGTAAAATACATTTTCCCCCTCATCAGAAAATGTTTAAACCCATTAAGATGCAAAGATTACAGACTTAAATTGGATCCATAGGAGATATGCCAGCTCCACATATGCACTAGATTATTGTGTTTGAAATGATGCAGGCACTTTGCCCGTAGAGTGAGACTTCCTGATACAACCGAGAAGCCAGGACAAATCTTTGAGAATGGCCTGTGCATTTCACCCTGGAAACCAGCTTAAAATTCAGTAGTCATGGTTCCTGGATTTTGGACTCTGCAGAGCCTTAACTTTCCTTCCTCTTCCTTCTTTTCCCAGATGCCTCTCACTGAGAAAAAGGCAGCTGTTTAATGCCACATGTATTTGCACTATCCTAAGTGATCTGACAGTCAAAGTTTAGGCTCTTAGGAGAGTACCCTGCTAATAAAGAGAAAAGTGACCTCAAAATGGAAGGGTTCCTTTAAAACACATTTTTTAAAACAACTTTAAAGCAGAGAGCAGAGGAAACAGAGCAAACAAAGCAGATGCATTTTGCAAGTAAATGTTGTGGCTGGAATCCAGGCACCTGCCGGGTGGAAGTTGTTAGGAGTGATAAAATGGTTATTGATGTAGGATTCATCCATCCTCCCCGTTCACATTTGATAAACTGCCAAGTCTAAGTCTCTTAGTACCAGCTTACCTCTTCTAATAATTTTCTACTCCAACAGTTGTCCAGTAAAATTGCTTAGAGGTTGTTTTTTTTTTAACTACAAGACTAACCGATGTTTCTGTGCAATACATTTTGTTCAATGGACTCGCTTTGTCTTCCCTCAAGGAAGACGTTTCTTTAAAGCCAATTAAATTACCAAAGGGCAGATCACCTCTGGGGATGTCAGCTCTGCTCCCAACCTGTGGGGAGTGTAAGGGTTTCCTGGCCTTCAGTACTCAGGTAACCCAGTTGTGTTTGAGGTGCCCCTACCTTGTCTCCAGGGAAGTTGTTTCCAGCCTTGAGTGGCTTCCCTGGGAGTCAGCATTTACTGAAAGGGAAGCTGAAGAGTCTGGTTCTGACCATGCATAACCATAGCCGAAAGAGGCAGCTCTCAGACCCTCTAGTTCAAAGGCAGTGTAGGGATTGTAGAGTACACAGCCCATCAGAGTGGTGACACCACCATCCCAGGGGCTTAAGGTGAGAAGGAAGTATAAGCTCACAGAGAACAAAGAGCCCCAACCACAAAATGCCCCCTAACTTGGCATCTAGAAGGGCTCATCCCCATTTCCCAGTCCCTTTCTAAATCATGCCAATGTGCCTTCCCCGTAAACTTAACTTAATAGGGCCAGGATCTTGCCCCAGCATCGTGTTCCCCAGCGTGTCCTGGGTCATTTCTTCCTGGCCCTTCTGGACTTTGTAACACTCTTTTGCTCCTTCCTTGCCCTTGACTTTGTACCATGTCACTCACCAGCTGTGCGGGTTATATGCTTGCCCGCCTTGACCTCTAGTATTGGTCTGTCCTGCGATTCACCATCCGCTTACTGTCTGGCTGTTGCTTATTATGGTATTAGTTATCTGCAAAATGGGGTGCACTGTAGATGGTTTCCAAAATGCATTGCTCGAAACTATGGTCAGGTGCATATGCAAAACTATGATTTATTAAACAGCATAGATTAAGTGGTTTGCCTTAATGAAGTACTGGTAAATGAGGGAAATTATATAAGAAGCAAGATTTTATTAGGCAGAATACATGGGCACAAATCAGTATTCTTGTCTTGGCTTATTTGGTTAACAGCTTTTACTATTTTAATGCTTATTTAAAGTTTCCACACCTGAGTTACCAATAACATTCATCATATCAAATAGTAGTTCTTTGATTACATATTTGTGTCCTTTACAATTTTGTGCAGTCTTCAAGAAGAGGGACTCTATCTTACTAGTCTTTGCTTAATAAGTAATGGTTGATAAAAATGAGAAGCAGAACTCTGTAGTAAATTCATATATTTCTGTTCTATAAATAATTGTCTTCTAACAACGAGAGCACAAGATCAATCATTGGAATTTGAAATATCTTAATTTCTTCATTTATTCAGCAGTCATGAGAAATAATATTATGATACACAACAGGATACATGGCTTCCTCACCTAAAAGTATCTGTCCCCTAATACCATTCCCCTAATAAAGAATAGCTATTTTGAGGCAAAAAAAAAAAGAAACTAAATCAAGAGTGGTTGTCTAGGAGGAGAGTGATATGAGGGAGGACTGTCTTGATGGATGGGACAGGAATTATAGAGAGGCACAAGAAAACCTTCAGGATTATAGATAAAAGTTCCTTGATTTGTGATTATTTCATATGTGTATGCATATGCCAAACCTTACTCAATTTCACAGTTTTAAAAGTGTACAGTTTGTTATATATAGATTTTACTTAATAAAGCTCTTTAAAAAATACTAGACTGAAAGAATTCAAGATCAGAAACTCCACTACCAGATGTGGCATGCAATAAAAAGAAAAAAAAGTAATGGTTGAACTTCTTCTGAGAGACAGACAGACAGATAGAGACAAAAACAGAGAGAAAGAAAGAGAGATGAGGAGAGAAAACTTAGTGAGGCAGTGGTTTCTTCTGACTCATATTAACTTTGATTTTCAGTATTTAACTAGCATATATGATATATCAGCTTAATAATCAACCTATGTTGTCTGAAGCAAGCTAATATTTGAGGGTGTGACTCCCTTATAGCCTTTCTTGCTGTGTTAATTACCCTGCTTATATTCTCCCCAAATAATAAAAGTTTAATTAGCATCATAGGAATAATCACAGATGTGTATATGTATGTCAGTAGCTCAGGGCTATAATTCGTCCCTGAAAGGGTTGTCTTTCCTCTCACCCCACCCACAGGCCTAAGAGTTTACAAAGGAGCAGTATTGTTTTAAAAAACCTATAAAATAATTTAATGACACAAACCTTCTTCTTTTTTAAATAGTAGTACAGAAAAGGACTGGGCTCCTTGCATTGGTGGGTATGATTGGACTTGACAGTGACAGGGAGCCATGGCTGTCCTGGGCCACCACCCGCAGGGCGGATGGCAGTGCACACAGTGCTCGGGACCAGGCGGTGGTCCATGTCAAGCCTTCATGCTTCTCCTGATTTCTTCCCCTTTGTCCAGCCACCAGCCCCAGTGGCCCCTGGCCCCTCACCACTTTGATCCCTTTCTCTCTAGCACCTCTTTGCACTCATTTGGGATGCAGTCCTGTCTGTCTGCTGATAGGCCAGGCTCTTGCCCTCTGTTTCTGGCCTTTCCCACACAGGATGCCCACCTTCTTTCCTCTGCACCTGCCTAAGTTTTGGGAACCTTTAAAGTTAGTTCAAAACCCATCTCCTCTGCCTTCCTGGTTTTGGTAGTGGGAAGCGATCACTCATTCAACTCTTACACGTCATATTAACTGGACCCCTTATTTGAAATCTGGCAAATGGCATCAGAGATAGATATTTATTATTAGATGTGACTGCCACTTCCCAAGGGGCAGAGACTGTCATAGGTATTCTGTAGCTCCCTCAGTGCCCAGCCTTGTTCTTTGTATATATCAGGTGCTTAGTAAATATTTGTTGACTAATTGTTTTTATGTCCCTTAAGATCAGATGCTCTTAATTAATTTAATAGAGGTTTTTTGTTTGTTTTCTTGATATAGCATACAAGCAATGGGAAAATCTTTTTGGAATGAGATAGGATATAAATAAGCTAATAAATTATTACAAGCCTTCCAAAATGTTGCTAATCTATGATCTTTTCCTCCATTTGGTGTTTACTTTCCCAAGAAGCAAGAAAATGTTTAATTAGAGCTATTTGTATGTTACCTCTGGAATGAGCTAGAATTCTGCTAGATGCCATAAGTTAAAATTCTTAGACTCCAGTGGTCGAATGTTCACAATATCGCATGCTTGTAAGGATCATTTTAATATACTTAACTTACTTTTATCTCAATATTTATTTAGTATTTCTTTTCACAGTTATTGCAAATGACAGCAGTTTCGCTATTTAATCGGAAATAGGTTGTTGTGCTAAAAGTGCAGAAACGATGCTAAGAACCAAGTAAACAAGTAAATCTTTAAAGGAGATTTAAATTTCTCCACAGACTTGCCCAGTGTCATAGTTGGGGATGAGAACTGTGCCTCTGTTGATGGTGATGGGCGGTCACCAAGTCACACTGTAAGCTGGCAGACGCCAAGGACTCATTGTATGCTTTGAGAAACATCAGACAACCATACATATTTAATTCCATCCTAATATACTCAAACCACTTTTTTGGGTGACATTTTTATTGAAATACAATTCACATACCATACAATCTACCCATTTAAAGTGTACAGTTCAGTGGTTTTTAGTATATTTACAGTTCTACAACCATCACCACAATCAATTTCAGAACATTTTCATCACCCCAAAAAGAAACCTAATACCTTTAGCCATCATTTGACAGTATCACTGCTCTTCCCAGCCCCCAGCATCCACAACTCTGCTGTTTCTGTGAATTTGTCTTTTTGGAGCATTTCCTATACATGGAATCATACATTATGTGGTCTTTTGTGACTGACTCCTTTCCCTTCGCACCATGTTTCCAAGGTCTGTCCATGTTGCAGGATGTCTCCGTACTGCATTTCTTTTTATTGCTGAATAATATTCCAGTGCATGCATCTACCTCATTTTGTTTACCCTTTCATCAGCTGATGGACATTGGGTTTTTTTTCCCATTTATTGGCTATTGTGAATAACACAGCTAGTAACATTTATATGTAAGTTTTGTGTGGACATGGTTTTTAATTTTCCTTAGTATATACCTAGGAATGAATTACTGGGTCATATGCTAAGTCTGTTTTTAACCTTTCAAGGAACTGCCAGATTGTTTTCCAAAGTGGCTGTATCACATCACATTACTAAAACACTTTTACTATGAGAAAATAGCACTGCATTATACATAAGAGGACTTCTACATTCACAAACTAGTACATTAATTCACATCTCTGATCTTCTTGCATTGATATTTTTTAATAACTTTATTGAGGTATAATTTACATCCCGTGCAATCCACTCCTTTTGAGTGCACTGTTCAGCGATTTTAGGAGGTTACTGGATTGTCCTAGAATCACCGCAATGTGGTAAGCGATGCACATCACATGTTCATCCCTCCTGTCAGGTCTCTCTTCCCATTTCCATGTATTTGGTCTGTCCTTACTCATGTAATTGTGTGATTTGCTGGCCCAAGTGGTAGCTGAGTCAAAGGGCTGGGAAAACTCTGTGACTAACAAACATAAAATTGAGGAACTTCTATCAACCTACTTTTTTTCTCAAGTCTGAGTAGGTTCATAATCCCATACTGTAATCTCGAAATCCAGAAAGCTCTGAAAATTGAAAAATTTTCATAACTCATTTGGTGGAAAAACTTGAGCTGACATGCAGATCTGTATAATCTGTATAATACCTATTTGTTCTACTTAATGTGAATTATCAGATGTCTCACTACGAAAATATTAGTGTTTGGTTCTGGGGCACTGCGCCAGCCCTCCTGATATTCTCTGGGGTCCTGACTGTTGATTGACTGAGGCGCCCCTCCAAGGCAGGGAGCGGTGCGGTGGGAGGAGCAGCCTCTCTCTGCGCCCTGTCCTGCTGCTATGGAGCTGACTCTGCTTGGCCCCCCTGGGGATGGAGCAGGCTTGTCCTAGAGGACACTGCTGAGGGGCTGCATCAGGCAAAGTAAGGCCACTGCCTCTCCCAGTGCGTCCAAAACAGAATGTCTGGTCCTGACTCTTGTCTGGCCTCCTCCCGCCATGCGGGCACAGATAGGAAGTTCTGCAAGCTGTCTGCAGCCCAAAAGGGGGGATCGCTCACTGCTCAGACGTATTAGACAGTCGTCTTTCAGATGTTCTTCAGAGACAGATTTTCTCCCATGCTTTTGGGACAGCAAGAAAGACGTAACCAGAACATCAGTCTGCTTTTCCCTCATCAGGTAGACAGATGGCAGACACACTTTCTGATGGGACGTGAATGATGTATGTATGGTTTCCTCCAGTCCAGATCTTTCGCCCCTCTGTTGACACCAGGTTTCACAGTATAATACTCATGAGTCAGGCTACAGTCAAGACACCATGGTTCTTGTTTATGTGCTTGTTAGATTTAAGTGTCTTTGCTTAAGGACCAGTTGAGGCAGCTGCTGGTGGCCATGTTTCCAATGGCCTATGTCACTGCAATGGACATCCATGTTGGCGTGGATGGTCCGAGTCTTCCTAACAGTCTAACCCAGTGAGAGTGTTGTGGATCCATTCTTAACCCCATAACTCCCTTGCTGGGTCACTTTGCGGTGGCTTTGCCTCTGAGACTGTCTCCCACCTGTGCAGTGGGGGGGTTGGTGGGGGTGGGGGTGGTGTGTGTGTGTGTGTGTGTGTGTGTGTGTGTGTGTGTGTGTGTGTGTGTGTGTGTGAGAGCTCCCCAGGGGTTATTGTAAAGCTTAACTGCATAAACATTTGTAATGTTCCTGGCACAGAGAAGGGCCTTCAATATCTTCTGGGACTCTGGCCTTGCCCCAAATCATTGAGCTCTTCTGGAATATTATCAGAATTTAAAAAGCATTAACCTCCAAATATATTTCACGAATTTGCTCAGACTATATGGAATTGCTAATAGTCACTTTTGACTCACAAAGTAGAAGTTTTATAGGATGGTACTGATTACTTCTCTGTGGGTCTACTCAAGTAAAGGAAGGGGACAGGGCAGCAGAAAGGGGGCAGTGGCATGCCACCATGCTGTGCTGAAATGAAGACTCTGTTTTGCCTGGTCCTGTAAGACACTGGGAAGCTACAAGATTCCAAACCACAGGGCTTGTGTGATAATATCCAGAGCAGGTGTGGTGTACAAATGGTGCACAGACATTGGAGGGAATTTCAGTTTTTGGTATTAGTTTACTTTTATGTAAAATGGATTTAGTCCTTTATTAGCTCTGTTTTTCTTCATTAAGAAAAGAAATCCTTACATTTTTTACCGTTAGCATGTATCCTGTATCTGCTTATTTCATTGTCATTTTGAAATAAAGTTATAACTAAGGGTTGACAGAATAGAGGGTTGAAGGTGAGAACGTAAATGAATAACTTCCCATAAAAATTCAAACCTTATATGTAATTTCAGTTCATTACCTGGGCACTAAAATAGAGAGAGCCAGTTTATCCTTTAAGCCAGCTTCTCATCATGGAAATTTGAAAATGTCTGGTTCCGGAGGGTGAAAATATCATTCCTTGAATGCAAGAGGAAAACTAACAAAAAGTGGGTTTCAGGCACACACACTTGGTACAGAGCCTGCCTCAGTTTGCTCAGCTCCCGCAGGCTCCAAAGCTCAGGCGCATAGCAGCGTGCCCTCAGTTCAGTCCCCTTGCCACCTGCATTTTGAGTTGACACTGTCATCTTCTTGGCAGTACAGGGCAAGGTTCAGAGTACTGGCTTCAGGATTCTATTTCTACGTGGCAGGAGGAGGGCCGCTTCTGAGGACAGTGAAGCAATGGAGTTGTGTGAAATATTGGGGGACCAAGGTCATAGGAGCAGTCTTATTTTTCATGATTCTGTCTTGATTTCATTTGTATTAAGCTTCACACGTAAGGTAGACTTTACCTTAGAGAAGGGAAACCAGCTTGGTTCTATTACCCAGGACGCTTCCAAGAGTGACCCAGGCCCTTTTCTTTTCCCCCCCAAGGCTCCCAGAATGCTATGAAATGAAGAAATGAGAAAACATAGTTCAAAATTGTGGTATATTTTTTATTTTACATTTAAAAAATTACTGCTTTTTAACAAAGAGCACCTATAGAATGTAAGCAAGCTCTTCCCGAGGAAGAAAGGTTATAATACAAAGAAGCAGCAGTGCAGCATAGGCTGTGAGGTCTAGGAAAGGCTTAAACCTCACCTTTCCTTCCAGTGCTACAGTTTCTCTGTAACTGTACCTGCCATCTCCTTAGGAGATAGTATAGGAAGTCTAAGGCCCTTTGAGTGAGAGGTCCGGGCCCAGTGGCTCTCTGATCCATGAAAAGAATTCTAGAGTCATCCCGAGCTGGACCTCCAGGACGGATCTCACTACCGGCTCGTTACTCTGAGCTGGTCTTACCTTGAAGCCTGCCTTCCTCTGTACTCCCTCCTGCTCTGGCACAAGTCCATTCTTCCCTTCCTTCCTGTTTTTTTTGATTAGAGGAGTCTGGATTTATTTCCCCAAACATCCCTCCCTGCCACGTTGCTGCTATCTGCACTCCACCCCCGCCTCTGCTCTGAACTGGTTCTTACATGGTCACCCACTGGTTCACCCAGTCAGGCTTGAACAGAAAAGCAAAAAGTCCCTTTAGGTATTCCAAATAAGGAGGGGTTTAATATAGGGAATTTAAAGTTCCCTCCATAGTTGGAAGAACTTTGGATGTGAATTTCAGGGAACTTGCTACTCAAGTTCATAGTGTTAACACGCCTTCTCTACAACTTTTCTCTTTATTTCCTTGGATCTTCTGATAGTTTAAAAGATCTAGATAGCTTCAGTAACATTTAGCTGTTTGAAACCCCGCAGCCTCCTTTCTTGCTGCCTGACCCCCACACCCGTGCAGTCCTGCCCCTACAAACCTCACACACTGAACTGCTTGTAAGTGCCTGAACGTGCTGCATTCGCCTTTCCCTTGGGACCTTTGGGCAGGCAGTTTGCTCATCCCGGACAGTCCTTCCTGTGTTTTCTGGGCCAGCCCTGTCCTCCTGGTGTCCATGTGGCCAAGAAGCCCCGTATGCCCCGTAAGCTGGCCTAGTTCATCTCCCCGTAGGCGTCTGTAGTGTCTCCCGCTGGAGCCGTCGTCACACTGAACTGTGGTTGCCTGTTGGTCTCTTTCCCTCCCTAGACTGTCCGGTCTTCAGGGGAAGGAGCCGTCGTTCTTTTAAGCTTTATGTCCCCAGCCAAACATGGATACTGTGTTTGTCAGGCAGCTGTATTTTGAGCATTGGTCATGCGCTCAGTGCTGTCTTAAGCATGAAGCGAGTCACTGTTTTCTAGGTGGTGGGGATGGTGTCTCTGAGGAGGGGTCCCTGGAGCTGCAGAAGGAATGGTGATGGGGAGAACAGCTTCGGCCCAGAGGGCAGGACAGGTGACAGAGGCAAATCTGTGGAGGTCTGGGGCCAGCGAGGGAGGGGAGGTGCCGGGGGCCAGGCCGTGCTTAGTGGGAAGTCATCAGAGTGTTTCCATAGGGGTCGATGCCATCAGAATCATTCTTAAAGCTGCCTGTGTACAGACTGTGTGTCCGGGGGAGAGAAGGTGGCAAGGTTGAGGGGGATTGTCATGGAGAGGTGATGGCAGAAGTGGCGAGCGTGGGGCATGTTTGGAGGAAGAGCCCCTAGGACTTGCTGGTAGATACGGTATTGGAATAAGTGGCATTAAAGGGAGCCGTTTCTCGGCTGCAGTCTCTCTGTTCCCAGTTATTCCCTTTGCATTTGTTTTTCCAACGTGGCTACCAGATTAAGCTAAAGGCGACTACTTCAGGTTCAGAACGAATCATATCGCGTTTATGCCCAGGTGCACAAGACCCAGTGTCCCCAAGCCAGCCGTCGCCCTTGCTGGCCGGAACCCCATTGCCCGCCGTTTTGCAACCCGCCCCCCTTTTCCCCGCCCGGTCCAAGCCACCCGCAGCCCTGCCAACACGCTCCTCCTCTCCTCCCCGTCGTTTCTCCTCCGCCTCGCCAGCTTCCATTCATCCCCTGACTCAGGCTCCCTGTCCCACCATTCCTGAACCTGCGCCCTGGTACCTGCGCCCTGACAGTTAGCTGCTTTCTGCTCTGAGTTTGCAGATGCTTTAACTTCTCTGCTCTTTGGTTTCCCCAGGTGTAAAGTTGGATGGTACCTGGGTTTCCTTTAGAGGAGGTTGTGAGGAGTGACTGGATCAGCTGACTAAAGCCCTTAGGGCAGTTTTGCACTAGGATAGGAGGCGTGAGACCTGATAGCTGCCTGCTATTGTCCCCTCGTGTGGCCCTGCCATCATAGCCCACCCCACACTGTCCGACCACTCGCTTCTCCCCCCGGCTAGATGATGAACGTTCCCGTCAGCTAGCTCTACGGCCTGAACCCCTGATAACTCCCCTCACACGCTTCATCGTCATCATCAACAATGGCGAGAGATGACGTTAGCGGACACCTGCTAGGTACCGAGACTGCCGCCCAGGGTGCTCTCTGGTGTAGCTGGAGCCAGGACCCAAAGCCAGGCTGTCCAGCCCCAGAGTCCGCTCTCTGGACCAACATGATCTGCTCCCCCTCAACCCCGACTAAAGTCGCCTGTAAACGCTTAGATGGATGGATGGATAGATAGAAGAGTCAAAAGGGAGTTGGCATAGCCTTTTTCCCTACATCAGGTTTATATAAAAATCCATCTTGAGTAGGTTATCTGGATGGACATGGAAATTCTTCCACATTTTCCACTTTCCAGGAGAAAGGGAATTTTCCTTTTCTGGCCATGGTTGGGGCCAGGGGCTCGAGCAGCCTGCCCGCTCGCCATCCTGTTCTGTGTCTCCCAGGTGCCGTCTGTCAAAGGAGCTTGCTTTGGCGAACAGCTGACTTGCTGTGTTTGCCCCGTGCTGAGGACATCAGTCCAACTTTCAATGGGGGCCTTTCCTCATTCCATTTCAGCCTCGCTGATCAGAGACTGTGCTGCTGAAGCTGAGAAAGAGAGTGGGGCTTCCTGAAAATGGGTCCTCCAGGAACAGCTGCAGAGCCTGTGTTCGAGAACGCAAGGTCTGGAGCCCTTTCTTTGGCAGCAGAGTTCACTGTCACATAACCTCCTTGTAACTGTGAGCTTGAGCTGTTCCAAGTTCCCCGCCGAGAGCCACAAACTCTGTGAAGTTCCCTGGTTCCATCGAGCTGTGTTATGCCTGAAAATCTGGTGTCTTCCCTTACCTCGTCAAAATAATTTCTTACACTTGTGTAGGATCCTTCAAATGTTTTGTGTCTGTATTCCCAACCACTTCACACACTGAAGTATAGAGTATAGATGATACTATTTCAGTTCATCAGATGAGAAAACCAAGACTCAGGATTTTAGCAGAGTCAAGCAGCTAGTTCCCAGAGTAGGACAGCCTGGATTCAAACTCTTGTGCTTTGGCTCTGAGCCCTGTTTTCATGCTCCTGGGCTGGTAATACTGAACAGACCCAGAGCTTCTTGAGGGCCAAGACTAAGCCATCCATTTCTTGGTGTCTCACTCAGTTCTTGGTGCCATTCTGGTTACTCAGTAGGTTCTTAACAAATACGTGTTGCATTCAATGGAAGCAATAGAAGCGCTCCTACATCTGGGAACAGAAACTTTGCCGCGGAGACTCTCTCACCAGGACCAACCACCTGTTAACGTCGCTGCGCTCCATCTCATCTTATGCTGATGTTCACGTCTTCCTCAGCTGCCTGGGCAGTACCTTCAAGGCTCTGCTGCCGTGGGTTCCATCCCAGACCTCTGGGTAAGCCCTGGAAAGGAGTGATGAGGGCCGAAACAATTTTATTCACCACCACCAGGGCCTTCAGTGATAGGGGATTTCCTTTCGTTGTGGAAAACAAATGCTCATCTTTAAACCGACATGGACCCATTCATCGTGGACCGTCCCCACAGGAGGTTAATGACCGTGCCATTGCCCGCAAAGGAAATAGCTCAGTTATCATGAGAAGCTGAAGAGTCCTGAGGGGACTTTTCAAGGTCTATGGTTGAGTAGCCTTGATTTTGATCATCAGCTCTAGACCATTCCCAGAAGGGCTGTATAAGCAGAAGACCATTCTTTAAAATGTTGGGTCATTTGGAAAAATTCCTTGAGCTGTAATATACAGTGGTCTCCTCTCCCTACCTCTTCCCCAGCTGCTTTGGCCCTTGGGCGGCCCCTGGAGCAAAGTTGGCTGTTTCCATCTTCAATAACTTTGCAAATATTGCACTTTGCTCAGGCCTCCTTAGCTGTAGAATGAGGTGGCTTTGGTTTGGAAATTGGCCATTCATGTTGATAACAGGCATGAATTTAACCAGACTCAAATTGGTAACAGGCATCTCCTGTGGCAACAAAGATAATTTGTTATTGATTGTGATTGAATCTTCGGATGTAAGCGCTAGGCGTCTTTCATCTTGTAAAAGGCTGGTGTGGGCTTACACAGTCTGAGACAGGTGGGGTGTCCTGGGGGATGGGGAATGCACCCCAGGTACACACAAGATGGGTTTGCTCTGTTGTTCCATTACCTGCTTTCTCTGGGAACGTTATAGATTAGCTTTTATAATCCACTGTGAAATGTCTGCTATTTTATAGCAGAAGAAATCTTTGCAGCTTGCAGGCAGAAGGTCATTTTATATAAAATGTTCGTTGGTGTGCAACAAAGCTTATTTCTTCTACAGGAACAAATAAATAATGAAGACTCCTTAAAAGCTGCTTTTCTCTAATGAAGCGATCATTTTGATAGTTGGTGACTTATATGTGCCATTTCTGTTGGAACTGAAAAGGAAAAACGGTTGGATCGATAAGGGTTACTGAATATTCTGAAGCTCTCAGGGGTCTAGGGGCAGTTCCAGCCTTTCAGAGCAGGAGGGAAAGATGCCGTGGGCTCCTCTTATCTAAGTGTGTCCATCTCGCCAGTTGATTCCTTTTGCCCCGGCATACTGCCTGATGGTCATCCATCGATGTGGTCTCTGGGTTGGCTCTGAGCTCTGTTTCTAGCATTTTCTTGCCTCGAAGCTGCATTTGCCATGTTCCATGAGCTGGAGCACTCAGTGTCTTTCCTTTTTCCGGGACCCCTCTCCTCCATTAGGGGGCGGCTTGAAAGTCACTTGGGGCAAGCTTCCTAGCCTGCTGGCAGCATTCTCTGTCGCTTGTCCCTTTCTGTGGCTTTTCCTCATGCCTGTCCCTCGCCCTCTGCAAACCACCTCCTGTCGTCGTGTGCCTCACTGGTGGAACAAGCTAGCAAATGGTCGTCCCATTACTTTAGCTACAAAAGCAGCAAAGATTCATCTACACATTGCAGAGTGGTAAGAACTGAAGGGAAGGGATTTCAACACCAGAAGGGATGAAAATGTACATTTGAACATCTTACTTTTGTTCTTTCCAGCTTCATGGTTTTTAAATTGTTGGTTTCTGACCCTTCATTCAAGAGGAGAGGTGTTTAAAATTAGTCCTGGAGCCAAATCAGTTTCATTTTGTCCGGATTCCCAGAGACATCTTTTCATGTGCTGACAGCATTTAATGAGGATAGAGAGTTTTCATTTTGTTTCTGGAGTCGATTGAGTTTGAAATGTAGAGGGGACTTGGGATTCCTCTCTCCTCACGGCTGCGGCTGGTCAGCCTGTCGAGTTCAAGCGCCCCCAGGACCCCAGACTAGGACAGCATTAACCCCAGGCGCCCGCTGATCAGCAGAAGGTGGAATTCCTCATCAAAACTCTGGCCCTGAAAACAAGAGCCACTGAATGTAGTGTGAGTAAAAGAGGAACCATGTCACACTGGGGAAGTAATCATCTCTTCCTGACCACTGAGGTCAGCCCCTTTTCTACGCTGAGCTCAGCTGTTGCTGATTTGAAGGAAGATTCATGGTGTCTCTAACTCTGGCATTATTGATAATTCAATAACTAGCTCCAAGTCAGTCACCAGTGCAGCCGAAATCCATTTTAATGATTATGGATTTTTTCTTAGACTCCCCTCAGTTGAGTGTAAACCTTATGAAAGAATCATGTATTCATTCCAGAGAAAAATGGCAATACAAATCCTGGTATGAGTATTAAATGTGTTGTTGCAAAATCTTCATGAAAACCACTAAGCATATTAAGTGCTTTGAAATCTTTGTTAAATTCCAATGTCCTATTGTAACAGCATTTACAAGGCAAAGCTTTTTAGCTTTAACATGAGAAATAAAAATAACTTTTTTCTTTGCTGTTCCATATGGTTTTCATATTTCTGTTTTCCTTTAAGAATTTCTGGCCATGATTGTTCCCTCCCCCACTGACCCATTTTAAGGATTCTGTTTTAATATTCTTTTCATTTGTACATAATTTGTTCACTCCAATAGAATCAGTAGGGGTCCAGTAGTAAGTTACTTTGCTTGTAGAATCACATTTTCCATTAACCTGCCCCCTTCTTGGTGCACGTTTCTGTCTTTTTTCCTGTGAGGCCAAAATGACCAGAAACAAACAAACTAAATGAAATATAGAAAGAACAAAAAAGTCATTTTCTTCTTCTGATCCAGTCTTTACTTTGACTTGTGTCCCATTTTCCCTTTTCTGGAGCATGACAGGAAGTTTGACCTCTGATGTCTTCAACTCTAGTCTTGATTTAAGTGCTTTGGGGAGGAGATTGGGAGAGTGTGTGTTCGGCAGTGTTGTACAGATTGTATGTGGGGTCAGTGTAACAGGAAATAAGATGTGATTTTGAATGGAATGCTCTAACAGCCTCGTTCCTGTTGGCAGGTTTGCTTTTACCACACCTGTGAATACTCTCCACGGCCCATGGCTGCTAGCATTGCTTATTAATCAATATAGCTTTTGTCTGTATTTATTCCACTAAAAGAGAAGACTTATTTAGAAATATGAAAAATCAGGGAATGTGCATCATTTCATGAGTTATGATATAACTTCTTGTAGGCGCTTTGTTCCAAAGCCAGGATGTATATTCCAGTTGTTGTCATTTTTATTGAGTAAGGGAATGCTTTGGCATTAAAAGAGGAGGAATCTGTAGACTCTATTTTCCCTTAACTCAAAGCTTTGTTTTAAGCACTAGTCTTTAAAGCCATTTTTATTTCCAGTGTTCAGTTTTAATTAAAAACCACATTCACAATTCTGTAATCCCATCTGCACATCCAAAAGAAGAATTCATACAAGAGAAAATGAACTCACTATTATTGAAAGCACACCGCCTTTCTAACAGATATGATAGAGTAACAGTTTTCCTGAGGCTCAAGGCAGTTCCTTATATAATAAGTAAAATATAAACAAATTTAAATTGGCTTTTCTCACCTGCAAACAGTAATCAAACTTCTTTTTAAAGCATACTTAATTTGACTTAGATGATAAGGATATTTGTTCAGGGAAGAGACATTATATAGGATATTTTCTACTGGCAAGCATCAGAGTTGGAAGTTGAATGGTCTTGGACTTGGTAAATGATGATTCAATTCATTTTTATTTTATTAGCAGCAGGAACTCCTGTCCCCAGGGCTATATTTTAGGTAAATTTATGGCACATGATTTCCCCCTTAACATTTCTCTTATCTCACTTATCTTTATAACAGTGTTTCAGAAGAAAGATCAACTATCCTTTGTTCTTTGCAAAAGGTACATGGTTCTTCATGCGCCCTTTGTCATCACCGTTGTGCATAATAGCCGAGCTTGTCCTGAGGTTCCCCCTGAGTTGTCCCGTAAAATGTAGGCCTGTCTTCCATTGGCATCAGGGAGCAGATTGGGATAACGGTGTGGCTGGCTGCATGGAGGGTGTATCCTTTCAAAGCATCCTCTTCCAAAGTGATATATTATTTGCTTCATATGAGACAACCAGTACGTGTAGCTACCACTTGACTATATTTTTTGAGCCGTATTTCCTCAAGCTTTGTAGTGAGCATGAAGGGAACATACCTTCATGGAAACAAGAAATGTGTGAGGTAAGTTAAAAAAAAAAGGCATGCAGCCAATTTAATTTGAAAATGAACATAAAAACTGGCCAGCGGGGTACTCACTGCTCCACACAGAGAACAATATGCTACCTTCTATGTTCCATGTCTTGTATTGCAGTGTTTGTGGTTAAAATGTTTCATGTCATGTTATATATGAATATATTTATGGTATGTATGTATATACTTATATACATACACAGAAAAGTAAATGAATACTTTTATATATGAAATGCATTTCATGCTGTGCTCTTTCATAATTTCAAGTTGCCCACTATTTCCATCTTCTCTGAGTTGGTGTTGTCCTACTTTTTTGTTTTTTTTTCCATTTTCAATTCTTCACTTTTTTCAATATTATCTGTCTTTGACCTGGTGGAATTTTATTTTGTTTTTACCTTTTGATCATTTGTAGATTTCATTGACATTTCTCCTGTGGATTCTCAGTGCTTAGACATTATTAAAAAACGACTTCCATGTATTAAGGAAATAAAATGCATGGCTTTTTTAGATAATGTAAGTATTCATACATGTATCATGTTTGTACACAATCTATAAAGCTCAATATGTAACTGATCTCATGATATATGTATTGCAATTCTGAATCTGTGTAAGTATTCATACATGTATCATGTTTGTACACAATCTATAAAGCTCAATATGTAACTGATCTCATGATACATGTATTGCAATTCTGAATCTGTTACAAAGATTAGGAGAGTAAAACTCTCAAAACACACAGATTTCTTGTATCACTGCCTGTCACTCATCTGTCAAGGTCCACATGGATACATTTTAAATTATGTCATGTGATCTCAGGAGGCTGACAAGCTTCCTTGACTAGGATGATTCCATGAAGATCGTGACCTGATGAAAGTTTGGGGCCGTCGCATCCAATCTATATAGATAGTGTCTCTCTCTATTTTTCTTTTTCTCTGTTTCTCATGCTCTCCATTGTATGCTTCTCCTCTATAAAGTATTTAATGCCTTATAGGGAAAATACATATATACATGGATTTTAAAAAGATAAATGAGAGTTGAGAAGCCTTGGAGGGTGACTGGACCTCATTAATCAAGTCACCAGGGGTGAGGTAAGGTCTGGGATGTGTGTGCTTTTTAGCCAGTGGTTCTCAAACTTCATCAGCATGAGAACCCCTTGGAGAGCTGGTTAAAATGGATTTCTGACCCCACCCCAAGAGCTGCTGACTCTGCCAGACTGGGGTGGGGCCTGCGAATGTGCATTTCTAACAAGTTCTCAGGTGACATGGGTGCTACACTTTGAGACCCGCCTTTTCCTGTGTTTGGGATGAGGAAAGGAATGCCAGGGAGGGGAGGGCTCCCCCAGCATGTCACAGCAGCAGCGGATCACAGTTACGCCGGCATTAGAACTGGGTCTTCTGCCTCCCACCCTGTAACTTCTCCTGGACCTGTTCTTTGATTGACCAGAAAAGGAAAAACCCCTTCCTTTGCCATCTGAAGGAGAAAGGGAAGCCAGATTTGCCAGCCCTCCCAGCTTCCTGTCTGCAGGCAGCATTTTCTCTGCCTGGCCTGTCTCTTTCTCTGTATGTTCTGTGGAACGAGAAAGGGTGTCATAGTCTATACTGGTGCCCAATGTTACCTGATTATCTTTCAGTCTCTTCATTTCCATGTCCAATTTAATAATTATCCATGGAACATTTTCCTGTTGATTTGTGATCATTTAGATATTAACACCAATGTCCTAAATTTTCAAACATAGCCTATTAAACTCAGGTCTGTATTATGTCAAGAAAAAGCAAGTTGCCGACAGCATAAGCTGCAAGAGTAACCAAAGGAAAAATAGAAATGGCTGAATTTTTACTTGTATCCTAAAGGTTTGGTGAAATTTCAGTGAAATGTTGCCTCACTGAATGAGTTTTCTCCAGTTAGCTCTAGCCTACATTTTCATGGTGGGAAATAACTTATTGTTGGAAAATTCAAATTACAGTAAAAATTATTTTTATAGTTGATTAATTGTCTTTAAATGGAATTTCATGAAGTTGTTTTCATAAGAATAGGAATTGGTTGAATTTAATTGGCAAAGAATAACAAGAGCTGTGTATTTATGGGTATTGCTCATTGACTTAATCTCAGTGATTTTTTGATTGGGATGCACATTGTCAGGATGGCATAGATGCACCATAAAATTCAAATAACTCACCTGATAATTATGTACTAGAACTAGGTGCAGAAAGAATTGACCTTGAATAACTGACGGAATTAAATAAGTCATCTTTTCCAAACCATTGGGGAAGAAAGTATCCCACTTAGAGTTGGACTCAATTCAATTCAATAAATTTTGACTTAGGGCCTTCTGTACCTAAGGAATATACTTTTCTAGGTAGGTTTTAGCATCCATATGTGGCCTCGGGGACCAGTGTCTTTGAATTGTTACAAAAATGGATGCAGAGCATGTGTGCATGTATACATGTGTAATAACAAATGTTTATTGGGAGAACTATAGGTGAATGATGAAGGCAAAAATCAGATCTTGACACTGATGTTATTATTTTCAGTTTTGGGGGAACACAGACACCAGGTCTCAGTACTCATGCCATGACATAATCTGTCATTTTTGGGCAATGGAGTAACGTCATTCTTTCTATATTCATGAAAGATCACACTTCTGACCCTTTGCGTTGCTTTCTATCTTTTCAGCGTCTTGTGGAAGCTGCAGAAGAAGCCCACCTGAAACATGAATTTGATGCTGACTTGCAGGTAACTGATCATAGTTTGAGTTAAACTGTTTTATGTGTTTGCTGCCACAGGAGAAATACTAGGTATAGCGGCAATACCAAGTCTTAGTGGTTGGGAGAGAAAGACTTTTGAGAGATTGGTACAGAGTTGAAGTAAATGTGCCTATTTCTTGACAAGAGAGAGTAGGTATCCCCAACCATTGACCACTGTGACAAGTTACAGTGAGTGGTGACACACACTCACAAGTGTGTAACCAGATTTCTGGAGTTAATCAGTTAACTGACAGTAATGCCCATAACTCTTAATGGTGACCTGATAAGATAGCAGAATATATCCAGAACCCACTTTCCTGGCTCCATTTTAAGTGTCAAAGGCCATGTTGTGATATATCTAACCTTGACTAATGGACTGTTAATTATATATTAAATTAAACCATTCACAGATGTGGTATACAAACATCTGCTTGCTAAGTTTCCTGTAGTGGATCTTATACCTGATCATGGCACACAAAGATCTGAATATGGTCTGTGCCTCAGGTGACACTATTGTATCAGTGTCGAATTTCTTGATTTTGACCCTTGTAGTGTGCTTATGGAAGAGAGTGTCCTTGTTCTCGAGTTCTTCTGGAGCAAACATTTGGATCTGTTAGGCCAGCAGGAAGGAGTGACTTTGTAGAATGAAAAAGGAAGTCAGGAGCGTTTTGGAAAATCTGGTGTTCATGGCTCATGTAGTCAGTTTTATTCTGAGATCAGTAGTCTGCAAAAGGTGGTGGGCAAGGGAGGGCATGACTTATTGGGCTTCAGGGGATTATTTATCCTTGCAGAGAAAAAATGTTCTGGAGTTTAGCTCAACTAACCTAGAGCCACTCTTTTTGTCTGTCTGATACTATTGGCATCTTCTAAAAGTGTATCTACTTGCTTCCTATTATTGAAGCTTTACAATAAAATCCTGGTGCAGCTGATTCCCTCATCCGACATGGTGCTGTGAACGGGAACACAGCATCAGCATGTCTCTCAAAGACAGAGACTGAGGACACAAGTCTCTAGAGTGGTATAGTTTTTGTTCTCTTGGGAACAGAGAAGGGCAGCCCACATTTTCCTCCCCAGTCATGTTTGGTATGAGCAGAAGAGAAATATCAGAGGCTATAGCTGTGCTCTGAACACAAGAGTAGATGTTGAAATAATCTGCCAATGTTAGAGTGTCATTCACTGTGTGGACCTCAGACTTTGGTGGCATCTCTGGGTGTGATTTTGTGGAAATCTGTAGGAGAGGGGCCCTTGAGAAAAGCGGATGTGCCTCCAAGAGTGAGTCTGCTCAGGCGAAGGTTTCCAAGCTGCAGAGCTTCAGCGCTAGTAAGTGCAAGTCTGTGAACAGCTCGGGCATCAGCCGCGGGACCATTGCTGGCGTAGCAGGTCTGGGTATGGGCTCTGAGTTTATTGCTACAACAGTCCATTAGAGCTGATCAATTGTTAATCTGGGTTTTTGCTGACCTCTCGGCAACCCTTGCCAGTGGATTGTTTTTATCTAGGAAATTTCAGACTACCATCTGTTCACAGTGCAATAATGCCAAGGAGGTCCCCGTGCTATTAGCTCAGGAAATGCAGGAAGCTGGGAGTCTGTTTTCTACAGAGAAAAGGTATTTTTTTTGAAACATCCTTAACTGTGTGGCTTCAAGTTATATAGTCTTCACGCCATGTTCCCAAATAGAAGACGGTGGTGGGTCTGCCTCCCGTTCACCTAAGACTGGGGTGTCAGTGTCATCGTAGCGTTCGCTGCTTTCAGAGTGAACACTTTGCTTTTCACTGGTAGAATCATCAAAAGTTACCAAAAGAGAATCATGTCTCCTTTATTGTCAGGATTTTATTTTCTATTTCTATTTCCTCTTACAGTTTCTCCAGAGGCTTTAACATTTTCTTCATGGGCTTATGGCCTTGACATGGTGGTCCCCCTGTAAGGTCCTTAAATGTGGCATAAGATTGTTAGTTCTGTATTGGGGCAAGAGGCAAAACATCGGCTCTGCAGGGCAGCCCACGGGAGCACACCACAGTGCAGCCTCCTGCCGCGAAACCAGGGGTGCCTGGTCTTCACTGGCTGGAAAGCTTGCCCGTCCGCATGTGTCAGTGCAGCTGTGTGGCTTGTCCCCTTATGGTGGCCTCTGGGTTCTAGACTGGCCTTCTCTTGGCTGTCCTCTTTAGTCCCTGATACCTCACTAGGGTGATCTTCCATTTCAATTGATGTAAACAGAGGCCTTATTAAAATGGCATCTTCGATTTAAAAATTTTATGCTCTGAGTCAACATAGGTTTTTAATCTAAAGCACATATGAGATTGCTATTTATCAAGAAAACAGTTTAATAGTAATTAATGTGATTATTTTAGAGTTTCACCTTCATTATTTTGATGAGCAAACCTAACTCGGGGCTGGGATGTATAAGTCGGGGCAGCCCTCGCCCCATTATCTTAGCCATTGAAGAATGTCCAGAACGCTAGGTCTGCAACATGGAGCATAGCTCACAGAGTGCCTTCCCTTACTTAGTCTTTCTTCTTGGGTTTCTCCACTGGCACCAAAGAAGAAGAAAAAAGTACTTTTGACAGTTTACTAAGAACTTGCTTATCTTTGAAACGCAAACGTATTTTCTTTGAAAGCTCTTTCAAATAAGTGTCAATTGTACAGAGCTGGTGCATAATGGAAAAAAAAAGAACTGTGGTTTTGAATGGTGCATCCTGTAAAAGGCTTTTCCATTACAAAGTTTTCTATAATAATTTTTCTTTGTTGTTTTGTAAGTATAAGGGGAAAAAAAGCCTGGTTAAATTCAGAGAGATAACACAAGTGTGAGACTAGAAAGGACCGGTGTTTTATGTGGGGGGGTAGAGTGTCCTGAATGTCCCCTCTTAGTTCTCACCAAGCTGTGGTTGCCTCTCTTGCATACACAGTGCCCTGATTTCAGAGTCAGGGTGAGGGGTTTGGAAGGAAGAATGCAAAGGCTGCTAACGGGAAATCTCAAGGTGGGATGGCCTAGGATGCTGGCAGGCGCGGCCTCCTCCACCTCGTGGCTGAGGCCCATTGCAATGGCAGGTTTGTGTTGGAGACTCGGGGGAGGAGAGCGGACCCTCAGGAGCCCTGGCATCCGTGTTAGGATGTCTAACACCATCTACTGGAGAAGCAAGCCTTTGCCAGATGGGATCAGAGAGGACATGGAGGGGCGCAGAGCAGCTCAGAGCTGTCCTTACCCTGACAGTTTCCTCCTGGCAAGTGAGGGAGGCTCTGCCTGGGGAAGAACGGTATGTTGTGAGCAAGAACAAAGGACAGGGTTGGTAGAAACATTTCCTGAGCGGAGGAAATTGCTGAACCCATGGGGTTTTTTTCTGTGTTGCTATCAATCCATCCATCTCTGTCCCTTTGACTAAGTGAAGTATGGAGCTTCTTGCCAGTGGAGGGGTTGGACACAGAAGACCCAAGCCCCAGAATTAGTGTTTTTCATAGAGGTAACAAATTGACTTTTGTGCAGTAAACAAGAAAAATAAGGTCACACCTATAGGAGAAATAAATGAAAAGATAAGGAAATTTTCACACTCTTTGTTTTAAAATAAATCCCTTTTTTTCTGATCTAATTTATGAGAGCGGGACTTATTTTTTTCCTTTTTTTTTCTTTTTATCAGCTTGGCAGGGATGTGACAATTAATTTTCTTCACTTTAAGATCTTGTATTAGACGTTCCTTACTTTGGACTCGCCACATATCATTTACTAACAGGATTGGTGTATAAATAGTTTCTAAGGAATTGGTGAGTGTGAGCATTTTAAAATCAGTCACCGCTCCGTTGTTACCCGCACACACAAACTCTATGCACATGAAGTGTCATTTTTGTTTGGTTAGAACGGTATAACTCTTCATAGGGCCGTTGCGATGACATTGAACCTGTGTGAATCAATTATTTGGGAGCTCACTAGCCTGACTTTCGGTCATATAAGTGGAAGAAGGGGTGGCAGGTGAAGCCCCTGCTTGATCCAAGAGAGAGCGGGCTCATCCTAGAGGTCTGGACATGTAGGTCCTGAGAGTTCTAGTCCCAGCTGGATCATTAACGTACTCAGAGACCTGCTGCTGTGGTATCTTTGCTCATCCGCGAGAAGGCACACTTGTAACACCTAGGTTATTTCTAAGCTCTTGTCTGTCTCTCCTGCACCATGATTCACTCAATAGAGTCATCAGTGGCTCCAGTGTGTCGGGCACTGTGCTGTGGACATGGCCATGCGCTACACAAGTGCTGTCTGTTCTCATGGAGCTCCCCATCTAACAGGGGTGACAGATGTTAAAGGCATGATGACGTAATTATTGAATTTCAATCATGGTCAATGACATGAGGGAGAAGTACAGGGCATCACCACAGTGTGTGACAAGGAGACCTCACCTAGTCTGGGAGTTCAAGGGACCTTGGAGCAAATCCCGGAAGGGTAAGTTTTCATTGAGTGGATATTCTAGGTGTATCTCCACCACAGCTAGGAGAAATCTCCCCAAATGCAAGAAACCCACAATATCTTTATTTTTCTTAAGTGTGAAATTAAAATTATTTTATCGGCTTCCATATAGTAATCTTTCTCACCTCTGAACTCTAATGATACTTTATTTTTAACTCTTTTATGAAGCTTATAACTTCCTATCCTGTTAATTTGATTCAAATGTGTCTACTTGTTGCTTCATTTAAGATTTATCCAGAAGTCAGTACATGTTAGGCCCTGTTCTAGGGACTTCCACAAACTGAGATGGGACCCTGATTCCCCAGGAAAGTTTTTAAACTACTTTTTTTTAGTCGTTTCTTTAAAGAATACAAAAAGCATCCTTAATTTAGGTGCGCAGTGTATCTATAGTTAATTTAGTGTGTGAAGTACCATTTCACCTGAAATAAGACCCTTATAACAGTGGTTTCACCATTTACCATTTCTGGCACTCTTCATTTCTTCCTATAGATTTGAGTTTCCATCTGTTATTTCAGTTCAACCTGAAGAACCTCTTATAAATAGTATTTTTTTTTTCATTCCAGGGCTGGTAGCAACAACTTTTCTCAGCTTTTGTCCATCTTTATTTCACCCACATTTTTGAAGGATAATTTTGTTGGATAAAGAATTTTTACTTGATAGTTTTTTTCTTTTATCACTTTGAAGATACAGTCCCATTCTGTTCTGATCTTTAATGTTTCTGATGAAATGGCAACCACCATTGTTATCTTTGCTCCTGTGAATGCAGTGAGTAATTTTTCTCTGCTGCTTTAAAGACTTTTCTCCTTATCTTTGATTTTTAGTATACTATACAGTGTGATAAGCTAAGGGTGTTCCTAAATGTGCTTTTCTTTGTGTTTATTCTTCTTGGATTTTGTTGAGACTTGGCATATTCTCACCATATTTAAAAATGTTTTTAACATTTATTTCTTCAAAATGTTACCTGTCCCATTCTCTCTACATTCCTTCTGGAACTTAAGTCACATCTGTATTAGCATGCTTAATAATGTCCCACGGGTCACTGAGGCTCTTTTTTCATTTGTTTCCAATCAATATTCTATTGATTGGTCTCTAAGTTCACTAACCCTTTCTTTTGTAGTCTCTAATCTGCTATTCAACTAACCAGTGAATATTTTATTTTATATATTGTACTTTCAATTCTAGAATTTTCATTAAATCTTTTTTATACTTTCTATTTCCTGATGAAATTTCCCATCTATGCACCAGTTATATTCATGTTTT
Source organism: Smutsia gigantea (assembly GCA_032199065.1). NCBI lineage: Eukaryota > Metazoa > Chordata > Mammalia > Pholidota > Manidae > Smutsia > Smutsia gigantea. The sequence continues at coordinate 209,118 of JAVSCE010013725.1, read as the reverse complement.
CTTTTAGGTTCTCAAACATACTGTAATAGCTGTTTCAAATGCCTTCTCTGCTCATTCCAGCATCTGGGTCATTTCTGTTTCTGTCAACTGCTTTTTTCTTTTGAAGTCACTTGTTTTTAGCTTCTTCACATGCCTAGCAATTTTTTGTTGTATGTTAGACATTATATCTTTGATTTTTATAAATTCCTCAGTGTAACTTAGTTCCATCCATGTAGCAGATATTCTAAAAACACCAAATTTATTGAATCTAGTTAAATTGGTAATTGGGAAGCAGTTATTAAAGAGATGAAGAGATAAAAATGATACAACATACAGGGCAGCCTCCACTGATTTTATCTTTTGCATTCTCACATCAAATAAGCAGTGAATACAACACTGACTTCTTTGCTCCCAAAGAACCACACAAGACCATCTTTCAGCTAAAAGACAAAAATGCATTTTTGTTGTATAATCGTGAATTATAAACACTGTTTCTTAAAAGATTTTAATTTCTACAGCTTAATTAGGTCACTATCATCCTCTGTTCTAAATTCAAATTTAAAGATAAAAAGTGCAACGTTATAGCAATGATGATTTGGTTTTGTTCAGCCAATCTTAGTTTATAGTGCAGAAGGGAAAAATGGCATTATTTGTTCCTTTCAGAGTTATCTTTTATTTGCTTCAGCAATATTTTCATATTAATGACCCTCTTTTTCCTTTGCTACTTTTGTGTTTAGAAACTGGGTCTTTTATCTTTAATTTTATTAATAACAAACTATCTGGTAAAACCCCCTGTATTCCCCTTCTCCTAGTCTTTCTTGCTACAACATTCTTCTTTCTATCATGACCATGTATATTTCAATTTGTAGGTAATAGTGGGTATAGAAGTCTGAATTACTGCTTTAGAAATCACTTTCTTTCTTACCGAAATCATTGGTTCTTTTGTGATTAACTCTTGGGCTTTCTCAAAGTTGGGAATATCTATTTTAAAGAAATATTTGTTTAAAACACATTTGTTTTAAATAATTTCTTTTAAACCCAATAAAACACAACCTATTCAAAATGTATTAAACATTCCAATTAACAAATACTTTTAAAGTTCAGTTTTATTGTTCTCATGTACACAGTGTGATTGTATTGTTTCAGACATCAACCAGTTTGGAAAGGGGATATTTTGGGATACCAGGGCTATTGTGTTATATCTGCAATAGTGTTAGAATAACACTTAGTGGCTCTGTTAAGTATATACTCAGAGTTCCATAGTACGTTTCCAGAAACCTCAGTGTCTCTCATTAAGATGGCTGACTGCAGAGGTCAGTGGCAGACCCTAGAAATTACCTTGGGATCTTCCAGCAAAGTCTTTTGTAGCAGTGGGGATGTCCTTAGGTTGCTGGTTTTTTAACAAGGATCTTCTGGTCTAAGGATTTACCAACTAGTTCTAAACTTGAACCTACTGGCAATACAGAAAGTAGACAGTTCAACAAAAAATTTCTAGTCTCATTTAAGCCTGTTGATAAAGCCCCTGATATGTATACACAGGTGAATAATTCTCACCTCTTCTATTTTAAGGTTAGTTTACATAGCCTTTGGTATGGTAATCCTAATTCTTCAAATTAAAATGTCTTTCATGACTATTTATAACGTGACTTTCATAACAATTTTAGGTATTTAATTTGAATTTGCTGGGTATTTAATATGAATAGAATGCAGTAATAATGATAATGGACACCATTATCAAAAATATATTAAGTACAGGCAGTGGCTTAATTGCTTCACAGGCAATATTTCATTTATTTTTCTCCCCACAATCCTGTGAGATAGACACTGTTATTATCTCTGTTTTACATATGGAGAAACTGAAGACAGAGAGGTCATATGTTGGGCCCACAGTTTTACCACAGTGGAGGGACAGGCCAGAACTTGTGCCCAAGTCTGTTGGCCTCAAAGACCAATAAGTGACGTTGCCTCACAGAACCATAAGTTCCACTGACTTTAATTCACACTGGAGAAAATATAGGAAAATAAATTTATGATGAAAGTTATCGTGGGTTATTTAGAGGTCTATCAAATTCTTTGAAAAGAAATTTTCTACAATGGTAAGTTCTGACCCAGAAACCTAAAAAACAAACAAAAAATCTCTTAATATATAATGATTTATTAAGAATGATTAATCATTGCTTACTTGTATTAATAGAAATATGCACACTGGGGAGCCTCTTCCTCATTTGACAATTGGATACATCCTCTGTGCAATAGCCCGTGTGAAAAAAAGGGGACTCTTATGAATAATACAGAAGGACGTGTGTGTGTGACTTTAAGAACCTAACTCCGGAACTGAAATGACTTCTTTATTCCGTAGTTTATTGTCTAAAGAAATTCAGCACCAAATTAAACCTTTGTTTTGACTTCTTTAGAAGTGACTATGTTGTGCATATAAATATATTCATAATTACCCTTCTTCCTAAAAGGTTTTAGGTGGCAGAGAACATACAACCACTAAGAAAAAAAATTTTTTCTAGGTTGGCCAGCCTTTTATAATCTCATTCTACATGAGACTGGCCGAAATATAGATTAAAGAGAGCAAGACTGGAGAGCAGGAGGATTTACAGCATCCTAGTAAGATTTCCTGACCCCCAGGTCAAGAGAACAATGGGCCGCAAACAGCTTTTGTCCGGTTACAATGCTTTTTTGATTACAAGGAAATAAAGAGGATTTATTATGGCTGCTTCTGTTTGCTGATTAATGTTCTAGATGAGATAGATGATTAGCTGTCAGAGTATCTTTTGGAGACAGACACCGGTGTGAATCCTGACCTTCTTTCCTTCTAAGTGGTGAGACCCGGGCTGGAGTTGGTGCCTTCCATATAATCAGGGTGATGGTATTCTCCCCATAAGGGTGTCACGCTTCCACGGGGGCTTACTGAGCTAGTAGTCGGTGCACTGGCTGGTGCAGAGGATGGTCCCAGCTCAGGAAAACCACGATCATTATGTGATCACGCCTTTGACCACCACCCTTGACATCCTACGAAGTTGATTACATTTAAAATTGCATATTTCGTTTCTGCCTCTCTGAGCCCTGGGAGCCCTGGGAGGCAGGGGCATGCCTGTTTTTCAGCATTGTGACTGGGGCACAGGCACACAGGTGGCACTCTAATAGTTGAAGAAAGACAGAGTGACTGAAGGGAAATAAGGAAAGATCATCTCAAGAGTTAGATACGTATTAGGAAGGGGGTTAAAAGCGTCCTTTGCCAAAGAGGAAAAGGAAGGCAGTGCAGCTGGCAGATTGGTAGTGACTTGGCAGGGCCACCCGGGCTCAGAACCAGAGCCACGTCAAGCCTCTCTGGGGACTCTGGCCGGGCGGCAGACATGGTTGTTTCGTGTCCATGGAGTGGCTGAATCCTAGCCGTCTGTACACGCCTGGGTGCTGGTGGCACATAGCAGAGGCCCCCAGCTAGGCAGGCAGAGGAAACAAAAATGGACGAACAACGTCCCTCATACCCATCAGCCAGTTTTGGAGGACGGGGCTAACTAATTGCTCGGTTTAGTTTTGTTGTTGTTTTAAACATGTTCCTTTATGTGTCCAAAGATAAACACAAACAAGGGACTACTGCTGCTTGGACATTTTTATATTCCTCCTCCAATTTCATTAGTGGCTCTAGAGGAAATCTTCCTCTAATTGCCTTAAGCATTCTATCTTCATTATTAAGTGCCAGCCATTTTATTATATTCTACACCTCTTTTTGGCTCTGTGTGCCAAATCTTTTTGGGACCTTCTGAATTAAAAATGACCTTGAACTGTAGGGCAGATGGTTCTGGGAGCATGCCCTTCCAATTTAGGTTTCCAAGAACACTCTGGTGCTCTTAGATATGTCTTAGCAGAGACAGATGTCTGATGTCTGGGGCTGGTTTCACTCCACTTTCAGGGATAACATTAGCTATTAGGTTAAAATCAGCAAAATTCTCTTTGGAGCCACCTAAATCTGATTTTACAGGTCTGTGTGCAAACTTCAACCTTGACTCTCAGTCATTTCCCCACCCTGTCTCAGGATATCATTTGAGAGGAGTTATAGGATACTGACTCAGAATCAGTATCTTAAACTTTATAGGCTGTCAGGTGGGATAGCATTTTGGCGGCTATGACTCTGTAATCCTCACACCAACCTGTTGGGGTAGGTACAGTTATTGCCCCCACTTCATGAATGATCAAACTAACATTCAGACAAGTTAAATAAATTATGCAAAGTCACATGGAAGGATATGGTGGATCTAGGATAGAAGCTAACTGGTTTTAATTCCATGAACAGTGCTTAAGTATTATGCTTTCTAGAGTGCAGCCTCTGTTTATGAATATTTATTTCCCTAGTCTTTGATCTGGTCCTGATGAGTGATTGGAATATCATAATTTTGGAAAGCAGACCATGAAAAGTACAGGTTGAATTTAGTTGAGTCAGGTAGGTGTTTTTATTCTCTTGCTCCATTGGCCTATAGCATCGCCTCTTGCATCATTTGATACGATTGGTCCTATATTTTGTGAAGTTACCCTTTCCAGACCCCATGATGGCTTCCTGAGAGGCTGGCAGCCCAGCTCTCAGGTGAAGCAAGAGGCACCTTTGGCGAGATGGTCGTGTAGTGAACTTGATGGTGGTGTGTGGGAACATCTATTACCTGCAGCATTTCTATACCAAGGGCCCTAAGCATTCATTCAGTCACTTGTTCATTATTTTCTTGAATCTACCTGTAAAGGAAAAGATTCTAGAATATTTCCCTGAAACTTGCAACAGCAAGCAGACAGCCCTCAACCCAAAGGAGGTGGCTGATACAGTGAGTCAGACACACTGCTCTTCCTCTGCCTTTTCCCCTCTTATCTTATTGTTTAATAGAGTAAAGATGGGACGAAGGTAGACCCAGTGACACCCACTCTTGAACAAGGAAGGCCTTAGGGGCCCCTTGGGAGTATCTACTGATGGTAGTCATGTGATTGACATATATTCTTCCAGTGTGGCCCTGGATTGGAAGAGTTCACCCAGACTGCATGGGGGGGAGAGCCGTTGGTGCATTTGCTGTTCTGGGAGAGAGAGTGTTCCTTGCTGCATGGTTATCATGTCGCGAGGGTTGGGAACTGGGGCCGGTGAGTGATAAGGATGTAATGAATACATATGAGAAGAGGAGATTCAAGCCACTGAGCAGCATGCTGCCCTAGGCCACTTCCCATTTCAGGATGGGGAGATATTTGGGGTAGTGAATTTCAGGTGCTCACAGATGAGAGAATGTTCAAGGGGTATTGGGTCAGAGGTATGCCCTCACCTGCATTTCTAACAATGGGTGGGTAGTCCACTGCACAGAAGGACTACGAATCAGCTCTCAGTTTTATCCATTGTTTTTGCTTTTATAACTCATTTGTAGCTTTAAAAAATCTGATTAGGCCTCTCTCCTTGTGCTCGTTATTCCATGAGGCAGAGAAGATGTGCTTCTAGTTTATTCTGCGCTTCTGATTGCAGTGTCTGCACGTCAGGGCTCACTGGCTCTAGAGAGAACGAAACCTGCTATTGTAAAGCAGTTAATCGAACCTCGTGACGATCACGTCCCGAGTCCCCTGGGGTTGTGCTGGTCCCTGTGCGCCGTCAGCCCGTGTGCTGGGACCCTGAGGGTTTTCCAAAAGGAAGCAGCAAATCGGAGTTTGTGCTGCAGACCCCAGCTGCAGTCATGTCAGTGACCTTGTCTGGGTTTGTGCCAGTCTCTGGTGCTAGGGACTTGTGAAGCAAATGCTTCCAATTTTGAAATGTTTAAGAAAGTATTTGCGATACAGGCAGCAAAGGACTAGGTCCTACAGTAGAGACAGAACTCTTCCATATCAATTACAAAACATCACAATAAAAATTCATATTGAGATGCTCAATCAAGGAAAAGAAAAAGCAAGGAAAAACCATTTTTACTTACCAGTTGGCAAAGTGATGATGGTGATGATGACGGTGGTGATGATAGTGATGATGGTGACAGTGATGGTGGTGACAGTGATGGTGATGGTGACGATGATGATAGTGATGATGGTGATGGTGATGATGACAATGATGGTGATGGTGGCTGTGATGGTGGTGACAATGGTGATGACAATGATAGTGATGGTGGTGATGATGATGGTGATAAAGATGATGACGATGACGATGGTGACAGTGGTGATGACGATGATGGTGATGGTGACGATGGTGATGACAATGGTGACAGTGATGGTGATGGTGGTGACGATAGTAATGATGGTGATGGTGATGATGGTGGTGATTGTGACAGTGATGGTGATGGTGACAATGATGGTGACAATAAGTGATGATGGTGATGGTGATGACAATGATAGTGATGGTGGTGATGATGATGGTGATAAAGATGATGACGATGGTGACAGTGGTGATGACGATGATGGTGATGGTGACGATGGTGATGACAATGGTGACAGTGATGGTGATTGTGATGGTGGTGATGCTAGTAATGATGGCAATGGTGATGATGGTGGTGATGATGGTGACAGTGATCGTGATGGTGACAATAGTGATGATGGTGGTGGTGATGGTGGTGATGATGGTGACGGTGATGGTGATGGTGACAATGATGGTGACAGTAAGTGATGATGGTGATGGTGATGACAATGATAGTGATGGTGGTGATGATGATGACGGTGATAAAGATGACGATGACGATGGTGACAGTGATGATGGTGACAATGGTGATAATGATAGTGATGGTGGTGACGATGATGATGGTGATGGTGACGATGATGGTGGTGACAGCGGTGATAATGGTGATGACATCACATATTGGCGAGGCAATGGGACTCCGTTGGTACTACCGCACCACAGGTCAGTCTTGCAGAAGCTTGTCAGACTAAAATGCATGGACTATGAGCCATCCACATCCTGCACCTGCTTACAGAAACACTCACGCATGTGCACTGGAGTTCAGCATTGTTTGATTAGCGAAAATCCGCAAGTTGCCTATGTGTCTACCTGTGTAAGCAAATGAGCCCATGTTGTATCCAAGCAATGGGATTCTAGGTGGTGGCTCAAAGGAAGGAAGCAGATGCCCAGGTAATGGCAAGGATCATACGCAGAGCATAGGCTGTTGGCCTTAAAGAGCAGAGGCAGGATTTAGAATTATTTATACAATGTGACATAACTTAGTTAAAAAGAAAGTGGCCCTGCAGATACTGAGTGACTGTCTATATATGTCCATTACTACAAAGGAAAAGGTCTGTTGGTAGCATCTCTAGGGAGCTGGTATTAGTGGGGTCAATAGGACATGAGTACATCTGGAATGCTTATTAGATTTTTACAAGGTCATTATTTGGGATAATCAAAATTGAATTTTTGAAAGTTTTTTTTTTTTTAAAAAAGAGGAGAGATGAATTAGTGGGTAAATATCCATTAGGTCTGCTACTTACCTTCAGAAGTCCCCAAGGGCAGCTAGAAATCAAGAGCCCCAACAGTGGAAGACTTGCAGTCACCCCTTTTCATTTTCTTATTAGGTCTCTGGTGAAGATTAAGTGAGCCTGTGGGCATCTTGCTCTCCCCTGCACCCTTGGCCCAAATATGGTGCCTGGCATGAAGCTGGCACTGAATAAATGTGCGTTGAATTTGTATTGAACTTGGTGGTTTGGTGTGGAGTGTTCGGGTGGTGCTGCAGCCATGCACCTGGGGATAGATTATTGTCATGCCTTATAGTCAGAGGTGTCCTGGCTTCTGATTCTGAAGCGCGGACTGTGCACACAGGCCCTGGGTTCACATGAGCCTCTGCTTTCCTGAGCAGAAAGTCCCTTGGCCTGAAGAAGAGATGGGCTTCTAGCCCTCCAGCCTGAGGCTTTTCTCTGACCTGCCTCGAGTGTGTGAGCAAGGCCTGGTTTCATGGGTCTGCGGCATGTGTGGGCACATGGGGTCCCATGCCCAGAGAGGCCCGGTGTTGGTTTAATGTGCTGCTGTCCCCATCTTGGAATTCTTTTTTAAAAGCTTAATTTATTTTTGAGCCCAGAGCTCATTCTTCTTTTTTGAATTGTACATTTATTTTATTATATGTCAGTTTACATAGAAGGAAGAGGTAAATAGGATGTGGTGACTTAAGTAGAAATATACTGAAGATATTAACATAATTTTTATACTTTGGCAAATAGGCTACAATTCTTCCAGTTTTATTGAAAAATAATTGACATGCATCACTGTGTAAGTGTAAGGCATACAGAATGATTTACATACCTTGCAAAATGATGACTAAATAGGTTCAGCTAACATCTATCTGATTTTTCATGGTCTTTGACTCCTTACGTTGGTATTTGTGTAATTGGACACCTTTTCCAGACTTGACAGGTTTGCTTTGACACACAGCTCTTCACCAGTCAGCTTCCTTTGGGTTTCTGGGTGTGTCCGCTGGTAACACCCTCGGGCAGGTGAGGCCTGCTGTTGCCTATTTGGGGGCAGCTGTGTGAGCCCTGAGGACAGGGATGGGCATGTGCTACTGGACGAGCTCAGTCGCATGGGGGTGCCGGCCTGGTTCCCTACCCTAGCAAGACTGTAGGAGGAGCCCCTTGATGGCCCGGATTCCCAGGTCAGGCTCCCTGGATGGTTGGGATGGGTACTACATTCAGTAGTAGCTGGGGCTGAGAATTAGCATCCCTGCCCTGGCAGGCAGCCGGCCAGGGCCCAGGGCCTGCACACCTCGTTGTTTGGAGGCCTGAATCAGGCCTGAGTGTGCCCGGGGTCAGGTGATACCCCCGGAGTTGCCCTGCCTGTGGGGGAAGCCATGCTGTGCAATCTGTTCAAGTGCCACCGCACGTCGGCCTGTTGAAAGCGCAGCTTCCCTCGTGCTCTGGCTTGGGTCCCTGGTCAGCAGGCTGAGGGCTGGACTGAGTGATGCTGGGGCTACGAATCAGCCTCCCTGCACATGCAGAAAGAGAATCAGGCCTGAAGTCAGTAAAGCTCTTTGTTGCTTCACTGCAGCTGACCCACAGCCCAAGCTCCCTGGCCTTGTTTTGCAAACGATTGGCTCTGCCTTTCCACCTCTAGGGCTGCTGGGTGCACAGCCGTCAGGATCGTCACCAGCCCTTCCACATGTGGGACCAGAAGACACTCCACGTTGGGTGGGGCTGGGACCCAGCACCTTATCTCGGTGTGGACAGACTGGGCTCTAGGGCCCATATAACTCCTGATTTGAGGATCCAGATCTCCTCAAATCAGGCAGAGAGATCTGCACCCCACTGAGGTCCCTGGTCTGAGGGCACCCGGACTAGGTTGGGCACTTGAACAAAGCCTCTGGTTGGGATACTCCTCGGGCACTGCATGTAGGAACTCTGCCTGCCAAGATCCATGTGCTGGTTGCTGTAAGCCCCTCCCCGCTTCCCCATCACAGTCAGGTTTCTAGTGGCTGAGCCTCCTGATCCCCTGCCATCCCCATGGTGTGAGCTCAGCATAGGGGCTCCTGCAAAGCAATCCGTGGTGCTGGGGTGGCATCCCAGCTGGCCCCAGGCCCTCTTTCCCACTGGAAGAACCGGGGCTCAGAGAAGACCTCACCACGGGGGCTACGCTGGCCTTGGGGAGGGGCGATGTGCTCACCAGGGAGCCTCTTCTCTTCCCTTCTACTGAGCCTGTCTTGGTCTCTGACCTGCAGGGGTACCTCAGCCCCACCCCATGTTCCAGCATTCTCAGTGGTGTCTTGCTCTTGAATAGGTGTTAGTTTTTCTTCCTGTGAGGGGGGAGAGTGAAGTCAGGAACAACTTTGGTCACCATCTTGATGCCATCACTACTTGAAATTATAACCTTTGAACACGGGGGCCTAATTTTTCCTTTTGCACTGGACCCTACAAATCATGTAGCTGGGCGTGGTTAGCAATTTATTGGGCTACCCTAAGCCAGGCAGTAAGATGTGATGAGAATCCGAACCCCATGGAAGAAGCAGCTTCTGGCTCACGACTCCATGAAATGCAGACAGCTCTGATGCTGAAGCAACCAAAGGAGCTCTTTAGGACATGGAGAGCGTGGACTTCCATGATGCTCAAAGGAGGCATGGAATCTGTTTGCATTTTTGCCTTGTGCAAAGTGTGCTTGAAAGTATATTAGATGACCACAGCTCCTGAGCACAGCACCCCTGAAGGAGGCCTTACTGCATGAGCCCTGAAGATGGGGAGGCTTCCATCCTACTGGACTGTTTTGCACGGAGCCAGGACATCAGGCGGCTCTGCACTCTGGATGATGGGGCAGATAGCCAGGAGGCAGCCTCTGCCACACCGCCAGTGACTTCTAGTCTGATGTGGTCCATAGCACATGCATTTCTCCACACTGCCTCTGCGCACCCTTTCCGTCCTCTCCCTGCATCCCTGTATCCCCACGGCCCTGCATCTCCACATGCCATCTGCCTCGTTCACAGAGCTGGCTCTGGGGATGCAGGAGGAGGAGATGAGAAGTACCCACCACCGTTTCTTTTCCTCCTTGAAGCAGCCTCAGCTAATAAAGAAGCATGAATTGAGGACTCAGATCTCATTTCAAAGCCCAGTGTGGCCATTTAATAATTGGGTGAGTTATTGGGCAACAGTGGTAAACCAGGACCATCCTAGGCAAATGGTAGGTTGCCAGATAAAATATAGGACACTCAGAGAAATTTAACTCCTCTGAGCCACAGAGTAAGGGTTATGTGAGAAAGGAATCTAAGGCACCAGGTTCAGAGTTGTTTGAGCCTTCCCACCTTCCCCTTCTGCTGCTCTTCTCTTTTCCTGGAATTTTCCACTAGTATCCCTTTCATCCCCTCTCCCATCCTCAGCTCTATCCCATCTGAACAGCTCTGGGGACCCCAGAAATGGCCGGGGCACAGTGGGTTTAGGATTTCCTCTAAAATGTGGAAATAGCAATGCACTTACCTCTCCTCCGTGACTCCTGATGGGGGACCCAGCCTTCCTGGTGGTTTCATTGGACAGGTGCTGAGCTGCGAGGCCGTGGGCCGCAGGTCAGGCCTGGAGGATGGGGGCAGTGGCATCCCACAGCTCTTCCCTGTTAACCAGCAGGAAAAGCCACGGGAGGCTGTGTCCAGGGAGTGTTCTGCTGCCCTTCCAAAAGCCAGACTGGTGATGGACACCCATCAGAGCGGCTAAAACCAGAACATTTCCAGACTCGGAGACTTCAGCCACCTCAGGGCACATGGAGGTTGGTTGGCTTAAATGACGGAATTGTTTCTCCTTGTCCGACAGCTCTGTTTAATGACTACCACTGAGGGGTGCATTCTGGATGACTTTTCAGGCAGATGTTGATCTCTGGCTTATAGTGGGCGAGAGAAGAGGGCAGGGTGAGGTCTGTGGCATAGATTCGCTAGTTGAAGAGAGCTGGTAGATGGACACCTTTGTATTAATATTCTAAAGATACGGGATGTTTGCAAAGTTTACTTCAGGCACCAAACTCTTAAAATACAGTTATTTTTCAAGAATGCCATACAATAGCAATAACTTTTAAAGCTCCCAATTATTTAGAACTTGTTCAGCCTTCCATCTTTGTTATGAACCGTACTTGACTTGTGTGTCATAATATTTGCCTTTCTACTCCTTTTAAGGGGTTCAGATATTTTGGAATCAATTGCACAATGCATTTTGTTTCTTACATTGTATAGCCACCAATTCTTCCCTTAAATATTTTGAATATTGAAAATAATTTCTTAGGTGACATTAATTATGATGTACATCCCTGCTGAGCAATTCTTCCCTGGTGATATTAATGATAGTGTTTTGGCATCCCTGACTGGCTCTCATTAACCCATCATAAACCCCAGCCCCAGTTAGTGTGCACAGGTGAAATCAGTGGAGGAATGAGTTGTGTGTATGGCAGATAGAGGGTATATGCAGTGTCTTTCCCTGAGGAACAGCTGAATTTGTCAACTGTCAAATCTGGATTCTCAGTAGTTCTCTGTGTGAAAATGCATTCTTTGATTTTTTCCCCCCATTTTTCAAAATAGTTTGTAACCACAGTTGGCAGTGATGTCTGTTTGCAAAATATTATCTTTGATTGCTTTCCATTCTGTTAAATCAGAAAATCCTTTTTTGACTCAAAGATACTATGCTGCGTAACTCCCTATCAATGCATCTATCTGCTTGTACCGTCTCTACTTTTGTGTCTTCCTCCACTTTTGATATTCTTCCTTTTCTTTTCTCTCTCTTCTCCATCCTTTCTTCCCCTCTCCCCCTTGTCCCCTCCCTCCTTCCTTCTTCTCTCCTTTCCCTTTTTTATGGTCTCTTGATTCCTGTATTCCTGTATTTTTTTTTTGGAATGTGTCATCAGAAGTCAGAACAGACTATTTCCTTGCATGTCAGCTGTATTCAGCCCAGGATGAAATGGAAATGCTTCCTGCCTGGTCACTTGGCATTGCAGAGTGTCATCGTGTCCTGCCCGTGTGGATTATCAGTACGTATCTCTTGATTAATAACATTGGTCATAAAATGGGATTTTAAAAGTGTGTACCACAGAGCAGTTTTTAACTTAGCAAACAGCTCGGACATGTGTTTCTCTTGGAGGCCCCATCCAGAAAAGAGCCATTCCTTGGGTTGAGATGCACATGAGAGGCTTTTACATGCATGGCATTGGGCCGGGCGTGGGCTTGGAATTTGGAATCCTAAAGCAGTTATCTTAAATCAGATACTTTTAAGAGTGAAAGAGGAGCTATTGATAATTACTCTTGGGCAACAGTGGTAAACCAGGACCATCCTAGGCAAATGGTAGGTTGCCAGATAAAATATAGGACACTCAGAGAAATTTGAAATTCACTGGGTGTCCTGTTTTTCAGTCGTCCTGGCAACTGCCTTTGTAGTCATAAACACACGAGAAATGCTACCTGCCAGCCGAGTTAATTGTCCAGTAATCCTAGCTCCAGGTTTGTGACCTCGGGCAGTATGCCAATTACTTAACACGTCATGACAACCCTGGCCTGTGGGCGGCGCTCTCCCATTTCACAATGGAGGATTAACAGGTTAATAACATCCCTAAGCTCAGACGGCTAGCACCTGGGGCGGAGGGGATGGGGAGTCGGGACCAGGACCTCAGGTCTGGCTTCCCTGCCAGCGCTTGGCCTTACCCCCCCATATCTTCCTGCCTTCCGGCCGTCACATGCCAGCAATGAGCTGCTTTTGCAGGTTTTTAAAGATCTTGCCTGAAAGTGAAGAGCCTTCAACATTACTTCTCCACTGCTGGGTTTTCCAGGCAGCAGGAGGCAACCAGCTGTTTTCACTGTATCAAACCCAAAACATGTCACGCAGAAAAAATGTCAAGTCATTTTGAAAAATGTCTGAAGTGTAATGTGCTTGACAGGGGTGAAATAGCATTGGCCATAGTCACGTAATTACTACCTCAGTGTTTGTTTACCGTGCAGCCCTTTCTTCTTCCACTTGAATTAAATCAATCTGAGCAACAGTGTAGCTTTATAAAACCCAGGTCTCGGGGCCAGCCACAGTCAGATTTTGTCAGGTTCTTCACGAGCATGATCCTTGCCAGGTTGACTAAGCAACTTAACAGTTTCTCCCATGTTCATATCTTCAGACTAAACTCAGACAGACTTATTGAATTAAAGTAAATGGAGGTCACTTTTTTTTTCCCTGCAAACAAAAAATGTAACAGGGTGAGGCATTGAGGTCCAAGATCTGATTTGAATTTCAGCGGCCACCAGGCCCTTTAACATGGAAATCCACTAGATGGCGCTGACGATTCACCCCAGTGCAACTGCGAGCCCATTTACGGATGTTAAAAAAAGTTCTTAAAAAATGTCAAGCCAGGGTTAAAAACCTGGAACTTCAACGTATTTCTTTCTTTCTTTCTTTTTTTACATTTTAAGTTTTAATATCTTCTTTGTGTTCGTTTAGATAGATGAGCCTCCTTTCTCCCTTCAATGATCTCTTTCTACCTTTCTGAATTTAGCAAAAACAAGCTGAGGAGGGTAAGAAAGTCTGTCTTCTTTAAATCATTTTGCTCTTTGTGTATGTTGCTCTTTTTGAATTTTTGCGAGACGCCTCGGACTTCATTTCCTTGATGAATTTGCTTGGGGTGTATTCACAAAACTCACCCAGTTACCCTGGATTCCCTGCGTCCAGTGAAGCTGGTTTCCCTTTCACACATCTACTGATTTCCTTTCAGAAAGGGAAGCTACGTTTACCCCTGGGGATTCGCCCTCAACAGTAGGAGGGAACAGACACCTCCTGCAGCCCTAGGGGGGCGACTCTTTGGTCGGCCATTCCTGCCGAGGCGCTCTGGGGGGAAGGCGGCGGTCCGGTTCGGACGGGACGGGTCCCTGGGCTGCGCGGACTGCGTTCTCGGCTGGGCGCGGCCAAGCAGGAAGCCTGGCAGCTGCTATGGATTTCCACTCCTAATGAGCTGCATTTTTTCCCTCCCAGAGCATAGTTCATATGGGATGGGATCCTCAAATTTTAAAAAGGAATGTTGAAAGGGAGTAACGTTAGCTTTAATCAACCAAAAAAAAAAATCATAGAACGAATTTTCAGAAAAACTTTGAGAGCCGTGCAAAGTTCTTTTGTATTATAACGGCAAGCAGTTTTTCCTGTTGTTGTTAAAGAGGAGAAAAGTCCTCTGGTTTTTAAACAGCAAACTGCCTGGTGGGAGGCCAGTGGCAGAGCCCCGTATTAGATTGGGGATTTGGTCTCGATCCGCCGTCGCAGGAGCCCTGGTGTCCCCGAGCGGTCTCACACTTCTCGGCTGCAGCTGAGATTTAGTGAGAGCTGAAAGGGACTAGGAGACTTCCTGGTGGTACTTTACAGGCTCCTGTAGAGTGAATGGCCCCTCGCCAAACCCTCCTGCCTCGTCTCCTCTGCCTGCCGTCGTGTGCGGCCATAAGAAGCCCCCGAAACGGGAAGCAGTTGTTTTTTGCCGTGGACTTTTCTTGGATGGTGAAATGAAGCATTTGCTCAAGTTAATTTTTACATGGTCGTCTAAGGATTTCATTATATTGCAGAATATTCAACGTCTGTGAAGTAAGAATCATGTAATCATAAGAGGGTTCAATTTCCCGGTCCTTGGAAAACAAAGGCCCAAGTACCCTGATTAGAATCGGACATTCTATTCAGAAGTTCAGGGGCTGCGTGCCCTGTACAGGACTCCTCGTCTGCTCTGTGGGTGGAGACTGGGGAGGAAGAAGCTGCCACTCTGCATCAAAACACAAAACCACTTCTTGAGTTTCCCCACAGTATGAAGGAATCACATTTAATACTAATTATGTCCTTGCTGCACAACTTCCTGTGTAAATTGTGGGACAATATGAAAACATTTCCAGGCCCCAAGCACGTTTTACAATGAGCTTGTATATGTGAGTTTGTTATTTGTTATGTGTCCCTTTTGATACAAATTATTCTCTACAGATTTACCAAGATGCAGTGTTGGTATTTTGCACTTTCAGAAAACTACTGGTATTTTCCCTCCCCTTCAATTGAAGTGTTGAAAGTACTGAGGATGGGTCAACCATACAGCTTTGATCAAGTTGTTGGGCTCATTTAGAATTACTTGTGCACATGTTAAGATCCCCAGTGAATTGTTTGACTTTTGTAATTTATAACTCTTTGTGCCCAGAGCCAAGATACAGACTTTCAACTACCAAGTAACCATTTTTTATATCTTTGATTAAAACTCTTCTTCCAACTCACATACTCAGAAACTGGCCTGGTCCTAAATATGGTTCGGTTCCTTGATGGATCTTGGGTGTTCTGGGTCCTTCAAAAATGTCTGGAGTCTCACTGCAGTAAGTTCCAAAACCAACTAGACCCTTGAGTTTCCTCCTTACCTGTAATAAGTTTTTCAAGGCCAGAACTTTCAGACTGTGGCAAATACGTGAAGACTGAGGATTACTGGGTCTTGCTTGATGTCACAGCCTTTTTCACCACACCTTTTGCTTAAGCCAAAATAATTAAGTGGCAGAATTCTTAAAAAAAAAAGTGGAAAGTTTTTAATTTGGGTAGGCTAACACATTTTGATCAGAATATTATGGGGCTGATGTTTTGATTCAAATCTATGAACATACTGATGTTTTGATTCAAATCTATGAACATACTGTTTGTGGAGGATTGCTCTAAATTTATTTGATTATTGCAGAAATTTGCTCAAGAACGAATTCTTTAGTATAATAACATACACATACATATATACACACACACATAGATAGATGGGTGCAGATGCATTTCTGTAACAAAGTGAGTTCTAGAATATAATGCCATTTTCCAAAATATTGTAATTAAAATGTATGTCCTTAAAGTAAACCTAACCTTGGACCTTTATAAAAATACATACTTACAAAATGTATTGATAAAATTAGTAGTTCAAACCTAATGGTCCACCTACAGGATACTAAGACAGTTACAGCTGTAAGAACTGTGATGAAGGCCTGTGGTCATTAATGTAGAGGGGTGGCCAGGCTGCATTCTCAGGCAAAGCAAAACACATGCAAACTGAAACATGCCTTGTACTGTTGTTCTCTTTTTATGAACGTGTGTATTCACAGATATACATCTAAAAGACTCTCTATCACTAGGGTAGTAGAATTACATCTGTTTAAAAATTTTTGGTCCTTTTGTGCCTCCTGATTATTGTGATAAAATTATATTACTTTTATTATCAGAAAATAAATGAAGAGGCTCATTTCTTTTAGGGAATCAACAAAGGTCACCTTTGTTTAGAGCTGTCAGCTCCCTGTTGTGTTTTTCAGATGCTGGTATCAGAATATAACTAGAGCAAAAGATGCAGATGTATTTCTGTAACAAAGTGAGTTCTAGAATACATCGTCCTCCAAAATGTTGTAATCATTTAAAGGAAGGACAAAGTAAACACATGCTCGTTTCCTAACTGTAAGTTTTCTCCCAAAAACAGAAGCATTGAAATCACTTTCTCCGAGTATTCCATGCCAACTCACCCATTTCTTGTCTTTCTTTCCCCCTAGGCTTGGTTAGGATACTGTTAAGTTTTCACTGAAACATACGTATGTATTAGGCATGTTGGGCTTTTGGCATACACATATATTGCTGTTGCTGTTCATTGTTGTTGTTTTCCCCTGAATCACTTCAGGCATTAATTTAAAAAAAAGCCTGCCTGGATTCAGTTTGTCTTAATTAAAATATAACATGAGAACGGAGAAATGGTTGACACTGGGAAGTTCCTCTAGCATGCTGTCTGCATCGTATCTCCTGAGTTCCAATTGCACGTGAAGACTGAGGATTACTGGGTCTTGCTTGATGTCACAGCCTTTTTCACCACACCTTTTGCTTAAGCCAAAATAATTAAGTGGCAGAATTCTTAAAAAAAAAAAATGAAAAGTTTTTAATTTGGGTAGGCTAACACATTTTGATCAGAATATTATGGGGCTGATGTTTTGATTCAAAGCAAAAATATGAACACAAATGCACTTGCGACATGGATTATAAAATGACTTTGTTGAGCCCAGTTCTCCATCTGGGGTTGGAAAGGGGAGGAACAAATACAGCTCAATAGGATGGTCGTGAGAGCTGAGTAGCTAGGGGCTCATGTCCTTGTTCGATGTCCATCTCCCCAGTTGTGAGCTCTGTGCATACGGAGACAGAGTCTATTACTGTCTCTGTTGTAGCTTTCCATTGGAACTAGCCAGTGCCTGCCACTTAGCAGACACTAATAAATAATCAACCAGTGAATGGATATATTCTAGAAACGGTAGAGTTGTCATATTCATGTACTTTTTTTCCCTGAGTTAGTTTCCTGTTTGACCAAATATTCTTCAGGCTTTTGTTCAATTAAAAGTTGAATTGTACAAAATAATACTTGATCTTACCATACAAAACACTTGAATCCACTCTCAAGAAACACTGGAGCACTGCTGATCCATCCAGTTCCAGCAAAGGTGGAGTAGCCTCATTACACTCAAGGCCTCCCTCTTACAACTAAAAAAGTCTAGAAATCCCAGAACAAATGGGCGTAGGAAAATTCTGACAGGTAGATGGAGGATGGACAGCCTTAGGCCCTTCAGACATGAGGGACACGTGGCTGTGGTCCCCCGTTCCCTCATTGCCTCATCTACATCATGAACAACGCACTCCAGAGGCCTCCCACCTGGACCTCCAACGAGTACAGACTGCAGGAGAGTCTGTTTCCCCTGGACAGAGATGGGGAGAGGATACTCTGACACACAAAACCTTTTTGGCAATACTCATGCTACCATATTCACCAGCCAAACACCTATGGAAAAAATAATCCCCAAGCCCCCTATGGTTTCAGCAGGGCCAAACCAAGAGCGGGCCTTCCAGCCCATGCTCCCAGCCAGCAGAGCCCCACAGCTCTGCTTCAGCCCTCTGCCTGGTGGTGTCAGCAGAACTGAGCAACGAGCAGATCCACAGTCCTGCTGACTGACGTGGGCCGTGTCATCTTCTCCCACTGGCTGGTGTTTGTTCTGGGACTGATGGGCCATCTCCTGCTTGGTGGGTGCAGGCAGGGTTCCTGTCTCCCTCCCTCCCAGGGTGCTGTCAGTGGGGTCTACCGTGAGCCGAGTCTCCGCCCCTACCTGGCATCAGAAAAACTGAATGAGCTGGTGCAAGTGGGAGTTGTCTGATTCTCCTTTCTCGCACCCCGTGGGAAGCCGAAGCTCTACACTCTACACCCCAGCCACACCGCACCGAGACTGAACAGGACGGTGTGCCGCTGAGTGGGTTGGCACTCTGGTTTCGGCCTAGACCTACCCCCACCAGAGCCAGCTGGGTCCTATATGGCGTCAGTGAGACTGGTCAAGGCAGTGCAAGGTGTGGCTGTCAGTACTCCAGCATCTCCAGACCCAGTGTGAGTGGGGCCCAGCGGGGAGCTGAGCTTCTGTGTCCATTCTGCGGCAACAAAGAGGTGCTGGCCACTGACCAGTCCCTCACTCCTCCAGCAGCAGAGTCCAGCAGGGAGCGGCCTTCACACGCCTGCTCAGATCCAACAAGGTGATGCGAGCTGGAGCCCCGCGTTCCCCAGGAAGGTGCCAGCAGGGCTGAGGGGAGAGCTGAGCTGCCACCCCACCTGAATGTCATGAGGGGATGTGACCCACTGCCCCACGTTTGGGAAGACAGCATTGACAGGGCCCAGTGGAAAGCTGATGCACACTCGGCCCTCCTGCTACCCCCCAACAGGGGGGTGACTGCTACGTAAGAAGATTAAATAGGATCCAGAGTCTCAGAATATAAAATCCACAATGCCCGGGATATGATTGAAAATCACTCATTATACCTAAGAAAGATCACAACTTGAATGAGAAAACACAGCAAGAATCAAGAATGATCCAACGTTGCAACTATCTAATGAGGATTTTAAAGAAGCCATCATGAATACACTTTGACAAACAACTACAAGTTCTTTTGAAGCGAATGAAAATTAAAAAATATCAACCAATAGAAGTTATAAAAAAAGAACCAAATGGAAATTATTGAGCTGAAAATTATAATCACCAAAATAATGATTAAAAAAAAATACACCTTGCAAGATAGGTTCAATAGTAGAATAGAGATGACAGAGGATAGAATCAGTGAACTTGAGAACAGACCAGTAGAAATTATCCAGGAATTTACGCAGTCTGAGAAACAGAGAGGAATAGATTTAGGGGGAAAAAAAAAGAATAGAGCTGGTTGGGGTCATTTGTGAGACAAGAACAAAAGAACTAACATTAATATTATCAGAGACCAAGAAGAGGAGAGAGTAAAATTGAAAAAGTATTCAAAGAAATAATGGCTGAAAGCTTCTTAAATTTGGTAAAAGACATAAACCTACATATCGGAGAAACAGAAACTGAGTAAACTCCAAATAAGATAAAACCAAAGAAATTCACATGAAGACACATCAAAATCAAACTTCTGAAAACTAAAGGCAAAGAAAAAAATTGATTCATTATTTATAGGGGAATTATCCATTTGCATTACTGCAGATTTCTCATCTAAAACCATGGAGGCCAGAGAAAGGGGTACAATGTTAGCTAAGTACTGGCAGAACTATCGGTTGAGGCAAAAATATCATTCAAGAATGAAAGGAAAGTTGAGAAATTCTCAGACTAAGGAATGCTAAGACAATTTTTGCTGTGAGATCTACCTTTAAAGAATGGGTGACCAAAGGTTTCTAAACAGAAAGGAAATGATGGCTGAAGGCCATCGTATGATGGGCTTGAAACTTCAGAAAGGAAAGAACATCAGGATGGATAAAAGTAGGGGCGAATGTAATAGACTATCATTCATGAGCTTCTTCCATCAGATTTTGTGGTGGAAGCAAAAATTATAAAATCTAATGTGGTGCTCAGTACATAAAGGAAGCTGTTAGGACAATTTTACACAAAAAGTGAGGAGGTGAAGGGACCTAAATGCATGTAAGTTTCCTACATTTCACTGCCAGGAGACTGTGATAAATCATACATCCATGTTGTAGTATCCAGCATAACCAGTATTTCAGATTGATAATTCTCTTTTCTGACATTTTTCAGTACACGGTTTCACACCTGCACATGTTCCTTACAGAATGCAGAGTGTTGGCTTCTGAGGATTTTTCATAAATGGTTTCCTATTCTACATGGAACTCTGCAGTGTGCTTTTTTATTCAATATGTTTTCTTTTGACAATGATTCCTCGTAACTACTGTTTTAGATATGAATGCACTTTAGTTTTCTGTTCCTTTATGAAGAGATGTTTTTTTAAGAGATATTTCCAGTTCAGCCAGTACAAGAAATGCATAATGGACATGCATATCAGGGGCTCCTGAATACATGTGTGTGTTTTTCTTTTTGAAGTTTCCTAAGTGAAATAAAGCCCCTTGGGGATTTTCCCCCGTATTGTTCCCATGGCTCACTCTGGCGCATGTGCTAAACTAGGTTCTTGCAGATCCCATTTAGCAGGGCCAGCTTTCCTGGAGACACAGGAGATGGGCTCCTGCATCACAGCAGGCCTTCAGCCAAGGGGTCCAGGCCTTGCAGGTCACTCCTCTTAGACCACCAGGATGTTCAAGAAACCTTTTCATTGTGTCCCGGGATCCCTGATTGCCTACAGATCCATGTCCTTGAGAATTCCTGGGCAACTAGGAGACCTGCTCCTTTCCTTTCTTGATTCCTTCCAGTGTGGACGGACATGAACCCTTACACTTCTGTGATCGGCCATGCTGGTTACACAGAGTGAGTCAGGAGGCCAAGTGCATGGTGGTCAGAGGTGCCATCTCTGCAGTCAGGGAGCAAGGGAGACAGACGCATGGTGACCGAGAGTGTTTGCAGATCGGCACACTGTCCATGTCTGGCCTCAAGTGCGCAGGCAGTCCCAATATTCCACAGAGCGTTGGTGGGGTGGGGAGAGGATACCTAGATACAGGAGTACAGTGGGTATGTAAGTGCTGTGGGGATTGTCCTAAGGAAAATATTAAAGACAACAAAATTATAATAAATTAGTGATGATCAAATTGCCAACTAAACTTTCTCTGAGGACAAGAAGGGCTTCGTTAACTCGACGGGAAGGGTCCTGGGAAGGGGGCGGTGTCACTCCTTAATGTGACTGCTAACACTGTCATGCTTTTTGTATGAGGAAAATTTATTGGTTTCTAAGTGAATTTTTTTAACTTCCTTGTGGGTTCCTTCCCAAATACGATAGTAAAATGATTTGGAGACTGGCATGTAGGGGGTTTTAGTTCCTCATTTGTGTTTGATGGTGTACCTTAGGATGGGTGATTCATCTTTACCAGCTCCCAAATAAGAGACATGAAGACTTTTACAAATAATTTTCAATTCTGGAAACCTTCCTAAAAAAATGTTGCTTTGGGAAATCAGGATGACCTCTGGTTGCAGGTTTTTCAGAGCATCTCCCTCGTAGATGGGAAAACTCTTTGGGACATTAATGCATAATTAATCCATGTTTCTCTGTTTAAAGGAAAGACTGAATTGAATTTTTATTAAAAGCATTTAAGGTGACCTGTCTTTTGCAGCAAGGGCATTCAGACGGCTAAATTATGATAAAGGGAGCCGGTGCTTCTCAGCTATCATCGTTCTAAATTTGCATAAAGTAATCATAATAGTGAAAGACATTAAGTGCATTAATTATCCATTAAAGAGGTAATTTGACAATCATTAAGGGAGGCCTAATAGATTGGTGATCATCTTTACAAATGATGTACTTGATCTAAGCCTTATATAGCACCAAAAAGATTAATCTGCCATTTCTACTTTGGTAAAAAATATATTTTGTTTTGGTTTTCTAGTAGCTTCTGTTAGGAATTGAATATTGGAATGAGTGAGCAAACATACATTTTGTGCCTGTCCTATAACTCTGCGTAAGATGTGTGGGAATACCGCTACCCAGTCACTGACCGGGATGTGTCCCGCTGGCTGGTGGGGTCCGGTGTGAGGAACCTTGCCAGGGTCTGGAGATCAGCAGCTGTAAAAGCAGGTCATCTCACGCTCTCGTGGCCGCCACCCCATTGATCCCACGGTGGTTGCAGGGCCCCACCTCCCGTGGCATCACACCAGCAGTGCAGAGTCACCTTTGTCCAGCCCGCCTTGTCAATTACTTTGAAATGTCTTTGCCTCCATTTGGGTTCCTGTTTCACATCAAAGAAGCCCATTCAAGCTCGCCTGCATAAAGGAGATTAATTTTTTCTGAGTTTGGGTAGTGGGTTTGCTGTGGAACCCAAGGGCAGCAGAACAGCCAGGCCTCCAGGGCCGAGGGGGTTCTTAGACGCCCCGGCCGTCTGTCTCCCACCCATCAGCGTGTGCTGTTTTCCTGGCAGCGTCTTTGCAGACCTGCTTGCTCTTCTTTGTCAGGAGCACAGGCCCTGGCCCTAAATTTAAGCACCTTTCTGAAGCCAGTGCTGGCAGTTAACAGACCAAAGGTTTGAGTCCTAACCCCAGATTCCATGGAGGCAGAAGCTGTGGCTGTGTTTTCATCATGCGCCTGCCCCTGGCTCGATAAGCCGTGGCCAGGGGAGAGGTTCGTGTCATAGAACATGCCTCAGGGGAGGGGGCTGCAGAGAAGGCTGGTGGCTGGCCAATCCCTAGGGAGTCTACCCTTGACCTCTGGGATGTACGCTCCACTCGCCTCCTCTTGTGTCAGGAAGAGGGGAACCAGCTCTCGCTGCTTTCTTCCCTGCTGTTCGGCTGTCTGATGTGCTTCTCCAGTGTAGCATGTGCATCGTGTCCCTGTCACTTGGTAACCAGGGCCTTCCTGATGCCTTAATACCCACAAGTCCAGATCTGCCCTTGCATTCAGATGGCCCTCTGACCCTGTCTGGCCAAACCCATCCTCACTTCCCTGTAGACCTTTCCCGCAGGGCTGGCTTGCGTCCCCCCCTTTTCTTACTCACACTCTGGACCTGTGCTCCTGCGTCTTGTCTGGGGGTGTCTCTGACCTCCCACCTTTCCCCTTCCAGAGATCCCAGGCAGACCTGGGTTCAAGCACCTGGAGTGGGAAGGGTCACACCTTCCTTGAGGGGTTGGTGTGAAAAGAGGCCAGCGCTGAGCCTCTGTCTGGGGCTGACCGTGGTAGTAGGAGGGACACAGGTGTTTTTCTTTAAGGTCCAGATCAAACGCCATCCGCCCCAGGAAGGCCACCCTCACCGCACTCCGCCTTCCCGTGCTCAGGCTGCCCCGGCCTTGCTCCCAGTTGAGCAAGGAACCGTTCCGTGGTGTGCGCTGGTCTTCCTGAGCCCCTTGCTGGGTTACAGGCTCCTTAGGGTAGGAAGAGTGTCTTCCGTTTCTTTTCAAACTCCACTCAGGAAATGCTTTTCTTCATTGCTAGGCATACGTGATCTAGTTCAACTCAATAAACATTTCTAAGTGTCTTTTATGTGCCAGATATCATTTATTGAAAAAAATTATCCTTGACCCAGCAAGGGCCCGTGAGGTGAATAAATTCTGAAGGATGATGTATTTGATTGGCATGGTAATGACACAGAAACTTTTACTGTCAAGTCTCTAATTATGCATGGTTTTATATTGGCTCCTGAACAAAGAAAACCACAAAGCACTGTTCCCTTTGCTTGAATCTGCTTAAATTACTGATATGGACTTAAGTACATTCTATAGGGTAACTCACAGAGTCTGTTTCAATCCCATTCTCTCTTGCCTTCTTGATCCGTCAGCCTTCCACGCATCTGTGAGTGTCCGTGTGACCTATAGTTCTGGCCAGTGAAATATTGGTAGATGCGCCTAGAAAACGTTTCTCCCATCATTTAAATGTACAGAGATTTGCAAGAGAAGGCTTTTTCTCCTTCTCCCTTCTTCCTGCCTGGAACACAGATGCTGTGCCTGGAGATGCAGCAGCCATTCTGCTGCCATGAAGATGAACATCATAGGCTATGGATGGTGGACTAGGAAGGTGGTACCTCGGTGGTGCTCTTGAGTGGGTTGCATCTGTTCTTAAGTGCCCACTTCTGGACAACATTATTCCTGAGAAAAACAAAGCTCTTGTTTAAGCTATTGTTGGGTAACTTTTCACCTCCTTGCAGTTGACTGCACTGTCCATAGACTGACATTCACCCAGACAGTTTCAAATCTTCAGAAGAAGGATGGGAATTATGTCCCTTGGTTGGTAGTTTAATTCGGCTGTTTCCTAAGTCAGCATTCATCCACAGACACATCATCCATTACTCCAATCAACCAACTTCATGTGCACTCAGTATCTGTGGACTGGGCAAGGGCCTGGGCCAGGTGCTCCAAGAAGCAGGATTCCTATCTTACGTGAACAGGCAGCCACTTCATGAGTTGCTGCAAAGGTCAAGTTCATGAAACCACCCCACTGTTTGCTAGCTGCGTGGGAACTTGAACATGAATCCACACCTCCCGAACTTGCCTTGTCTGAAGAAATGGCTGTTAGTATCTTCCTAAGGGAATATCTACCTGCAGGGAAGGGCTGTATGGAACTGTCATAGATTTAATATTGTCCTGGCACACAGGTGTGGAAGGAAAGTCAATGGAAGGAAGTAAATGGAAACAGTTGATGAAGAGAAGCACTTTGAATAAACTACTCATACTTACTGGTGGAAGAGACAACATGCCATCAGGGAGATGAGGAGGGCAGCTTTTTTCGCCAGAACCGGAGAACCGGTCTCAGGGGAATTCAGGCTAGACTAGGGGTTCTGCCATACCACCAGCCGCCTGCTTTTCCCAGGCTGTTTAGTTTTGTTGTCTACGTGTGTGTGTGTGTGTGTGTGTGTGTGTGTGTGTGTGTGTGTGGTGGGGCAGGCAGACTGGCATGGTAATGGGGCACAGTTCATTTTAGGCAGTGTCTTAGGTTGTGGTAAATCTGTAGTAGACCTCATGCTCGCCAGGCCCTGCCTTCTGTCCACTGGATCACCAGAGCTTGGGTGGCAAGTTCTTCAAGGCTTCTTCCCTAGGAAGAACTAGGGAAGAACTAGGAAGGTCCATCCACATGGCAGATGCTTTCTTCCCCTCACCCCACACGCCCTCCACTGTGACCCCGGGAGCAGGGCCAGGTCTTCCGCAGGCCACCTGGCACCAGCTCAGCTCCCCATCTGCAGCCAGCCGCTGGGATCTGGCATCCTTTCTGCCCAGCATCGGTCCCATTGTGTTCAGCCTTCATGTTCGTCTCTTGCCATGTCTTGTCTTCAATACCAGCAGATAGAGAGACTGGGAAGGAAAATGACTTTCACTGTTTCTTTCTTTGATTTGAGTCATGGGTCACTGGTCAAAGGAGCCAGAGAGTCATCTTTGCTTTAGAGAGGTCTTGCAAGACATGTCCCTGTTTGTTCTGGGGTGGGGAGCAGGCTGAAGATTTTGTCTGTATGTGTCCTAATTCTCTTTGCTTCTGTACTTGCCCACCATGTCATTCAGTATTGGCAGTGGGCTTTAAACCACCAGGTGATGCCCACTCTATCCCAGCAAGACCAGGAACGGTGGAGACCTGGCCACGTTTAGTGTAACAGAGACAAGGAGCATGGTACACTGTTGCCCGCTTCCCACCTGTTCCCATCTTCCTTTGGGTGCTCTCTCAGTGCATGTCCCGGGTTGAAAATATTAACCAAGTTGCCCAGCTTTCCCCTCGCCAGAGGGAAGCCCCAACCCTTTTAGCATCTCCCAGGACTTGAGTTTGAGCAGAACATCCCAGGCCCTCTGTCGGTTTCTGGCCATGATGTTGATTAGTTCTTGCCGCTTGGAAATCCATGGTGGTCCTACTTCCTTCTTTCTCAAGCCTTGACCAGGAATCCACACCTCCCAAACTTGCCTTGGGCTGCTTCCTAGACTAGCCTCTTCCATTTCTTGCACTTTTTTGACTCATTTTGTTCATGGGCAACTACCCCCTGAGACGGTCAGCAAATCAAGGAGACCAAGCAACATGAGCAAGGGCCCTGCAGAGCTGAGCCTCTCCCCTCCAGGAGGCACCCAGAGCTGCCGGCGGCTACAGTTCTTGCTTTTGTTGATTTTAATTGTTGAACTGAATTTCAGATGCTGTTGAGGCCTTCAAAGGTCTATATTTCTGAATGACATGGCTATAGGGGCTGACAAGTCCTTACTGAGAGCTTGGCTGTCTGCTCAGTGCTGCTTTTAGGATTTTCTTATTAGAAGTAACTGAGTTCCTTTTACTGTTGCTTTAGGGATCGATGTCCTCTTTCTTGGGAAAGAGCCAGTCTCTCCAAGTGTAGCTCAGATTCTGCATCCTCTGGGCAACTATCCTCTCCTCATTCCTACCCTGCTGCCTGAATAGGGTAAGCCCCTGCGTGCCATGGATGAGGCAGAACGTAACGTGCCGGAGCATGCAAATCCAGAGCCCACCCGAGCCGGGCAGGCTGCAGAGAGGAGCTGGGGTGGCCAGGTGTCAGATGGAAAGCAGAAGTGATTCTGAGCCTCAGGTCGGGGATACGGTGGCAGGGCAAACACAGCTCCCGCCCTCCCAGGTGGACTGCCGCGGCTCTGCTCCAGCCAGCGCTGCCATGTGCAAAGGCAGGGCCACTGTTTTCAGAGCTGGAAATCCATACTTTGAAGTGAACCATCCCATTTTTTTTAAAAGAAATGCTGGCAATGAATCGAAATTGAAAACATTGTGCAGACTTCACTGTTGGGGCCAAAGAAAACATGCCTGCAGACTGATCTGAAGGCTGGAGGTTCAAGAATTCTTGACCTCCATAAACTTAGGAACCAAGCCTGAGTTATATTAATTCATAGAAAAAAGCAACTTGCAGAAGAGCATGCAAGTTATCTGTATCTTTGTCTATGTATCTATGTAATCTATCTACCTATAGAGATGCATGCATGGGAAGTATCCATGGCTAAACCTGTATAGAGGTATAGGTACATATGCAGATGTAGACATCTGTACGTGTGTGTGTGTGTATGTATATACGTACATGCATATAAATATACATGCATACACGCACACATTCATGTATGAATGGGGAGAAAGTGGAAAGCCAACATCATTATTGCCAGTGATTATATCTTGAAGGAGGTGGGAGTGTTGGGCACTTAAAATTTTCATATGTCTTTTCTATAAGGTCTAAGTTTTTAGAAATAAACACGTCTTACTTTGGTAGAGAAACAGAAAGTTTATGACTAAAATAGGAGGTGGCGAGGCAGGGTCTGACAGTCCATACTCGTGCGGTCACCAGTCTGCTCCCTTGTTGCCTAGGGGCAGGTTTACAAAGCCTCACGCCTGCTTTTTGCTGAGCCCCCTGGAGGCAGGAACACCCTTATTTTCGCTGCATCTCTGTGCCTGTTGTAGAAGCTGCCCCAGCATGTAGGTGGCCATCAGTGGGCTCTGAGGAGGCTGAGTGAGTGGAAGGAATAGGCTGGCAGGAGCAGCTCTGATAAGGAAACTTGAGAGCAGATTGGCATTCATTGTGAAACTGCCTCAACACTGGGTTGCATGCGCCTGTGCTCCTACAAGAGGGCACATTCCCTGTCTTGCCGGAAGGTACCTCTGCCAAGCTGCAGGGCTCAAGATGCTTCAAGCTGACTGATCAGCCGTCTGTCTTCCTCTGCCATCCACACGCAGTCAGAATCGAGGCCCTTGCTTGTTCAGGTTCTCAGTTCCCAACCTTCGCCAGTTTGGTAAAGAACTTCCTTGGGGAGAAATCCACTGAGCATGAGAGAGGGTGGGAACAGCGAGGCCTCAACTGGGTGGTGAGGGGGAGCGGGAAGGTGAGGGGTCAGGCAAGAAGCCTGGGTGCGCCAGTCAGGCCTCTCCCCCACTGTGCTGTTCTTTCCTTTGAACACTTACAGAAAAGGGCAGTGAGTAGCCAGACAAACACCAAGATTACTGCCCAGAACTCCTGGATACTCACCTTTTGTCACGTTCGCTTGTTTGGCTGTCCTCTTGTCTCCTTAAGGAGCACTGCGTCGTTCTGATCAAACATTACTCGTGGGGCCGTCCTAAGGGTGGGACTCCTGAATAATGATATTCAAGGAGGCATCCTGACAGTGCCGTTGAAGCCCTCTCAGAATCCGGGCTGCAGATGCCTGCTCACCCCTCCCGCAGAGCTGGGTGCCTGCCGCGTGTGGCCTGGCACGCTCTCCCTAGCAGGCCCTGGCCAGCGCCATGCAAGTGCCCTCTGCCCCTTGGACTCCCCTGGAGCAGAGTGTCCTGGAGTGACTCTGATCTACAGATGGGGTGTCCACGTTCCAGATCCTTCAAGGTGGGATCTGGAGGGAGGGCACCCCAGGAGGAACATTTTTCAAGCTGAGCGTTGACATCTCAGTTAATTACACAATAGCCAATTTTTTAGCCAACCAGACTGTCCTTGTTTTCAAATGTTATGAACCAGACGTTCCGAGCTCTTTCTCCTTTGATCAGTGTTACACAACTTTTCTGAGTTCTGATCTGTTCCGATTCAACATAGATTAAAACCACCACATGAACGACAGCTACAGGTTTTGTTTTTCTTAAAAATGATCTATCTGGCGTGGGGAGTGAGTCTGCGAAATTTAGTATGCTGGGTGAACGTATTAACAATGAATTCTTTGCCAAGCTGATTAAAATTCGGAAAGCGTGAAAATAAGAGAAATCCCGGAAAAGCGAGTGGTCCAAGGAGAACATCAAATGTTTCAAAGGCTGTTTCAGAAGGGGTACCGACTGGTTCGAATCTAAGAACCTTAAATGGCTGTGGGAGGAAGTTTCCAGAAAATGAGCTATTTCCAATGTTTTGTTTTCATGTCAGTCACACGCAGAACATACAGGGCTGGCGAGCCAGCCCGCAGAAGTGAGACTTGTGGTGTGGTGGGACCCGCCTGGGAGCTGTAGAGAGCTCTTGTTTGTTTGGATTCTTCACGACCTTGAATGATGACAGGAGGGCGTCCATCGGTCGGTCCTGCTGACACTCAGGTGAGGCTCTGCCTGTCTCTTATTGAGTCAGTTATACATCAGGGCAGATAGGGCCAGAGAGCCCAACTTCCCTATACTTTTGAAAACCATGCTTTGTCAAAAGTGTATGAAAGCTAGGAGGATTTAGTCTTTCTTTTTTATTTATTTATTTATTTATTTATTTATTTTTTTATGACGGTATCATTGATATACACTCTTTTGAAGGTTTCACAAGAAAAACAGTGTGGTTATTACATTCACCCTTATTATTGAGTCCCCCTCATGTCCCATTGCAGTCACTATCCATCAGTGTAGTAAGATGCCAAGAGTCCGTTTGTCTTCTCTGAGCTACACGGATTTAGTCTTTCTTATAATGACACTTTTTACCGTGAGCCAACCTTTGAGTTATTTCAGATGACATTTCTGGTCATTCGGGATAGGTAATTCTACTACCCTTGGCTTCGGAGGCCTTAGTAATACATTAAAGTCCTTCAGTAAAACCTCTGAGAGAGGGTTCCAGGGAGAACTCTGAATTTAACAATAGAAAAGGCCTTGGTTATGGATTTTATCTCTTTAGGTTATGACAGAAAATTCGCCATAGAGAAGCATAGCAACAAAGTAATTGGCAAAAAGGTTCAAAGGGTGATCTGGCTTCCAGCAGGATGAACGTGGGGCTCAGATGATCTCAGCACGGCCCCTGACACTGCTTGCCTGCCTTCATCATCCAGTCCTGCGCTTCTGGTTGGGTCCTTTCTCAAGCCGGCCAGGGTGCCACAGCGTGAGCCCCACTTCCCAGGCCCAAAGCCGGGTGGCAGAGAGGAGCTGCCTCCCCGGGAGCTCAACACAGGGGTCTCCGATCTGGGCTCGTCGCCTCCGTTTGGCCTCACAGGGTCAGCCTGAGTCACATGCCCGGCTCTGAGTGGAGCATGAGCCCTGGCTGCTGAGGCCTGGGTCCGCAGCTCCTCCAGGATGGGGAGGCCTGCCCCCTAGACCCGTGTTCTAGACCCTGCTCCACCCAGGGATTTGACCAGCGTCATTAGGACCTGGATACTTTGTGTCTCAGTGTCTTCTTCCTGGGCGTTGTCTTTACTCTTAGATAAGCTGTGATCCCCTCAGGCCCCCAGCTGAAAGGAGTAGAGGTCTGGTTCCTCTAAAAAACCGGAATTGAGACAAGAGGTCGACCAGGCACACGGAGAGGCGGGACCCTGCAGTCGTCCCTTACAGAGACGCGCCAGTGAGCTGGCGGGGCGGAGAGCGAGTGAGCCGGGCCGTGGTCTCAGCAACGCGCTCCGTCCCCACCCCGCTGGTCCCCAGGGAGCTCTGTGTCAGGCTGCAGGCTTCCAGGGAGCTTGTGAGCCAGACAGACTCACTGCTTCCAGTCCCACAGCTCGGGTTCTGTGCCTCATTCCACCATTACACGGTCTCCATTTTCCAGCTGCACAGAGAACCATGTTCTTTTGTGTGTCGGGGGGGGTGCCCTGCATCATCTCTGCGGAGACTGTTCTTCTCCAGTTATTTTGTGTCTCTTCACATGGCCTGAGGTGAATTTTAAAATGGGTGCGTTGGAACCATGGGCTACATCATTTATCTATTTTACAGATAGTGTTTTACATTATTTATTTATTTTCAACATCCCTCCATCAACCCGTCTGTGGAAAACCAGAAAACGCAAACTCCTTTCTAGTGTCACAGTTTGACTGTCGTTGTGAATCCTTAAGTTCTGCCTGCCTGTTGGAAAAACAGAGCAGAAGAGCCAAGCGCAAGAGTCAGTACATGTGCTGTTATTAATCACACTCAGTGAATGCTTCTTATTGAATGGATTGTACGAAACACAGGAGCGCGAGCTCTGGCTTTTGATATAAACCGTGTAACAGGAAAAGAATTGCTCTTGTAGGCTAATATTAAAGAATTGGCTAAATACAGGAATTTGTCTCTATGTGTAGCTGAGTAAATAGGGCAAGTCACTTTCACTCAATTTAATGAACATAGTGTGTTCCTGTTTTCAGAGAAAACGATCTGCTAATTTGGTGTTTTAAATTTTGTTTCAAATTTGCTTTTCTTTGTATTAAGCAAAGTAATACCCTCCGTGCCAATTTTGTGTCACTCTGTAAATAAATATACACCCACAAGCTCTTCTGTTTGTCCTCTTTCTTGGGCAGCCTATCTATAAATGCAATAATCAAAACAACCGGTTGCTTATGGAAGAAATAGTTATTAAAATATTTACTATGTAATTTTAGGGTTTTTTTTTTGCCTTTGTAAGATAAGTCAACCTTTAAATCAGGTTCACAGTTCACAGTTTTGCTACTGACTGGCTGTGGGGATCTGGGCGAGTCTGTACCTGTAATTAGATGCCTAGAACTGCCGTAACAAAGTACCACAGGCTGGCTCCACGCAACAGGTGTTTATTATCCTACGGTTCTGAGGATGGAAAGCACATTCCCAGGTACCTGTGCTTAGGACTTCAACATTCCTTTTGAGGGGATACAATTCAGCCCACAGCAGTCTGCCCTCTGGCCCCTCAAAATTCACATCCTCCCCATATACAAAATATAAATATATTCAGCTTCCTCCCAACACCCCTCAAATCTTAACCTATTCCACCATCAACTCGAAGTAAAAAAAAAAAAAAATCTCACCTAAATATAATCAACCCAAAAGGTTGTCCACATCTCATGCTCTCGATCATCTACATCACGTGAGACGCCAGGTATGCTCCGTCCTGGGACAGTATTCCTCTCCATCTGTGGGCCTGTGAAACAAGTTGTCTGCCTCCAGAGATGCACTGGTGGGACAGGCACAGAGTAGACGTTCCCAATCCTAAATGCACGAAACCAGGGTGGATAAAGGGGGCGTGAGGCCCAAGCACGTCTACAAACCCCAGGCAAGTTCCACCCGGTTTCAGGGTCTAAGAGTAATCCTTCTCTGTGGTTCCAGCCTCACCCTCTGGGCCTGGTGGCAACCCTATGACCCTTTTTGGCCTCACCATCTTTGACCTCTGAATTGGTAGCTCTGTCCTGGCAGGGATTATTCCTCTGTTTCATCCCATTTCTGTCTCTTTCAGCCCAGGTTGGCTGTTTCTACTGATAGAACAGTCATAAAAGCCTTGCCAGTCTCCCAGGAATGTCCAAGGATCTGAGCCAATAAACAGGAAGGTCGTTCACAGATTCTTCCTGGGTAATTAATCTCTGGTCTGTTCTCGCTTCTGTTTAGATGGCTGA
This sequence comes from Smutsia gigantea, assembly GCA_032199065.1. Taxonomy (NCBI): domain Eukaryota; kingdom Metazoa; phylum Chordata; class Mammalia; order Pholidota; family Manidae; genus Smutsia; species Smutsia gigantea. The sequence continues at coordinate 176,659 of JAVSCE010013725.1, read as the reverse complement.
TTGGATCTGTGAGTCACACTCTGATGTTTCCAGCTCATTTATTCACCCATACCCTTGTCTTCTCTCCAGAGCCTGCTCTCTCATTTTTTTGTCCATCTGGGTAGGCAAACATTTCCCAGATCACCAAGAGGTGGTTCCTTTTTGTTTAAAAATTTTGTTCTCAATATGTCTCTTTCCTCTCAAATTTTACTGTGAGCAGCAGGGAGAAACCAGGCCACACCCTCCACACTTTGCTTTGAAGTCTCTGCAGCTAAATATACAAGTTCATCCTTTACAAGTTACACCTTCCACCGAGGGGGCAGCATGTAACATAGCCAAGTTCTCTGCCACTTTGTAACAAGGTTTGACTTTCCTCCCACATCCATTTTCTGTTCATAATTTCCTTTTAAGGACTCACTACAAGTTCCTTCAACATTAATGTTTCTGGCAACATTCTGTTCATGATGATGTATGTATTGTCTAAGGCGGTGGGAGCTCTGTCCCCCATCCTCTCCTCTTTCTGAACCCCATTCAGAATTGTCTTAATGTCCATATTTCTACCAACTGTCTCTTCGAGGCAAACTAGGCTTTTTCTGTCACACACCTCAAAATTCGTCCAGCCTCAGCCCATTACCCAATTCCAAAACCATCTCCACACTTTGACAGCACCTCTTTACTTCCCGGTGGCAGAATCTGTGCTAGTGTCTGAGGGCTGCCGTAACTAAGGACCAGCCTGCTGGCCCACAACCACAGGGATGTACTACCTCCTGGTTCTGGGGGCTAGACGTCTGAAACCAAGCTGCTAGCCGGGCCGTCCTCCTTTCGAAGGCTCCAGGGAAGGGTTCTTCTCTGCCTCTTCCTGGCTTCTGGTGGTTGCTGGGAATCCTTGGTGTCTCGGCTTGCAGCTGCACTGTTCCAATTTCAGCCTCTGTCTTCACATGGTCATTTTCCCTCTGTGTTGGGCCATGTCTCTGTGTGTTCTCCTCTTCTTAGGAGGATACAAGTCATATGGATTTAGAGTTCACCCTAGTCCAGTAGGACCTCTTCTTAACTCACTATATCCGTGAAGACCCTATTTCTAAATAAGGCCACGTTCCCGGGGGCCTGGGTTTAGAACTTCAGCGTATCTTTTTAGGGGACATAATTCAACTCACATTGCTATCCTGAGAGTTTTCAGTTTCCACATTTATGCAAACAGAACCTTTTCATTTGCGTATGACAGAAAACACAAATCAAATTGGCTTAGGCAAAACAAGCCTGTTTGGCTCTCATGGCTTATATTTTCACGGGTAGTTCCAATCTCAGGTGTAGCCTGACCCCAGGATTCAAACAGTGTCATCAGACCCTGGACTCACTTGCTCTCTCTTAATTCCATATTTCTGTTTTACTTCATTTTTAGGTAAATTATGCTGGGATTGTCTCCACTGGGTCCTCAGCGGCTTATATCCTCAAGAAAAGGGCATATCTTAGTGTATGATTAGCACAAAAGTCCTAGGCATCGCCATCATTAGCTCCAGCCATGCAAGTACCTGCCCCCCATACTGGAGAGGTGGACTTTGCTGCCTGGTTTACACATCCGCTCTCTCCTGAGTTGAGGTGTTGTCACTGCTCTCCAAGCAACGTGGAGAGATCCCAGAAACCAGGCTGCTCTTACCAAGAGGAGGCAGAGCCTGCCGGGCAGGCTGGCACAGCTACGGGTCCGCCTCTGTCCACACCTGAAGGGGCCGAAGGTCCGGAGAGCCATGTGCTCTAGCTTTGCTGTGACTCATGGCCCACGCTTCAGTGATTCCTGCCCACTTGTATATATATTATATATATGTATATATATATGGTAGCTGTAGATTCTTTGTAGGTAAAACATTATTTCATACAGTGCTTTTTTTAAAGTAATTTTTCAGAGGGTTGGTGTTGGTGAAGTCTAATCTACATACAGTAAAATCCATCAGTTTTAAGTGTATAATTCGATGAGTCAGCAGGTGCATTCGCCTGATAGCCACCACCGTTGTGTTAGACCTTCCCTTTTTCCCCAAAATTGTCTTGTAATCCTTTAAAGTACCTGGTATTAAATTTTTAGTGCTAGTTCAAATTCTAAAGGTCTGTACAAGTTCTCAATGAAGATTAGCTTTTATTAGTATGGATGGGCTTGGTGAAATTAGACGGAATCTATCATTTTAGGACGAGCCATGTGAATTGCTGATATTCGATAATTTTTAGCCTATGAAAAATGGCACATTTGTGTGTTCAATCTGAGAAGAGTAGAATTTTTTAAAATCCTTCCAACTACTCGTCATGGTTGCTGCACAGGGAATTCAGAGGGGACCCTCTTTGTCCCTTGCCTTGCTCATTCAGTACATCTGGCTTCATGCCTGGTGATGGGGTTTTGGGTTGCCATCCAGGAAGGCAGTGAGGTGACAAAGAGTGGGCTGTCACTCTAAGAAGGACACTGTCCCACTGAGGGTGGTGCTTCTGCCCGGTGTCCATTCCTCCCTCTTTCAATCACACCCCTGACTGTTCCTTCGGGACCCACTGCCCCCACCCCAAGTCAGCCCATAGCATGTACATGCATTGACTCACATCTGGCCACTCAAACCATGATATTTCCCTGGCCACAGTGATTGGTTCAAGGATGAGTACGTGAGCCTGTTAGAGCCAATGAGAGCCCAATCCTGGGATGTTATTGGAGCTACGGGAAGACAGACTGACTCCCACTGCATAGGTTTCAGCCCAGGGCCACAGGAGGCCTCTTGACTGAGAACAAAGCCTACAAAGAAGGAAGTAGGGCTGACAGACACAGACTCCAGATGACAGTTGAGGCCGTCCTATCCAGCTGTGCCTCGAGGTCAGGCATATTTCCAGACACCTCAGTTACACGAGCCAGTGTGTTTCTGTTCTTTGCTCAGACCAGCTGGGCTTGTTCCTCTCTGTCGCTTGAAACTGCAGTGTTCCTGTCAGTTACAGCATGCCATCCAGGGGAGATGAGTGTATGATCCTGTCCTGGAACTTAATTGTTTAAAATAGGTACTCAACAGACATCAAAACCAAGAATGTTGGGCGAATGCATCCCTTTAAATCTAAACAAAAGAGGAAATCTGTCTTGGTTGAACTAGATATGAAGAGAAAATCAAGCAGTTCTTTTTCCCTCTCTAAGACACAAACATTTTAAAGAAAAAAATCTTTTTACTTCAGGGCATAGTTGAAGCTCTAAGAATGCTTTGAAGAAACATTAGAATATCTCTGGAAGAAAACGTCTAGTGCTATGGGCCTTTATATCCCCTGTTTTACAAGGACAAGGTGGGATCGTGGAAGCAGTGTAAGGAAGCCCAGGGTTCTGCCTGGGGCGATCTGTGCCCAGTTTTTTTCCTTTCAGTCTGTCCTGGTGCCCCCTCCCTTGGTGCAGCTGGGTGTGCGGCGGGAGCCTGTCTGTCCAGTGTCCTGTCTCTGCTTGGTAGTCCTAATCCTCACCCAGATCTAGGTCAGTGTCGCCCAGCCTGACTGAAAGAAGCTAGAAACATTCACGCTAAATTCTTGAGGCTGTAGTTTTCCAGCAGAGCGAGCACTTTTTCTGAGTCACTGAATGTCATTTGGATCCAGGTCTGAGTCCTTAGTCTGCCACGGTGCTGGAGTTTCCTCGAAGGCAGGTAACTCCGTCTCATTGACGCATGGTTTATCCATCTGTAATAGCTTTAACAGCCAGAACACGGACAGTTCTCGTTTAGGGTCGCGTTGAGGATCAAGGGGATGAGGCACGGATGGTGAACATTACAGCCAGCGTCCAAGTGCAGGTACTTTGTGCCAGCCCCGTGCTGACAGCTTCCACACGAGATGGTGTGGGCTGCCCACCCCGCACCCTTACCTGCCTCTTCCATCCCAACAGAACCCTGATTCGGTCCAGGGAGCCCCTCCTCCAGGAAGCCCTGTATGCTTTGCTCTGGGGAAAGCCGCTCCTTTCTGTTTCTTTAGCGCATGATTGGTCGGACTTCGGTTTGAGACCAAACCCTGGTCAATGAAACATGAGGGGAAATCTGCTAGTGAGCTTCTGGGAAAATGTTCCATTAATCCTAATATTCCTCCCTGGACGGTGTGGTTTCTGAATGCAAAGACCAAAGTACCCATAGCCATCTTAGACAAAAGAGGACGAAATCATCGCCGACTGGCAGAGCAGAGGGACAGGAAGAGTCTGGGCCTTTGGAGTCACTGTTAACTGAAGCAGCCTTGGCCTGCCTTAGCTGGGATGTATCTTCCCATTACATCCCAGGATGCATTTCCCCGTTGTTTAAGCCAGGTGAACTTAGGGGCTTTGACTGTAAATACTGATGCCACCTTATTTATCTATTTTTCACTTAAAATTCTGTAAGATGAATTCTTGGTCCAGTGCCTGGCTCACCCAGGTCGCTCGCTGCACAGTATTGCTTTCCCTTCCTCCAGTCGTCTGAGTCCTCAAGGGCTTTTCATTTGCTGTTTATCATCTGATTGTCACCTTCTCCCGTGGTCCGTTTGCCTCTGGCCTTTCTCACGAAGGGACTTCATGCCACACAGCTCAGTGGACCTGTGGGAGGAGGGATGCTCGCAGTTCATGTCCTGGGAGGAAACTGCTCAGTAACTGACCACCCGAAAGCGAGCACCCTCGTCTTGCCCACAGCCGTGCACCCTGGAGGAATACTCCTTTTCCACTGCTGCATCACAAACTGCCACAAAGCTAGCAGCTTAAAATAATACCAATAGGTTATGTCACGATTCTGTAGGCCCGAAATTTGGGTAGGCTTGGCTGGTTTTCTGGGTCCTTCAAGTCTGAAATCAAGGTGTTGACTGGCCTGGGTTCTTATCTAGAGGCTCTGGGAAGAATCCACTTCCCAGCTTGTTCAAGTTGCTGGGAGAATTCAGCTCCATGGGGTTAGAGGACTGTGGTGCCCACTGTCTAGGTGGCTGTAGGCAAGGGGCTGCTCTCCGCTGCCAGGAGCTGCCTTCTGGCCCTTACACACGGCCCCTCATCTTCAAAGCCTTCCAGGGTATGCTGACTCCTCCTGTGCTTCAAATCCATCTGAGTTCCCTTTCTCTCAACAGCTGGAAAAACTCTCTGCTTCCAAAGCTCTCAGCTATAAGCGGGTTGGTTCCAAGTCTCATATTTTAAGGTCAACTGGCTTGAGATGTCAGTGCATCTGCAAAATACACCCAAGGTTAATGTCTGATTGGATAATCAGGGAATGGGAATTCTGGATGGGAACGTCTTTAGACTTATGACTGCCCTGGTAAGTGTTGGGTAAACCTATGATTTGGTACTGAATCAAGGACATAATAGGAGAAATTTTTAAAATATCAAATTAATTGAGCTTTACCCCTGCTAACTTGAGGACTCCTGTAATTTGATATCAGTGTTCTCTGGTTTTATTGGCCATTGTTGTGACTAAGAAAACCACACCCCAATAGAGAAGACAAAATGAACCAGCCAGTAATTAGACGGATGCTGTCTTTTTTATTTTGGGAAGGAAGATAAATTTGCTGATCTGAGCCAACTTTTTCCCTTCAGTCGCTGGCACTGCACAGTTATATTACAAGTGTTATTCATATATAGTGTTTATTTCTTTTGGGGCCTGGGGCAAAAAAAAAAGTTATTTTATTTTAGAAGACAAATGGATTTAAACATGTGGAAAAGCTTAAATGGAGAAGGTTAGTACATCAATATAAAATACTTGTAAAAAGTGACCACCTCATTATAATATTGTGATTTTTGAACTGTGTTGAGTTTTGTTAGTTGCCCAACACTAATTCTAAGTATAGCTAGAAAAATGGGTGCCCTTCAAAAGTTTGGGACAGTTAGTTGTAGGCAATCCGGTGTTGAAAGTTTTGCTTCATCGTTTTGTGGTGTTATCTTTGGGTTGAGAAACAAGGATCATCTAAAATGAAAAGTTCAGAGATTGTTGGTGGATTTTTGCCATGAGGTGACTTGTAGCCTATTTGCTGGAAGCATCAGAAAGTTCTCAGCACTCAAAAGTCAACTTTAATTAAGTTTTAAATGGAAAAGCAACTAATTTTCATTTTTTGTCTCACAGTGTGAGGTCCAGGGCAGAATTTTTCCCATATCAAATAAATAACAATAGGAGTCCTGGCTAGCCAAATGATACAGACCTCTGCCTCAGATGATCTGTCTCCAGGAAAATAAGTTCAAAGCAAAGCAACAAATGGCATCTGAATGGGGGTCTAACCAATTGAAACTGGCAGGAGGACCGAGCCTGTGTCTCCCTTTGACAGCCCACGTGGAATCCCTTCTGTCTGTGAACCGTAAACCTGGGAAGGGTCCTGGAAATACATCCGTGCTGCCTGAACCCACATGGGCTTGTGGAATGGGAGAAGGCAGAAGCGAAGGAGGGAGAGCTCAGTGGTTAAGGAGTCATAGTTACAGAGCCAGCCATGCTGGGCTTCAATCTTAGCTTGAATGAAACTTGGGCACATTGTTCTGAGACTTCAGGCAAGTTGGCTTATCCCTGAAACTCCGTGTCCCGGTCTGTGAAATAGAGATGATGGTAGTAGTACTAATAGAACCTGGTGTGGACGGAATATGTGTGTCCTCCCCCAGACTCCTGTGCTGAAGCCTAGTCCCCGGTGTGCTGGTTGGGTAAAGTCCTCAGGAGTAGGGTTGGTGTCCTTGTAAAAGGCCCCAGAGGGCTTCCTCACCCCTTCTGCCATGAGGTTACAGCTTTGTCACAGCAAAAAGATAGTCCCCTAGGAAGCGGGCTCTCACCAGATGCTGAACCAGCTGGTGCCTTTCCCTCGGGTTTCCCAGACTCTAGAACCATGAAAAAAATTTTTCTGTTGTTTGTATTTTGTTATAGCAGCTCAAACAGATTAAGACAATACCTCATCTCTTTGGAAGGTTATAACAAGTGATGCATAGAATCGTTTAGCGCAGCACCTGGCATGCAGGTGCTTAGCAAATACTGGGGAGCAGAAGAAAAGAAAAGAGAGAGAGAGAGAAAGAGGGAGGGAGTTGAACGGAAAGGGAGAGAGAGATAAGAGGAAGAAAGGGAAATGGGAGAATGAGATTTGGGCACAGACAGAAGAAGAGGTAGCCTAGGTCCCCAGGATTCAGTGCACTTAAATAATTAAAATTCAAATTAAATTGTTTCACTGCTTGAGTGAGGCTGAGTTCCGTCCACTGCATACATGCCTTTGAGATGCTGAGTTTCTCTGTCCTTTGATTGAAGCTCTGAGGGACTGGCCAGTGTAGCCCACAGGATGCCCATGTGAGCCAGTGGTGATAGTGGGGCCCAGGAAATATTTTACAACCACCAGTCTTCTTGTTTGCAAACTTACTCTGCGTGAAGTTGTTGGCATCAAACTTTTCACTCCGACTGAGCACAGGCTCTGAGGACGCTGGACTCTAAGAAAAATATTTCCTTGAATGGCAGAGCAAGTTGGGCATGAGTGAAGCGGCTCAGGGGCTAGAAATTGTCCTCATGGAGGCCGAGACCGAGGAGTTAGTGTGTGCCCTGCTGCCAGTGCCAAGTTTGCCCCTGCACCCTGTCTGCCATGGCTGTCCCCTTTGGGAGGTGCGAAGGAAAGAAAACAAGCAGAGTCCTGATTTAATCCGGGGCTTTAAATGTGCAAGGTTTACCAGTGATTCTGCCTTTTGGAGAACAGAATAATTGAATTACCTCCCTTGGCAAAATTGCAAATCGCATGGGAAGTCTCTTGCAAGCAACGGGAAACACAGGAATAAAAGGCTTTTTTGCTTGGTTTTGCTTTGAGACCTGGTACTGAGACCTGTTCAGTTAGAACCAGTGAATAACTCTCTGGGTGGGAAAGTGAGCCGCCAGGCTTGGGAGGCCTCGTTGGTCTCCCTGGGCTCTGTTGGGGCTCATGGGGGAGATGCTGAGGCCCCAGCCTCTGAAGATCAGCTCTCACCTCTACCTCTCACTGTCAGCCGGTCCACCCTGCTTTGAGAATTAAACCAAAGTAAAAGAGGGCTTTTTAGTTTGTAACTAAACACTTTGCCTAGATTTGCAGGCAGCTTCACAGATGTTTTAAGTTCCAGTGACTCCTTTTCTTTTTATTGTTGAAGATGTAAGTGGGAGGTAGATGGGAACATGAGCCACTCTCTGCAGCCTGACTGTAAAGAAGCCCTAGACGGGAGGTATTTCAGTGGCTGGACATCGCCATCGAAGGGCACAGGGGGAGGCTGGAGACTGTTGGTGAAAGTCAGAGGGACCAGCCAGAGTCTAACTCCCATCGGTTCCTCTGGTGGTATTCGTTGCCCAGCAGATATGATCCTGGCAGACTGGGCTTCTAGGAATGACCCTGAGAGCTGATACTCGTAGGGTACTGGCTCGTACATGTAGCGGTATGTTCCTGGCATAGAGTGCCTCACCCTATGAGGAGAGAACTATCCTCAATTTTTGGAGATGAGGAAATTGAGACACAAAATGTTTTAGTAGCTTGACCAAGGTCATCCCAATAAGACCTGGTATGTGGCTGAGCCAGGACTTGAAGCCAGGCACCCCAGGTCTAGGGCCTGCGTGGTTCTCTGCCTGTCGGACCGTCTCCCATGAGGCTTCTGTGAAACTGGGTGGCCGTCCTTTCCCCAGCTGAGCCTCGGCCTCTTCCCTTCCTGTGTTTCCTCCCTCGAGCGCAGCTCCACCACCCACTCACTCACACAGACCAGAAACTTGGGGATCGCCTCCCGTGCTCTTCAGCTGTCAAGCTGCACGCTCCCTCTCCCTCCCCTGACTGTTTCTCCCTGCTCCCAGGCCGCCGTCTTGGTTTATGTTGTCATTGTCTCTTGCTGGGTTTCTGCCTCAGTCTCCTTGCTTGACTTGCAGTTATCTCTCCTCCAGTCTGATCTACACATAGTCTGTAGAGATTTCTTGACTTCAAACCTGACCCTGTCTTAGGTTAGAACTGCCCAGCAGTTCCGCCATCCTGAGACAGAGAGCCACCTTCCCTGCAGTGGGTCCAGGAGTGCCAGTCACTTGGTAGCTGGTACTCAGGAGAGCTCAGGTGGGACTCCCGCAGGGAGGGACATGGAACTAACCGTGAGTTCCTCCTTTTCACTGAAACCTCAGGAAGAAAGTCTCAAGTCAGTACTAATCTTCAGCATCTTTCTAATTCTTGATTATCTCCATTTTTAACCAAGAGAGAGCAAGAAGCTGTAGTGAGCTAGGACTTAATACCGCTGCTCATTTTCATTGTCTTTTTGTGCTTTAATTCTATTTTATGGCTTCTGATATAAATTCTTCTAGTTTCTTCTACCTTTTAAAAGGGGAATATTTAAATTTTCAAATAACAGCATAATAAAAATTAATTAACTAAAGTGTGAGAGCAAGAGAAACTCCATTTTAAAAAGGCCATCTTAAGAAGGAAGCCTCACCCTCGATCTAGTTCTAAGAAAACTTTGTTCCAGTTACTGGAAAAACCACCCATTGTTCCAGTGACCCTCACCCCTGGTAGTTCCCTAGCAACGACCTCAAGGTCCAGACACTCAAGGTCCAGATGCTCCTGTTCCTTAAAGACAACATACCTTACATGTTACATCAGCCGGCAGCTTGGCACCAGCCGGACTCAACCAATAAAGAATGTACAAGCCACCCTTACTTTAAATCATCCAATCAGCAGAGGCCAGGGGCAAGTTCCTTTCTTCCTGCACCTTGTAATGCATAAAAGCTTTGTCTACCCTGGGCTAGGGGCTCTCACTTAGGAACCGCTGTGTCGGTGACAGGTGTGAGCCCAAGTTTGAGCTTGAAATAAACGACCCTTGTGTGTTTGCATGGGAATCGGCTCCTTGGTGGTCTTTCGGGGACTCGCGACTTGGGCACAACAACAGAACAAGCACAAACTGTCCATGGCACAAGAAAGACTGGAGTTTGGGAAGCCCTAACTGTAGAACTTTCTGGAACCTGCTCCCTGCCTGTGTTGCCAGCCTCAGCTCTCCCATATTTCCCCCATTTTGGATTGTTTCTTGAAAATGATGGCATCTGAGCTGGGAAGTGGCAGTCACCTTTCTCTGTCTTCTTTCTTGGGAAGGAAGGAAAGAATTCTATCAGTCCATGTATCCCGCAGCCACAGAACCATCACTGACAGACATTATTTCACTAGACATTTTCATTAAAAGTAGAAATTCTTGAGCCATGTTTTTAAGTGTGTGATCAAATACTTTAAAGCAAATGACTGAGTGATGTAGTTTAAGATGTTATTGTGGTAGATGCTCTAGGATGCTCATGGGCAGCTGTTAGCCAAGGTACTCTACTTATTTATTCCACCAAACATCACATCTTCAGAAGCTGGAAATCCGGCTCTGCTCAGCAGGCTGACTTATCTTTTTTAGGATTAATTCTATAAAATCTCAGGGAAATTCCCTTTCCCCTCAATCACTGGTCAGAATATGAGAATCATGGGAAACTGCTCATGGCCAAACTTCACGTACCTGCACAGGCTCATGCAAGTCTAGTCTATAACAGGGCTGAAATGTCCTCCTAACCCCCGAAGTCTCACTACAGGCCCTCACCCACCACGCTGAGACCACTCACCCTGCGAATGCTTTTCTTTGATTTCTCATCATGCCTCTTCCAGGGCTTTTGAAGATAAAATGCTTTTGCTGGGATTGTTGTTGGGTTCAGAGCCACTGAGCCTGCATCCCACAATCAAAAAGGTTTCTGCTTCTTGGATTTTCCCGCATTGAGTTTTCCCATCTGATTTTACCACCTTGGCCCACCACCAGCCTCTTTTCAGTTCCTGGGTAGTAGTCACACATTTCAGTTGCTGCAATGGGTGTCTTATAATAAGAAAAATCATAAAAGCAGGTTTGCAAACAAACAAGTTGTAGAATAAAATGTGTGTGCAGATGTTAAGCTTCACCATGGAACTTTCAGGAGTTTAACAATTATGGCTGGTCACTGTGTGCTGCCAGCTGATTTCCAAGGATACATTAATTTCTTCTGCATTTGGGGCACTTTGGGTGGAAAACATGGACTCGTGCTTCCATATACCAGTGTGATGGATGGTGTTAAATGCCTAAAAAGCCTGGGAATAGACTCCAGAATCTGTAGTGTATGGAAGCTGGGAGGGAACCCCTCGGGTCCTTTGGTGGAAATGCCTTGTTGACAGATGGGGACACCGAGGCTCAGAATGGCGAAGACACATCCAGGTGAAAAAACTATCTGGAGCAGAAAATCTAAGCCTTCTGACTGAGGCCTGAGATTGGTCTTCTCTGGGGTGACCACAGAGTCCCTGGGTCCTGGGACACTTGCTGACCCCGTGGGTGGCTTCACCTCCATCAGGGAGAATCAGCAAGATGTGGAGGTGCTTCCCTGATGGCTTCCTGGAGTCCAGGGTCCCTGCAGATAGACAGCGCTTCTGCTCCCACTTCCAGGAAGAGGAATGCAGAGGTCAAACATGAAAGCGTGGCCCCTGGCTCGGCTGCCCTCGGGCAGTGAAACAGGAAGGAAGTTTGATGAGATGCCGCACATGGGTTTGTCTTCCAAAGCTTTGGGACAATCACCAGCTGTCCCCAGACCTCCACTCCCCTCTGGTGTTTCATTTACTCGGCCAAAGTGGGGCTGTGTTTTCAGTGCGTTCCTAGGATGCCTGCAGGACTTGGGGAAACCTCAAGCAGCTGGGTAAGCCGTGTGATCTCCATTACCACCCTCTGGAAAACCTGTGGAATCGGGGGTGGCTTCTCGGTGACGTGGCTTCTCTGGGAGGAGAGATCAAAGACTTCAAAACAGTCCGAGCATGTGAGACGATTGGTAACTGTGCTCAGTTCTGCCACAGCTATTTGTTCTCGAAAGCCCAGCCTTTACTTTTCCAAAAATTGTACACGGCATTCGTTCTCCAGAGTGGTTGAAAAGCTAATAGACCATTCTCATTTTATTTCACCCCCAACAACAGGCAACTCTATTGCTAGATGAGTTTATCTGGATTCCGTTTGCCTGGACCTTATGAAGTGAATAAATATGAATGAATGTGTAGCTCTCTGAGGAGAGGGAAGTTACGCTTTGAGGGGGTAAGCAATGTCTGTTAGTTCATATAAATGGATCTTTATGGGTACAGAGTATGCGCACCATGCTACCATATCAGCTCCATTAGTTTATATAAAATTTTCATTAAGTGATGTTAAAATATACACATGGGGATTTCTAAAATGAGCTTTCCTTTTGAACAGCCAGATATTTGTGTTTCTTTGGGTCACAGTGGCAGATATATTCATTTTCCTTTTCAAAGGCAAACACTTGGGTAAAACAAGGATCAATAAGTACGAAAGCTACAACTCCAGGTCCCAGCAGACTGCGCTTGCTGGGTCTGGCGACTCTCTAATAGTGTTTCTTCCCATAATAATTACAGCAGAATTGAGATGTCGTCAAAGAAACTCATTCTCCAGACTTCGTTGTCATTTGCTGTTGGGGTGGGGAAGTGGGGACCGTTTGGCTTCTTTGTAAGATGAAATTTTTATTATTGTGTTTGTATTTCTAAATGGCTGTGGATGGCACTGTGGTGGGTAAACTCATGAATGTTAATATGCTATGGCTTCTGCCGACATAACGCTTAGTTACTCTGTCCTTTATTACACTCCTGCAGGCGTCGATGGTTCAGCAATCGGAGCTTTTAAACTAATGGAAGGCTTTCAACCAAACAGAATGCCTTCATTACTAGTGAGCAGGGAGAGCTGAATGTGAACTGAGGTGGCTTAAACTAATCAAAGGAAACATTTTTATGAAAAGCTAATACCCATAATTTATATGTTTTATTTTCAGTTTTGTTTGATTTGAATAAATTAGGCTAGGGATTTATGTTATATCTTTTCTTTTCACATGTGTAGCCCCGTGCCCCACCACGTTAGGCAATGTAACAAACCCGAGCCCTCAGGGGATTAACATACAGACATGTATTTCCTGCTTACATAAATGCCACTGTGGGTCCAGGAGCTTTCCAGGGCCTGTCTCTTCCAATGGGACTCAGGGGCCCAGGCCCCTTCCACCCAGGAGCACATGTAGCTCCTGGAATTGTTACATGGGGTAGAGAGTGAGGGGTGCTCAGAGCCTGTTCTCAGATATGTTATGTAGTAGAAAGCAAACATATCTCATCTGCCGGCCACCCATTGACCAAACTAGTCACGTGTGCCACACCAGCTACAGGGATGCTGAAAATGAAGGAGACTACAGGGTGACTCAGAACTACTGTTCCGAACCACCTGGCACATCACAGGTGCCTAGCAAACATCAACGGAGAGAACAAATGCATGAATCATGAACCCCATTAAACGGCTTGGCGGTCGGAAAATGCTACTGCTATTTTAAAGTGAGAAAGAGCAGATTGAGAATTGCCGGAGGGAGATGAACCTTACCGGGGTTTTTGTGACTAGTTGCCTCACCAACAGCTATAAAAACATGTTGCTGGTTTAAGCCAAGAGATCTCTGCTTTGCCACTTGATTGTTTTTCATGGTCCTGACATATGGAGGCTGAAAAATTCCATTTTCTGATCCTAAAGGCCTCTAAAGCAAACAGCATCTTGCAGTTTATTAGGTGGAAGTGTTTCAGAGCCTGATGGGTCAGGGTGGGAATGGACCTGTTAAGGTTACCCAGAAGGTTAACACCACTGACAAGAAGAAATTGAAGTCATTTCCTCTTGCCACAGAGCAGTTTCTGATCTGTATTGTTAGCACAGAAGAGTTTATCCATTTTCTCCAGAGCATTATCTCAAATGAGGTGTCAGGACACTAAATGGATTTACCATCTTGTATTATTTTTTATTTTGATGTTTAATATTTTTATCCCACTATTATTTATTGTCATATGAAGTTAAAACAATAGCACAAAAATAAATACGGAAGGCTGAGAGAGAAAGATCACAGCCTCACAGTCTCCCCCCTTTTTCCTGAGTAGTTCTTACAGAATCCTTAAGGAACATCCTTGTAATAAAAACTAGGTAATTTCTAGTTTCTGTTTTCTTGACTTGCGATATCTCATTTCTACAACTTATCATAACTCAGAGAGTAAGTTGATTCACTCAAACATGTTCAGAACACTCACTAAATACAAAACAATGTGTGTGTGATAAAGGTATGTTGTAATAGATGGCTGCTTTTTGCATTGATATCTTGTTAAGCTGTGATCCTGGAAAGTAGCCCAGAGCATCCCAAAATGGAGTAGGTGTTAGCGCTGGTCACATCAAGTTAGTGTAGATTCGGCCACCTCCCAGCTGTTGGAGAGTTTAAATAAGGTCTTAAGAGGTTCTAAGCAAGGAAGTAGTTCAGTATCTGGACACAACATTTTCTGTGTAGCTACAAATAACAGTGGAATTTTGTGAAATGGCACAGAACTTACAGTGTGTTGAAAATGAAATAACATTTTTCTAGATTTTGCAAAATTCTAGATATTCTAGATACCTCTAAAAAAGTTGTGTTTTCTCTCCATTCTATACTCTAGCCCCTGTCCTCCTCCAGGCTGTCCCCTCCCCAAGTATATAGTCAGCCAGCCTTTGGCAAATCCAGCATATTAGGCATGCTAGTGGTATCTAAACTAATCGAGTTAGATTTTTTTTCTTTACCAGAGAAGCAGTTCTGTGTTTTAGATGCTAGGTAGTGATGGGAAAGACAGTATAATCCATTGCCTGGCGACCAGAGATGGATGTCCCTTAGTTTGTGGTGTGAATGCCATGGTCTTGGGTGTCTCTTTCCCTAATTCATGTCCTGTGAGAAATGCAGAAGAAAATCACCAGAGCTGCTGGACCACTGTGATATTAAGTGCTAGAACGTTCTAAATGGCAGTAATAATCACAGTAATGAGCCCACAATTCTGTGTCTGTCTTTTAATTGCTTCTTAACTCTTCTAAGTGAGAGGGGCAAAATTATTATGATGTAGAAACTAGGGGGCGATTTATTTTTTACTTAAATTGGGCTTTGTGAAGAAACGTTTTTTTGGTCCATTGTGAATTGTGGAAGCCCCTTTGAAGAGCACTTTGGCAGATAATTTTAAATATATTTTAAATCTGATATGCACAAACAGCAACTTGCCTTAGAGTCCAGGGTGTCGTCATGCACAAAGCATTTCACCCAAAAAGCCGGGCGTCCCGGTTGGATCTCGATCTGTCACATTTTGCTATTCAGTTATGGGTTCAAATTTCATAGGAAAATTTTTTTCCTTGAACCAAACCTAGTTATTGGGAGGAGCTTGTCATAGGATGGTTAGCTTTATAAGCTGGTTTTCTGGTTTGGACCTGAAGACCCCATGTTCAGAGTCAATTTATAGTTGTTGAATGTGAGCCCTGTAACTACTGTTTCTTACTGAGGACTTCATATAATCAGGGTAGCATGGCATAGTAGACACCCTTTGAGGTCCCCACCAGGCTAACAATGACCACACCTATTTGACCCTCCGTTCATGATGGTGGGCCTCAAGAAACATGTTTGTACGACTTGACCCCATCTCCCTCCCCTCCCACCCCCATCCCAGTTACTGGGCCATCTGTGGTCTTCTGACACATGGTGAACCAATTAGATTCTCTCTCCTAGGATTTGGGAATTGGATCAAAAATTTCACTTTATCCTGGGCTAAACTCTAAACAGAGTGGTAAACATGAACTATGGGCATTTCTCTTAAGGCTCTGTGAACCAGTGGGCCAAGAAAGTCCATCTGTAGGGAGGGTATTGATGTGACCCCTGGGAGAGCAAGAGGCCAGAGAGCTTGGCCAGGTGCCGCTGGCTTTCTTGGCTCTGGTTCCAGGCCTTTCCCAAGGTCTGGCTGCACTTAGTCCTTTGAATTCTGTCAGGCACTTCCAAACCTTTAGATTAAATTTTATCACACACCAAAAGTAACACAAGTAGATGTTTTTGTCCCTTGTCCATGTGCAAAGAAAACAGGTTCAGGGAAACCAACCTCATTGTAAGCAGTGATGGTAGTGTTTCTGAACTCCTGGTCAGGACTCCAGCAACCCAAGTCAAATTAGAATTAAAAACAAAAGGGAGATTTTTGGCCAACTTATCTGAGCATTCCAAGGCATGACTGGGCCTTTAAGCATGGCTAGAGTCAAGGATTTGACCAGAATCATTTGATCAAACTTCAGTCTTCCTGGCCAGCTCTCAGCTCAGTTTGTGTCCATGTGGCTTTGTTCCGAGGAGAGTGACCTCTGCATGGGGCAGCATGAGCATTTCCGCCCAAATCTGCAGCACTGTAGCTGTTGGCCCACAATAAAAGGTGTGAGACCCTCTGTGCCCCAGCATTCGTAGCATTGCCTGAAAAAGGACTCTGACTGGCTAGCCTGGGTCACACGCTGGGGTGTGGCTGACAGGGCCCCTTAGATTGACACCTCCCCGTGTTTCAGGGAATTGAGGTTCCATTATTGAAACAAGGGAGGTGAGATGCTAAGCAGATCACAGCAAGCTTAGTCACCACATTTGACGATGCTCCCACCTGAGCAGAAATGACCGATGGTGCTCGTGTGTGTGACAGACTCCCACGTGCAGTTCTCCTCCAACTGTTAGTCACCTCTTCTTCCTCCCACTCAAGAAGTCAGTCTAAGTGCAGATGATTGGGCATGAGCTTATTACTCAAGTAACCTTAAATCTACGCTAACTAATTAGAAAAGGTAGTCCTTTGCAAATGCAAACATTTGCACTGTTAGTAGTAACAAGTGTGACATATCTCCAGTTCCTTGGAGCACAAATCCTGGGGTGGATGGATGCTATGAGAATAATTGTATCAACACTTTTTTGACACAAGCCTACCTACTGAAAGCACATTTGAGGGCCTCCCAAAGCCAGGTACCGTTTGTAGGCACTGAGGTTCCAGCTGTGAACAAGACAGAAAAGTCTCTGTCTTCACATGGATCTCAAGTTTCTAGTGGGATGAGATAGACATAAACATATGAACAAATGAAGAGAACTTCAAAAATTGAATGTAATAAAGAAAGTAAAACAGGGCAGGGGGACTGTTATTTGGTCAATATGGTAGCCACTACCCACATGTGGCTATTCAAAATTAAGTTAAAATTTATTAAAATGAAATGAAATTAAAAACTCGGTGAGAAGAGGTAATAAAACCACAGTAAAGAAAGTAGAACAGCTAATTACTAAGGAAATGCAAAATTAAATTAACTATCCCCAAAGTCAATCAAGGGATAGACAAACAGTACAGAATATGATACCTAATACATAAAGAACGGAGGAAGAGGAAAAAAAACAAAACAAAAAAAAGAACCTTTAGATTGTGTTTATAATAGCATATTAAGTGAGTTAAGTTAGACTCTTAGATAGTAAGGAAGTAAACCTTGAACCTTTGGTAACCACAAATCTGAAGCCTGCAATGCCAATAAGTACATACCTATCCATAATCACTCTAAATGTAAATGGACTGAATGCATCAGTCAAAAGACATAGAGTCACTGAATGGATAAAAAAACAACACCCATGTATATGCTGCTTTCAAGAGACTCACGTTAAACCCAAAGACTGCACAGACTACAAGTGAAGGGATGGAAAAAAACATATCATGCAACTAATAGGGAGAAAAAAGCAGGAGTTGCAGTACTTATATCAGACAAAATAGACTTCAAAACAAAGAAAGTCACAAGAGACAAAGAAGGACATTACATAATGATAAAAGGGTCAATCCAACAAGAAGATATAACCATTATAAATATCTATGCACTCAACACAGGAGCTCCTACATATGTGAAACAAATATTAACAGAATTAAAGGGGGAAATAGAATGCAATGCATTCATTCTAGGAGACTTCAACACACCACTCACTCTGAAGGAAAGATCAACCAGACAGAAAATAAGTAAGGAGACAGAGGCACTGAACAACACAATAGAACAGATGGACCTAACAGACATCTACAGAACTCTACACCCAAAAGCAGCAGAATACACATTCTTCTCAAGTGCATATGGAACATTTTCAAGAATAGATCATATGCTAGGCGACAAAAAGAGCCTTGGTAAATTGAAAGAGATTGAAATTGTACCAACCAGCTTCTCAGATCACAAAGGAGTGAAACTAGAAATGAATTACACAAAGAAAATGAAAAATCCCACAAACACATGGAGGCTTAATAACATGCTCCTAAATAATCAATGGATCAATGACCAAATAAAAACAGGGATCAAGCAATATATGGAGACAAATGACAACAATAATTCAACACCACAAAATCTCTGGGACGCAGCGAAGGCCGTGCTAAGAGGAAAGTATATTGCAATACAGGCCTACCTCAGGAAAGAAGAACATTTCCATATGAGCAGTCTAAACTCACAATTAACGAAACTAAAAAAAGAAGAACAAATGCGACCCAAAGTCAGTAGAAGGAGGAACATAATAAAGATTAGAGCATAAATAAATAAAATTGACAAGAATAAAACAATAGAAAGGATCAATGAAAGCAAAAGCTGGTTCTTTGAGAAAATAAACAAAATAGATAAACCCCTACCCAGACTTATCAAGAAAAAAAGAGTCTACTTAAATAGAATCAGAAATGAGAAAGGAAAAATCACTACAGATACCACAGAAATACAAAGAATTATTAGAGACTACTATGAAAAATTATATGCTAACAAACTGGATAACCTAGAAGAAATGGACAACTTTCTAGAAAAATACAACCTTCCAAGGCTGACCCAGAAAGGAACAGAAAATCTCAATAGACCAAATTACCAGCAACAAAATTGAACTGGTAATCAAAAAACTACCTAAGAACAAAACCCCTGGACCAGATGGCTTCACTGCTGAATCAAACATTTAGTGAAGACGTAATACCCATCCTCATTAAAGTTCTCCAAGGAGTAGAAGAAGAGGGAATACTTCCAAACTCATTCTATGAGACCAGCATCACTCTAATAACAAAACCGGGCAAAGACACCACAAAAAAAGAAAACTACAGACCAATATCCCTGATGAACATAGACACAAAAATACTCAACAACATATTAGCAAACCGAATTCAAAAATACATCAAGAGGATCATCCATCATGATCGAGTAGGATTTATTCCAGGGATGCATGGATGGTTCAACATTTGAAAATCCATCAACATCATCCACCACATCAACAAAAAGAATGACAAAAACCACATGATCATCTCCATAGATGCTGAAAAAGCATTTGACAAAATTCAACATCCATTCATAATAAAAACTCTCAACAAAATGGGTATAGAGGGCAAGTACCTCAACATAATAAAGGCTATATATGACAAACCCACAGCCAGCATTATACTTAACAGTGATAAGCTGAAAGCTTTTCCTTTAAGATCGGGAACAAGACAAGGATGCCCACTCTCCCCACTTCTATTCAACATAGTACTGGAGGTCCTAGCCATAGCAATCAGACAACGCAAAGAAATAAAAGGCATCCAGATTGGCAGGGAAGAAGTTAAACTGTCCCTGTTTGCAGATGACATGATATTGTACATAAAAAACCCTAGAGAATCTACTCCAAAACTACTAGATCTAATATCTGAATTCAGCAAAGTGTGGGATGCAAAATTAATGCGCAGAAATCTATTGCATTCCTATACACCAATGATAAACTAGCAGAGAGAGAAATCAGGAAAAAAATTCCATTCAAAGCTGCATCAAAAAGAATAAAATACCTAGGAGTAAGCCTAACCAAGGAAGTGAAAGACCTATACTCTGAAAACTACAAGATACTCATGAGAGAAATTAAAGAAGACACCAATAAATGGAAACACATCCCGTGCTCATGGATAGGAAGAATTAATATTGTCAAAATGGCCATCCTTCCTGAAGCAATCTACAGATTCAGTGCAATTCCTTTCAAAATACCAATAGCATTTTTCAACAAACAAGAGAAAATCATTCTAAAATTCATATGGAACCACAAAAGTCCCCAAATAGCCAAAGCAATCCTGAGAAGGAAGAATAAAGCTGGGGGGATTATGCTCCCCAACTTCAAGCTTTACTACAAAGCCACAGTAATCAAGACAATTTGGTACTGGCACAGAACAGACCCATAGACCAATGGAACAGACTAGAGAGCCCTGATATAAACTCAACCATAAATGGTCAATTAATATATGATAAAGGAGCCATGGACATACAGTGGGGAAATGACAGCCTCTTCAACAGCTGGTGTTGGCAAAACTGCACAGTTACATGCAAGAGAATGAAACTGGATTATTGTTTAACCCCATACACAAAAGTAAACTCGAAATGGATCAAGGACCTGAATGTAAGTCATGAAACCATAAAACTCTTAGAAGACAGCATAGGCAACAATCTCCTGAATATAAGCATGAGCAACTTCTTCCTGAACGCATCTCCTCAAGCAAGGGAAACAAAAGCAAAAATGAATTCACTGGACTACATCAAACTAAAATGTTTCTGTTCAGCAGAGGACACCATCAACCGAACAAAAAGGCATCCTACAGCATGGGAGAATATATTTGTAAATGACATATCCGACAAGGAGTTAACATCCAAAATATATAAAGAACTTACATGTGTCTACACCCAAAAAGCAAATAACCCGATTAAACAATGGGCAGAGGATATGAAGAGACAGTTCACCAAAGAAGAAATTCAGATGGCCAACAGACATATGAAAAGATGGTCTACATCACTAATCATCAGGGAAATGCAAATTAAAACCACAGTGAGATATCACCTCACACCAGTAAGGATGGCCACCATCCAAAAGACTAAGAACAACAAATGTTGGAAGGCCCAACCAGGCTGGGGTACCCATTAGTCTGACACCCCCTTGCTAGGGTTATTTGGGCCCAATGGAGCCCACAGAGTGGTTTGCAGATGCCTTGAGGTCTATCATGGTGTTAGACGGGGTGGCCAGCCATGTGAGCCCCAGAGGAGACTGGGCCCTCAGACCTTGGATGGGTCCCCCAACAGTCTCTCTAGGCCAGATCTTGGCTCACAGTTGGCAGTCCTCAGTGCCTTGGAGCTCCTGCAGGGCATGACTCTGGCATGCATCGACCTGTTCATATTCTTCGTTAGTCTTTACTGAGCACCTGTTGTGTGCCAGGCACTGTATTAGGTGCTGGAACGCCAGTGGCACAAGAAGAAATAGCTGTGTTCCCTGGAAACAAACGTGTATGTTACATTGTTGCATGGAGACTGTCTCCACAAAATACACTGAGATAAGTGTGTGATGACCCTGGCAATAAGTGCTAGACATGAGGCCCCCGTGGTTTTAGCATCCACAGGCTGTCCCCACGCACGGAGGTCAGAGGCGGCTGCCCTGAGGGTCATAATCAAGCTGGATTTACAGAAGAAGCAGGATTATGCAAGTGGCCCGTGGAGAAAGTTCCGTACAGAGGAAATGGCATGGGCGGAGGCCTCCTGGAACAGGTGAGGAAATAACAGGGACCAGTGAGCTGGGTGGAGGGAGCAGAGATGGGGTGGTGTTAAGCTGTGGGTGTGAGCAAAGCAGGGGATGAGGGAATGGCTGGGAAGCCCTCCCCTCTGCAAGCGGGTGATGATGGGGTCCCCACCTTGTCTTTTCACAGGGGCCCCCCACCTGCCCCTTAGCCTCACCACAGTAGTTAGAAAGAACCACACAAAACTACCAATATGCAGCCATCTTTGACGTATGAAAAAAGCAGTTTATACAGTTCGACCTAGCATAGTGAGTCAGGCACTGACCTGAGTAGGTTTTTTCCTTTTCCCCTTTATCTGTTTGTTTATCCTCACAGTGACTCCACGATAATGTGGGTGGTTGTGATCCCATCATCCACACGAAGTGACTGAGAGATGGTGGCCGAGCCACAGAGCCAGCTGGGTCTGAGCCCAGCATGGCGGAGTCAAACCCTCCACTCAAGGCTCTTAGAGGTAAATGTCCAGTGGCCAGCTGGACCTGCAGAAAGCTGCAGTCCAGGGCCCGCATAAGTAGCTGTTAAGTAGGCTGTTTGTGCTTGGATCTGAGTATCCTTAGAGGCCAGACATCCCAGATGGCTGGGACAGGGGTATTCATTACTGTTGTTTTAAAAGAACTGGGATGTTTGGGGAATTATAAATGAGCTAATGTAACGTTAACACCTAGAAATATTCTGGAACAGATCATTAAAAAATCAATTTTCACGCATGAGGAGGAGGTGAGATTATTGAGCCATAAGCAGACAGTACTGGGCCTCCACAGAGGGGGACGTTTGAGTACCAATGCGTGCCACACCCCACAGAGTCTGCGTGCGCCCGGAGTTCAGTGTTGGCTTGGCTCATTTGCAACTAATAGTCCTACTAATTTTTATTTTTTAGCCTGAGTCGTAAAAATCTGGCTATCATCCTAGAGCAGGGAAGGGGGAAAAAATAAGGAAAAGAGGAGACAACCAAAACATACCAAGAGCCTACTCTGAGCACCACACCCACTGCTTTTCTACATTCTCTGCTGTTTGGCCCCCAGAAAGACCCAAAAGGGAGCTGTGACTATCCCATCATCATAGAAGGAAACTGAGTCAGAGATGTCAGAGTGCCCTTAGGAAGCAAGCACCCTCTCAACCTCAGGCATTGGGCTCCCCGCCCCACCCTCCTTGTCGCTATACCCGCTGGTTTCTTGCTTTATGAATGGAACACAGGGTGAAATCCAGGCACCAGAGTGGGAATCAGGAGCCCCGCCCACATTCCTCCCCTGGCTTGGAACTGACTGCTGGGCAGGGAGAGGTGGGCTCTTGCAGCTGGGGTGACACGTGGAAATGTGTGCCTAAGTGGTACAGATGAGGAGGGTGGCATCCATTCACCCATCCCACCGCTTGACCCAGGACCTCCAGACACTGTGCCTAGTGCTGGGATGTGGAGGTGAGAAAGTCTGGGTATCTACTGAAATCCAGGGATGCAGGGTGCCTACCTGCCCACCCTTAGGGGGCTTAGCACAAAAAGAAAACGTCTGAGATCTCCAGGGTAGCAGATACCATTAAGCAAAGGGCCAAAGAATCCACTGATTTCCTGCGTGAGGAAAGGAGACCCAAGGAGGCGGGGTTCTGAGAGGAGAAAGGTAGAGGTGGGGCAGCAAGCCCAGGGCCATGCAGGTGGGCTTGAGCTCTTAGCCGCGGCTGTCCTTGGTGAGTTCTTACCTGGGCTGGGTGCAGTGGGAGGAGCCTGACATGCACCTGGGAAGGTCAGAGTGGCTTCACTTTACAGGTGAGGAAATGTGGCACCTGATGGCCAGGGAGAGAAGGCTGCACGATGGCTGGGCTGCCAGGACTGGGTTCAGTGGAAACTGGGGCCAGTATTAGGGCCAGGCGGGCAGTGTGCCCAGGGACAAGGGCCCACATGGACTGCAGGCACCTGGCAACCCTTCCTGGGAGGCCTTCCAGCATCAGGGCGCGAGGAGCGCCCTCGTCAGGGCTCAGTGCTTTCAAGTGACAGAAACCCATCCCAGTTAGCTTAGGCCGGTGGCAGAGCTTGTGATCAGGGCCGTGGCAGCCACTGCCTCGAGCCACCCAGGCCCTGCAGCTGCCTGCCCGGAGGGTCGGAGACTGAGGCAAAGGCTCTGAGTGGAAATGAGCTTGTTCAAACTGTGGCAAGAGGGCAGTGAGGCGGGAGTGGCTGAGGGGCCGGGCAGTGGAGGGGAGCCGTGGGCAAGGCGGGCAGCAGCTGGACGCAGAGCTCTGCAAAGCCTGGGGGAGGGTTTTTTCCAAGGGTGGCAAGAATCCACTGGAAGGTGACACAATCCAAGTCTTGGCTCTAAATGTTCACTCTGCTGCCTGGACGGATGGCAGGGGATGAGGGCTGTCACCCCTTTCTGTTGAGAGGGGACGGTTACCACAGTGGTTAGTTTTATGTGTCAACACAGCTAGGCTACGGTGCCCAGCTCTTTGCTTGGTCCAACACCATTTTCAATGTGGCTGGAAGGTATTTTTCAGATGTGATTAACATTTACAGTCGGTAGGCTTTGAGGAAAGCAGATCACCCTCCATAATGAGGGGTGCCTTGTCCAATCAGCAGGCGGCCTTAAGAGCCAAGACAGATTCCCTGAGGAAGAAGCAATTCTGCCTCAAGATTGCAACATGAAAACCCCGCCTGAGTTTCCAGTCTGCACGGCCTGCCCTGTGGAATTTGGATTCAAGACTACAATGCTCTTACCTGGACTTCCAGCCTGCCAGCTCCCCATGCAGCTTTTAGACTTGGTAGTCCCTAAATTCAAATATGTCCCTTCCTTTAATAAATCTCTCTCTCTCTCTCTATTGGTTCTGTTTCTCTGGAGAACCATGATGGGTCCACTCACTTACAGAGTAGGTGTTGGCGTTGCTGACCATGTATTGTGGATCCAACCCTGGGGCTGCGTTTTCAAGCTGGAGTTGTCCTCTGGTTCCCAGGCCAGGAGGTGAGGAGAGGAGAACAGGGCCCATCCTAGGGAGTTCACAGCAGGTTGGTTTGACACACACGCCCAGGAAGCAGTTAGAGAACTTTACAGGTGGGATTCAATTAAAGCCAAAATGTGCTGTGCAGATACTTCCCACCCATGACGCAGGGCCTCTGGGGGGGTCCTAGAGATCTGTTATGCAGCTTACCCGTGGGAAGGGGAAGTGGAAGTCACCCTGAGAGGCAGTGTGTCTCATCCTGGGCTGCATGGTGAAATGACTGCGGGAGGCTAAAAAAGTGCTGCCTTAGGATATCTTCATTCAGAGAGTCGGTGCCTCTCACCTGCAGAGGTTTAGGAAACTGTGGCTTGCGGGCCATTTCCTGCCAGCTGCCTATTTTTGTAAATAAAGTTTTATTGGAACACAGCCACACCCATTTGCTTATGTATTCATTTGGCTACTTTTGCTAAAACAACAGAATCAAATGTTGGGACAGAGATGGTCTGGTTTGCAAAACCTAAAATATTTACTCTCTGGCTCTGTACAGAAACAGTTCCCCAGCCCTAAACTAGGGACTGATGAGTTTCCCAGGGTATAGGTGGTAGGGGTATGGCTGGGCCACCACTGCGGGGAGAGCATTCACTCCTCCGGTGGAGATACTGCCTCAGAAGCCTTTTGCACACGTACGGGCAGTCACCACCAGAGGACACCCAAACGGAAGCCTCTTGGCCATCAGGTGACACTTCCGGATGAACCACACATCTTTGGTGAGTCAACGAGCAAAGCAGGCCTGAGCTGTTGGATTCTGCAATTGGCAGAAGGATGCATCACTGAATTTTCCCTGGAGGCCCTTCTACGTGACCTGAAAATGGATGCTCTGTGACAGTGGCATGGAAGGAGCGGGACTTCCCCTGCAGTGGGGCCTGGGCTGGCCCCCGGGAAGCTGTGGGGTCATGGAGCTGTCACAGAGCTCCGGTCCTCAGCTCTGCATCTCGGGTGATGAGCACAGTTCTGGCCACTTCTGGAGTCACCTTGACTGCATTACTCTGGACATACTCTTCTGTCTGAATCTGTGATGGAGACCATGCACACTATGGCCTTGGCCTCCTGGAGCCGCCCTCTCCCCAGGCCACAGGAGACTGCGCGCTCAGCATGATCGTCCTGACCTGCTGAGAACTTCCCCTGGCACCACGTGGCCCAGGAAACAGGTCTGTGGAATGCAGCTCCCATGGGAGACCTGGCGACCACATGGATTCTGACACTGGCCTCCTTCTATTTCCCAAATTTTATTCACCATGGCACACATTTAACAAATCATTCCTTATGAGCATTCCATGGAATGGCTTTCTATTACACAGATCATGCTGTGGAAATGCTGTTTCAAGACCGTGAAGAGAAGAGCTGTACCCAGAGGGGCACGAAGCAGGCCCCTGGGATGCCCAGGGGGAATAGGTCACTTTGGTTTCTAGTCACTTTTTTTTCTTCTTTTTACTTATTTATTTATTTTTTCCATTTTATTTATTTATTTTTTATTTATTACTTTTTTTATTAAGGTAATACACTCTTATGAAGGTTTCACATGAAAAAAGAATGTGGTTACAACATTTACCCATATTATCAAGTCCCCACCCATACCCCAGTGCAGTCACTGTCCGTCAGTGTAGTAAGATGCTACAGATTCACTATTTGCCTTCTGTGTGCTACATTGTCTTCCCCGTGACCCCCCCCAACCATGTGTACTAAACATAGTACCCCTCAGTCCCCTTCTCCCACCTGCCCTCCCACACCCCTCCCCTTTGGTAACCACTAGTTCCTTCTTGGAGTCTCTGAGTCTGCTGGTATTTTGTTCCTTCAGTTTTGCCTCGTTGTTATACTCCACAAATGAGGGAAATCATTTGGCACTTGTCTTTCTCCGCCTGGCTTATTTCACTGAGCATAATATCCTCGAGCTCCATCCATGTTGTTGCAGATGGTAGGATTTGTTTCCTTCTTATGGCTGAATAATATTCCATTGTGTATATGTACCACCTCTTCTTTATCCATTCATCTACTGATGGACACTTATGTTGCTTCCATATCTTGGCTATTGTAAAAAGTGCTGCAATAAACATAGGGTGCATATTCCTTTTGAATCTGAGAAGTTGTATTCTTTGGGCAAATTCCAAGGAGTGGGATTCCCGGGTCAAATGCTATTTCTGTTTTTAGTTTTTTGAGGAACCCCCATATTGCTTTCCACAATGGTTGAATAGCTTATATTCCCACCAGCAGTGTAGGAGGGTTCCCCTTTCTCCGCATCCTCGCCAGCATTTGTTGTTCTTAGTCTTTTGGATGGTGGCCATCCTTACTGCTGTGAGGTAATATCTCAGTGTGGTTTTAATTTTCATTTCCTGATGATTAGTGATGTGGAGCATCTTTTCATGTGCCTGTTGGCCATCTGAATTTCTTCTTTGGAGAACTGTCTCTTCATATCCTCTGCCCATTGTTTAATCAGGTTATTTGCTTTTTGGGTGTTGAGGCCTGTAAGTTCTTTATATATTTTGGATGTTAACCCCCTGTTGGATATGTCATTTACAAATATATTCTCCCATACTGTAGGATGCCTTTTTGTTCTGTTGATGGTGTCCTTTGCTGTACAGAAACATATTAGTTTGATGTAGTCCAGTGAATTCATTTTTGCTTTTGTTTACCTTGCTCGAGGAAAAGTGTTCAGGAAGAAGTTGCTCATGCTTATATTCAGGAGATTGTTGCCTATGTTGTCTTCTAAGAGTTTTATGGTTTCATGATTTACATTCAGGTCCTTGATCCATTTCGAGTTTACTTTTGTGTATGGGGTTAAACAATAATCCAGTTTCATTCTCTTACATGTAGCTGTCCAGTTTTGCCAACACCAGCTGTTGAAGAGGCTGTCATTTCTCCCTTGTATGTCCATGGCTCCTTTATCATATATTAATTGACCGTTTATGGTTGAGTTTATATCAGGGCTCTCTAGTCTGTTCCATTGGTCTATGGGTCTGTTCTTGTGCCCTACCAAATTGTCTTGATTACTGTGGCTTTGTAGTAGAACTTGAAGTTGGGGAGCATAATCGCTCCAGCTTTATTCTTCCTTCTCAGGATTGCTTTGGCTATTCGGGGTCTTTTGTGGTTCCATATGAATTTTAGAATGATTTTCTCTAGTTTGTTGAAAAATGCTGTTGGTATTTTGAAAGGAATTGCATTGAATCTGTAGATTGCTTTAGGCAGGATGGCCATTTTGACAATATTAATTCTTCCTATCCATGAGCACGGGATGTGTTTCCATTTATTGGTGTCTTCTTTAATTTCTCTCATGAGTATCTTGTAGTTTTCAGAGTATAGGTCTTTCACTTCCTTGGGTAGGTTTACTCCTAGGTATTTTATTCTTTTTGATGCAACTTTGAATGGAATTGTTTTCCTGATTTCTCTCTCTGCTAGTTCATCATTGGTGTATAGGAATGCAGTAGATTTCTGCGCAATTAATTTTGTATCCCACAACTTTGCTGAATTCAGATATTAGATCTAGTAGTTTTGGAATGGATTCTCTAGGGTTTTTTATGTACAATATCATGTCATCTGCAAACAGGGACAGTTTAACTTCTTCCTGCCAATCTGGATGCCTTTTATTTCTTTGTGTTGTCTGATTGCCATGGCTAGGACCTCCGGTACTATGTTGAATAGAAGTGGGGAGAATGGGCATCCTTGTCTTGTTCCCAATCTTAAAGGAAAAGCTTTCAGCTTATCACTGTTAAGTATAATGTTGGCTGTGGGTTTGTCATGTATAGCCTTTATTATGTTGAGGTACTTGCCCTCTATACCCATTTTGTTGAGAGTTTTTATCATGAATGGATGTTGAATTTTGTCAAATGCTTTTTCAGCATCTATGGAGATGATTATGTGGTTTTTGTCGTTCTTTTTGTTGATGTGGTGGATGATGTTGATGGATTTTCAAATGTTGAACCATCCATGCATCCCTGGAATAAATCCTACTCGATCATGATGGATGATCCTTTTGATGTATTTTTGAATTCGGTTTGCTAATATGTTGTTGAGTATTTTTGCGTCTATGTTCATCAGGGATATTGGTCTGTAGTTTTCTTTTTTTGTGGTGTCTTTGCCCGGTTTTGTTATTAGAGTGATGCTGGCCTCATAGAATGAGTTTGGAAGTATTCCCTCTTCTTTCTACTCCTTGGAGAACTTTAATGAGGATGGGTATTAGGTCTTCACTAAATGTTTGATTCAGCAGTGAAGCCATCTGGTCCAGGGGTTTTGTTCTTAGGTAGTTTTTTGATTACCAGTTCAATTTTGTTGCTGGTAATTTGGTCTATTGAGATTTTCTGTTCCTTTCTGGGTCAGCCTTGGAAGGTTGTATTTTTCTAGAAAGTTGTCCATTTCTTCTAGGTTATCCAGTTTGTTAGCATATAATTTTTCATAGTATTCTTTAATAATTCTTTGTATTTCTGTGGTATCTGTAGTGATTTTTCCTTTCTCATTTCTGATTCTATTTAAGTAGACTCTTTTTTTCTTGATAAGTCTGGGTAGGGGTTTATCTATTTTGTTTATTTTCTCAAAGAACCAGCTCTAGCATTCATTGATTCTTTCTATTGTTTTATTCTTGTCGATTTTATTTATTTATGCTCTAATCTTTATTATGTTCCTCCTTCTACTGACTTTGGATCTCATTTTTTCTTCTTTTTCTCATTTTGTTTATTGTGAGTTTAGACTGCTCATATGGGATAGTTCTTCTTTCCTGAGGTAGGCCTGTATTGCGATATACTTTCCTCTTAGCATGGCTTTCGCTGCATCCCACAGATTTTGTGGTGTTGAAATATTGTTGCAATTTGCCTCCATATATTGCTTGATCTCTATTTTTATTTGGTCATTGATCCACTGGTTATTTAGGAGCATGTTGTGAAGCCTCCATGTGTTTGTGGGATTTTTCATTTTCTTTGCATAATTTATTTCTAGTTTCATACCTTTGTGGTCTGAGAAGCTGTTTGGTACAATTTCAATCTTTTTCAATTTACTGAGGCTGTTTTTGTGGCCTAGCATATGATCTATTCTTGAAAATGTTCCATGTGCACTTGAGAAGAATGAGTATTCTGCTGCTTTTGTGTGTTCAGTTCTGTAGATGTCTGTTAGGTCCATCTTTTCTATTGTGTTGTTCAGTGCCTCTTGTCTCCTTACTTATTTTCTGTCTGGTTGATCTTTCCTTGAGGGTGAGTGGAGTGTTGAAGTCTCCTAGAATGAAAACATTGCATTCTATTTCTCCTTTTAATTCTGTTAGTATTTGTTTCACCCATGTAGGTGCTCCTGTGTTGAGTGCATAGGTATTTATAATGGTTATATATTCTTGTTGGATTGACCCTTTTATCATTATGTAATGTCTTCCTTTGTCTCTTGTGACTTTCTTTGTTTTGAAGTCTATTTTGTCTGATATAAGTACTGCAACTCCTGCTTTTTTCTCCCTATTAGTTGCATGAAATGTCTTTTTCCATCCCTTCACTTGTAGTCTGTTCATGTCTTTGGGTTTAATGTGAGTCTCTTGAAGGCAGCATGTAGATAGGTGTTGTTTTTTTATCCATTCAGTGACTCTATGTGTTTTGATTGGTGCATTCAGTCCATTTACATTTAGAGTGATTATGGATAGGTATATACTTATTGGCCTTGCAGGCTTTAGATTCGTGGTTACCAAAGGTTCAAGGTTTACTTCCTTACTATCTAAGAGTCTAACTTAACTCACTTAATATGCTATTACAAACACAATCTAAAGGTTCTTTTTTTTTCTTCCTCCCTTTTCTTCCTCCTCCATTCTTTATATATTAGGTATCATATTCTGTACTCTTTGTCTATCCCTTGATTGACTTTAGGGATAGTTTATTTAATTTTGCATTTGCTTAGTAATTAGGCGTTCTACTTTCTTTACTGTGGTTTTATTACCTCTGGTAAAACCTTAAGACCACTTCCATCTATAGCAATCCCTCCAAAATACACTGTAGAGGTGGTTTGTAGGAGGTAAAATCTCTCAGCTTTTGCTTATCTGGAAATTGTTTAATCCCTCCTTCAAATTTAAATGATAATCTTGCCAGATAAACTAATCTTGGTTCAAGGCCCTTCTGCTTCATTGCATTAAAGAAATCATGCCACTCCCTTCTGGCCTGTAAGGTTTCTGCTGAGAAGTCTGATGATAGCCTGATGGGCTTTCCTTTGTATGTGATCTTATTTCTCTCTCTGGCTGCTTTTAATAGTCTATCCTTATCCTTGATCTTTGCCATTTTAATTACTATATGTCTTGGTGTTGTCTTTCTTGGTTCCCTTGTGTTGGGAGATCTGTGCATCTTCATGGCCTGAGAGACTTATCTCCTTCCCCAGATTGGGGAAGTTTTCAGCAATTATCTTCTCAAAGACACTTTCTATCCCTTTTTCTCTCTCTTCTTTTTCTGGTACCCCTAGTGTGAATATTGTTCTGTTTGCATTGGTCACACAGTTTCTCAATAACCTTTCATTCTTAGAGATCCTTCCTTCTCTCTCTGCCTCAGCTTCTTTGTATTCCTCTTCTCTAGTTTCTATTTCATTTTATGGTCTCCTCCACCATATCCAATCTGCTTTTGATACCCTCCCTTGTGCTCTTCAATAATTGGATCTCCGACTAGAATTCATTCCTGAGTTCTTGAATATCTTTCCGTCCCTCCATGAACATGTTAATGATTTTTATTTGAACTCCCTTTCAGGAAGAGTCATGAGGTCGATGTCATTTAAATCTTTCTCAGGAGTTATATTAATGATTTTTCTCTGAACCAGGTTCCTTTGGTGTTTCATATTTATATATGGCACCCTCTAGTGCCCATAAGCTCTACTCCCTGGAGCTGCTCAGCCCCTGAGGCAATGTCGGGGGTCACAGGGGAGTGGTACTGGTGCTGGGTGGGGGGAGGAAAGAGCTGTTTCCTGCTACCCAGCTGCTATGCCTGTCTCCACTGCCTGAACCAGTGGGCCGAACACACAGGTATAAGCCTCTATGTTTTGCGTTTGTAGTTGCTGTAGACCAATCTTCCCTCTGGCTGGCCTAACGCCAGGGTAGGGTTTGCCAGTTTGCAAGTCAGGTGGGGATAGCTGGGAGAAAGACGCACTAGGCTGCATATTCCTTGGAGCTTTGTAGCCGGCCAGGGAGCTGGAGCACCTGAAGATCTTCTAAGGAGGAAGATTTCTTTTCCTCCTTAAATATGAGAGTCTATATGGCAAAGCTCCTAACCTGCTGGGCAGAGTGCACCCAGACAATTTTGTCTACCTGTCCTCTCTCCTGAGCAGTAAGCTCTGTGCAATCCTTGCCCCTTTAGCAGCCCTCTTGCTAAGGGCTTCCTGGTTAGGAAGTCTCTCAGATTGCCCACCTTTCTTTTGTCCCTGAGCAGCTGGATACGGATCCCTGCTTTCCACAAGCGACTGGAATCTCAGTCTCTCCAGGAATTCTCCCTGTCTCAGCTTTCCAACCCCATAATCATGAGAGTATCATGCAAGCACAATGAAATGGTTTGTGCTCCCAGAGCAGATCTCCGGAGTTAGGTATTCAGCAGTCCCAGGCTTCCACTCCCTCCCTGCTCCATTTCTCTTCCTCCCGCCAATGAACTGTGGTGAGGGAAGGGCTTGGGTCTGCCGGGCCACAACTTTGGTATGTTACCCTGTTCTGTGAGATCTGCTCTTTTCTCCAGGTGTATGCAGTTTGGCACAGTCCTCTTTCCTGTTGCCCTTTCAGGATTAGTTGTATTAATTATATTTTCATATTATATGCAGTTTTAGGAGGAAGCCTGTGTCCCACCTCTCACACTGCCATCTTTAGTCCATGGTTTCTAGTCACTTTAATTACAACTTTTGCAGCTTGTTTCATAATGTGTGTTTGTTAGTCTAATAGTTGGCAGGTAGTACACATCAGTTATAAATAAATATGTAGGACAATGCTACTAAAAACAACTTCTTTAAAACAGACTTTATTTTTAATAGCAGTTTTAGGTTTACAACAAAATTGAGAGGAAGGTGCAGAGATTTCCTATAAGCTCCTCACACACATAGCCTTCCCCTTTACCAACATCACCACCAGAACAGCATGCTTTTCTTACCAAAGCTGGACCTATATTGACACATAATTACCTGAAGTCCATAGTTTTCCTCAGGGTTCAGGCTCAAATGTTTTACATTATGGTTCATGCAAATGTGTAATGATGTGTATCCATCATTATAATATGCAGTCTATTTCTACTGTCCTGGAGAACCTCTGGGCTCTGCCTGTTTTGCCCTCTCTCCCCCATATCCTTGGCAACCACTGATCTTTTAATTGTGTCCACAGTTGTGCCCTTTCCAGTATGTCATATGGTTGGCATCACAGTCTGTTGCCTTTACAGACTGGCTGCCTTTACTTTTAATATGTGCTTGGGTTCCTCCATGTCCTTTTGTGGCTTTATTCCTTTTTAGCACTGAAAAATATTCCATTGTCTGGATGTACCAGAGTTTATCCATTCACTGAAGGACATCTTGGTTGCCTCAATGTTCTGGCAGTTATGAATAAAGCTGCTTTAAACATCTGTGTGCAGGTATAGTGTGGGCACAAGTTTTCAACTCTTTTGGGTAAATGCTGATTGGCATGATTGCTGGGTCATATGATAAGAGTATAGTTAGTTTTATACGATGCCACTGAAGTATCTTCCGAAGTGGCTGTACCATTTTGCATTCCCACCAGCAATGAATGAGAGTTCCTATTGCTCCACATCCTCACTGGCATTTGGTTGTGTTCCAGATTTTAGCCATTTTAGTAGGTGTTTAGTGGTATATTATTATTGTTATTCTACTTTGCATTTGCCTGATGACTTATAATGTGGAGTATCTTTTCACATGCTTCCTTCCCATCTGTATATCTTCTTTCGTGAGTTATCTGTTAAAATCTTTAGCACATTTTTAAATCAAGTTGTTAGTTTTCGTATCATTGAGTTTTAAGAGTTGTTTGCATATTTTGGATAACAGTCCTTTATCACATATATTTTGTTTCCTCCAAGTCTCTGGCTGTCTCATTGTCCTGACAGTGTCTTTCACACAGTAGAAGTTTTTAATTTTAATGACGTCCAATCATCAGTATCTTCTTTCATGGATTGTGTCTTTGGTGCTGTATCTAAAAGGCATTATCATTCCCATGGTCACATGTAGCTTTTCTCCTATGGTATCTTCTAACAGCTTTATAGTTTTCCATTTTATATTTAGATCTGTGGTCCATTTTGAATTAATTTTTGTGAAGGGTGTAAAGTCTGTGTATTATATTCTTTTTTTTCCCATGTGGCTATTCAGTTGTTCCAGCACCACTTGTTGAAGAGACTGTCTTTGCTCCTTTGTCAAAGATGACTTGACTGTATTTATGGGGGTCTATTTCCGGGCTGTCTATTTTATTCCATTGATCTCTTTGTCTATTCCTTTGCCAATACCACACTGCCTTGATGACTGTAGCTTTATAAGGAGTCTTGAAGTCAGGGAGTGCAGTCCCCCAACTTTGTTCTTCTTCTTGAATATTGTGCTCAGAAAGTTTTTAGTGAAAGAACTGCTGGATTCCTTCCAGCCAGAAGTTCTTTTATTTTTGTCTCTTGAAAACATCATAACCACCTACTGCAGGGGTTGGCAAGTTGCAGCACTCAGGCCAGATCTTTTTTGTAATTTTGTAGATTTTTGGTAAATAAACTTTGACTGGAACATAGCCAGGCCCATTCCTTTGTGTTTTGTCTGTGGCCACTGTCATGCTACAACAGCAGAGTTGAGAAGTTGTGATAAAGACTCTAGCTCACAAAGCCAGCAACATTTACTATTGGACTCTCTATTACTCTTGCCCTACTGACTCACTTTCAGACATTTCTCATTGGGCCATTGAATTCTGAGCCGGTGTTGTGCCAGGTCCTGGCAGTCAGCACAGCCAACATTCTTCCCCTGGTATTTAATGTGCCACAGTTTGTCCACTAGCGTCCTTTGTACTTCATCACACACAGTAGGTTATCAGATATATCAGAATAGAATTTATTTACTCTGACCACATGGGTGACATGGATTCAGAAATACTGAGGTGATTGGACTGTATATCTTTTCCTAGATCATATGGACAAAGCCACTAAGACTTATAATTATAGCAATGAATTCCAAGGACTGAGAAATCATTCTCTTTGTTTGCACTGAGTCAGCCTTTTCAAAATCAATAACAGAATGGACAGATGGATTGGGGAGGAGAAACAACACATAGCTGTCCATGGTAAATGATGAGAACCATTGAGCAAAATCTTGCTTATGTTTTCATCCTTCCTAATTTGCATTCCAGGCTGTGTGGATTATTCAATTAAACAGTAGTTTTGAAGCTGCATCCAGAGAGCCTGTGTGTGACCATGATTACCTGACTCTTACCAAGCAGGCTGAAGTGGTGTTGGTAATTTAATATCCAGGTATAGTGAGACAGTCATGTTGAAGTCTTGGGTTTTCAGTGGTGTTGCTAACACTCTGGGAAGTACTGAGGGAGGAAGCTCAGCTGACTTGTTTCTTGGAAGGCAGATCCCTTCTGGAGCAGGAGCCTCCCCTGCTGTACCAGCAGAGCCTGGGCAGTCCAGGCGTTTCTGCCTGGTAAGCTGTGCCCTTGGTTGATGTTTCTGCAGAAAGGTATGATTTCTTGTTTTGGGTGTCACATCACCGTAAATTGTGCTTTAAAAGATGGTTGTGGGTGGAGTTTTTAAATCAAGTTTTATTTCTGTAAAGTTTTTGAGTAAGTTAAAAAATTGAGCCTTTTGTGACTTTGTTTAACTCAAGTGTAAATCTCTACATAGTAAAATAAAGAGTTCTTTAGCATACAATTCAGCAGCTACTAACAAGTGAACACATGGAGTAACCCACACCCATCAAGATGCAGAACGTTGCCAGCAACCCAGGATGTGTCCTGGTGTCCGTTTCCTCAGAGCCCCATCTCCCCTCCAGGAAGCAACCCCTGACTGCTTTCACTTTTGAATAATAACTTTGTTCTAGAACTTCATATAAATGGGGTCACACATATGCACTCTTCCCTTTCTGGCGTCTTGTATTCAAAGTGTTTGTGAAATCCATCCATAATTTGAGTGTATAAGTAACTTTCTCCTGGGTAGTATTCCACTGTATGAATGCATCGTAGGTTTGTTTATCCTTTCATCTGTTGATGGACACTTGGGTTGTTTCCAGGGCTGTTGTGAATGGGGCTTCCACATTCACACCAATGTTTTTGTGGCTCTGTGTTTGCTTTTCTCTTGGATAAATACATAAGAGTGGAATTGTTGGGTCATAGGTCAGATAACTGTTTAGTTTATAGGAAACTGCAAAATAGTTTTCCAAAGTGTTTGTAACATTTTGTATTTCCATGAGCAACATACAGCATTTCTGGTTACTCCACATTCTTGCTAACATTTAGTAGTTTCAGAAATTTTAATGTCAGTTATTCTGGGTGGTGTAAAATGGCATCTGGTTGGAGTTTTATTTTGCCCTTCCCTGGTGGCTAATGATGTTGAACACTTTCTGGTTTTCATATTGGCCATTCACATACCTTCCTTTGTAAGGTGTCTTTTCAAATCTTTTGTCTATATTTTCCCAGATGTTTTAAGTTGACTTATAGGAGTGCTTTACATAATCTGGGGTAGGTCATTTGTCAGATGTGTATTACAAACACTTTTTTCCCTCAATAGCGGCTTTCATATTTGTTTTAATGGTAGTGAATTTGATGATCAGAAAGTTTTGAACTTTCATAGAATCCAAATTACCAGTTTTTAAAATTGTAAATTCTTTCTATGTCCTAAAAAATCATTGCCTACCTGAAGTCTACAAAGGTAGTCATCATTTTTTGTTTTCTTTTTGTTTTTTAAGAAAGTATTATAGATTTAGCTTTTACATTTAAGCCTATCATCCATCTTGACTTAACATGTGTATGTTGTGAATTAGAGGTTGAAGATTTTGTTTTCATATGGTTATTTGTTCCAGCACAGTCTGTTGAAAATGCTTTCCGCATTGAACTGTCTAGGCACCTTTACTGAAAATCAGTTGACTGTATATGTGCAGCTTTATTTCTGGACTTTGTGTTCCACTGATCTGTTTGTCTATTCTAATACCAATACCGCACTGTTTTTGATTAATTAAGTTTATAGTAAGACTTGAAAACCAGGAAATGTGAGTCCTTGGGCTTTCTTCTTCCTTTTCAACATTGCTTTCAATATTCTAGATCTCTTTCATTTCTATATAAAATTTAAAATTAACTTTCCAATTTCTAGAAAAAGCTTTTTGAGATTTTGATTGGGATTTCATCAAATTTTTAGATAAACTTGGGAAGAATTAACATCTTAATGTTGAATTTTCTAATACTTAAGCAAGGTATCTCCCTCCATTTATTTAAACTTTCTTTACTTCCTCACAGAAATATTTTGTAGTTTTCAGTATACAGGTGTTGCAAGTAGTTTTTAAAATGTTTACATAAATATTTCATGTTTTCTGTGCTATTGTAAATGTTATTGTTCTTTTCAATTTCTAATTGTTCTTTGTTAGTATATTGAAATACAGTTGATCTTTGTATATTGATCATGTATCCTGTCACCTTGATAAACTTAGTAGTCACAGTAGATGATGTAGATTCCTTGGGTTTTCTGCATAGACGATCATGTCTGCAGGTAAAGACGGTTTTTTCGATTTCAATATCTGTGGCATTGATTGGATTGTTTGATTTGTCTCACCACATTTGCCAGGACCACCAGTATAATACTGAATAGAAATGGTAAGAAATCCTTACCTTGTTTCTGATCTTAGGGTAAAAATAGTGAGTGTTTCATCATGAAAAAGTATAAGCTATAGTTTTTTGAAGATGTTCTTTATCAGGTTGAGGGCATTTTATCCTATTCCAAATTTCCTCAAGAGTTTTTATGATGAACAAAATTTGAATTCTTTCAAATTCTTTTTCTGCATTTATTTGGTCATATTTTTTTAATTCTGTTAATGTGGTGAGCTATGTTGATTAATTCTGCAAATATTAAACCAAACTTGAATTCCTGGAGTAAATGTAATTTGGTCATGACGTGCTATTTTTTTAATTATGGGTGGGTTTGATTCAATATTTTGTTAAGATTTTTATATTGAGGTTAATGAAAGATATTGGCATATAATTTTTTCTTAAATTTACCTATTCAGTTTTGGTGTCAGGGTTATGCTGCCCTCATTAAATAAGTCAGGATGTATTCCCTCCTCTGATTTTCTGAAAGACTTTATGTAAGAGAGCTTGTACTTTTTCTTATATATTTGATAAAATTCATCATTTGACATCTCTGAACCTGGAGCTCTTTGTTTTAGCATGTGTTATTTAGGAATATGCTGCTTAATTTCCATATATTTTAGTATTTGTCCAGCTCTCTTTCTGTTTTTGAGTTCTAGTTTAATTCCAGTAGAAGAGCGGACATTGTATGATTCCTGTTGTTTTCGATTTGTTAAGGTGTGTTTTATGGCCCAGAATATGATATATATCAGTGATTGTTCCATGTGGGCTTGAGAAGAATGCACATTTTTCTGCTGTTGGATGAAATATCCTGTTAAATAGATCTAATTGATAAGGCTGTTCAGATCAATTATGTCCTTGCTAGTTTTCTGCCTGCTGGAAATATCAATTACTGATAGAGGTGTATTGAACTATTCAAATATAATAATGAATTAATTTATTTCTCTATGTAGTTCTATCAGTTTTTACCTCACATTTTAACACTGTGCTAGGTGTATCCATGTTCAGGATTGTTGTGTCTTCTTGCAGAATTGGCCCCTTTATCAGTATGTAATGCCCATCTTCTTTTCCTGATAATTTCCTTTGCTCTGAAGTTGCTTTGTTTGAAATTAATATAGCTACTTTGTTTTTCTTTGATTAATGTTAGCGTGGTATATCTTTATATCTTTACTTTTAATCTGTCCTTTATATTTAAAGTGAATTTCTTGCAGACAACACGTATTTTGCTCTTGTTTTTCATTCTGACAGACTCTGTCTTTTAAATAATATAGTTAGACCATTCACATTTAAAATGATTAGTGATATAGATTAATGTGTGCCATATTTGTAACTGTTTTCTGTTCATTAATCTTTTCATTCCTTCCTTTCCTTCTTTTTTTTTTGTCTTATACTTTTCTTCTGCCTTCTCTGGTTTTAATTGAGTGAATGAATTAATTTTTTCTCATTTCTTAGTATATAAATTATGCTTTCTTTTAACATAATTTTAGTGGTTGCCTTTTAGTTCAAAATATACATTTTCAACTAATTCAGTTCCACTTGCATATATCACTGCACCATGTCGTGAGTGGTACAGGTACCTTTTAACAGAGCATTCCCAATTCCTCCCTTCATCCCTTATAACACTGCTGTCATCATTTCACTTATCCATAAACTATAATCACCCAATAATTTGTTGCTATTATTGTTTTGAACAAACTGTTATTTTGTTAGGTAAGTTAAGAATAAGAAAAATGAATTATTTTATCTTCATTTATTCCTACTCTTAACACTCTTCTTTATGTAGATTAGTTTCTGACCTATATCATTTGCCTTCTCTTAAAGAACTTTTAACATATTATGTAAGGCCTACTTGCTACAAATTCCTTAAATTTTTGTTTGTCTGAAAAGGTCTTTTTTTCTTCTTCACTTTTGAAGGATAGTTTTGCTGGCTACAGAATTCTAGGTTGGTGGATTTTTTTTTTTTTGGACATTTTAAGTATTTTACTCCACTCTTTTTGCTTGCATGGTTTCTAAAGAGAATTAATCCTTATCCTTGTTCCTCTATAGTTAAGGTTTTTTTCTTTTTTTCCCTCTCTAACTTCTTTCAAGATTTTCTCTCTGTCTTTGATTTTTTTGTAATTTGAATGTGGTATGCCTAGGTAGATTTTTTTTATATTCATATGCTTGGTGTTCTTTGAGCTTCTTGGATCTGTGGCTTGGAGTTTGTCATTAATTTTGGAATATTCTCAGTCATTATTACTTCAGATATTTCTTCTCCTTTTTCTCTCTTCTCTTTCTGGTGTTCCTATTACACATGTGTTATACTTTTTCAAATTGTCCCACTTTATTGAATGTTCTGTTCCTTTTTTTTTTTCTCTTTGCTTTTCAGTTTAGGAAGTTTCTATTGACACATCTTCAGGCTTACTGATTTTTTCCTCAGTTGTGTTTAGACTGCCTGTGTTTGAATTCTGGCTCTGCTTATCAGCTGTGTAATCTTTGACCAGGTGCATAAATACTTTATACCTCAGTTCCCTCATTTGTGAGGTGGGAATACTCACAAAACCTATTTTATAGAGTTGTTAGGAGAATTGCATGAGTTAACAGATGAAAATCACTTAGAATGATTTCTGGCACAAAGTAAGCATTCTGTATGTGTTAGATGATGATGGAAATAGCAACAATGGTGATGAAATAGCTGTTTGTGAATGTGCCAGCACACGCCTACCTGAGGGCCTTTGCCCGTGCTGTCCCCTCTGCCTGGGATGCTTCCCCCCAGAAGCCCACATGACTTACCTCCTCCTCCCTTCAGTCTCTGTATGCATCCTAGCTTTGAGACCTTCCCTGCACACTATATATAAAAACACAGCCTGTCTCCTGCTGCCATCCCCCTGCCCTGTTTTATTTTTCCATAGCAAGTATGACTATCTGATATAATATATATTGCTATTTTTGGTTAACTTCCAGTCTCCTTCAAGTTAAATGTAGGGTGCATAAGGGCAGCATCTGTCTTCCAAATTTAAAGAATTGCAATGTTTTTAGGGCAGTTTTCTCTATGTTCTCACAAGGAACTCTGTGTAGCTCCTTATATTTATGTTGTCCAAGGAAATTTAATGATATAGGGAAATATGTATTGCTATCACACCCATGTAAAATCGGCCACAGATGATAGGAATGACTTAAAGAGATTATGTGACCAGAGAAAGGTCCACATGTGTAGCGGCTGCCTGCAGCCTATGGCCATGTCTGTCTGAGTTCACAACCACCAGTAATGATTTTTACTTTCTTTTTCAGTATGAATATTTCAATGCTGTGCTGATAAATGAAAGGGACAAAGATGGGAATTTTTTGGAGCTGGGGAAGGAATTCATCTTAGCTCCAAATGACCATTTTAATAATTTGCCTGTGAACATCAGTCTGAGTGACGTCCAAGTGCCCACAAACATGTACAACAAAGGTAAGACTCACTGCTGATGCTTCTAGTAGAGGGTGGAGAGTGAGGGGCCGGGCTGGCTGGTTTGGCAATGGTGCTTTTTAAAAAGAAATCACAATTACAAGCTGGGTATGTCAGCACCAGCTGTATAGGTGAGTTGTTGGGTGCACGTTCATCCTGGAAACTCTGGGCATGCAGTTTCCCCAGCTGATATTTCGAGCTCTCTAACACATAGTCAGGGGCTGGCAGCCTTTTTGGCACAGGGCCAGATTGTAAATATCTTAGGCGCTGTGGGCCCTGCAGCCTCTGTTGCAGCTCCTCAGCCTGGCCGTTCTGGCACAAAAACAGCTGTGGACAGTATGTAAATCAGCAGGTATGGTTGGGTTCCAGTGAAAGTTTTTATCTGCAAGAGCGGATGGTGGGTTTGACCTGCAAGCTGTAGTTTCCTGACCCCTTTCCTTGTCCTGCGTGCCTTACAATCATATTTAAGGGCCTGGGGGCTCCTGGGGTTGTTAGAATCAGTTGTCTTTTCTTAGAGTACCAGCTGTGGGAACCTTGCTGGGGCTGTTTTCAGGCTGGTGCCCCTCAAATCCAGTTGTCATATAGACTCTAGAGTTTCTTTCACCCCACTTCCCATCTGAGTTGGGATTGTGGCCAAGGAGTGGGCCCTGGCATCAGATGGCCTTTGGCTAGACCCCGTGTTCCCTCTCTTACTGCCGTGACCTTGGGTGAGCCACCTTGTCTCTTTAGATCTTAGTTTCTGTGTATCTAGGATGTTGACAATAATTGTGTCTCCTCCCCCGGGGTGATGATGTTTAGGAAAGGTTTAAGTTAAGGATGTCACCCTCCTCATCCTCACTGTTACCAGGTAGGATTTTGCTCTGCTTTGTCATACCTGGGAAGCTCTTAAACAAAGACCTTTCCTGTCAGAAAAATAAATCAGAAAGCCCTGGCATTATCAAAGTAAATATCTGCCCCACTGTCTGCCATTGAGGTTTCAAAATCACCATGGGCTGGTTTCCATCACCACCCAGTTCCATGGTTGTATACAAGAATGCAGTGCTCAAGAGAAGGGCTCTGGGCCTGAATCCTGCTCTTCCCTTGCTGGCTCTGTGATCCTCAGCAGGCAACTTTGCCTTCCCAAGCTTCAGTTTTCCCTCTTTGTAAAATAGGATTGAGGATGCTGCCTCGCTCGGGGGTTATTGTGAGGATACAAAACAATGGGCGCACACAGTCACGCGTGGGAGTGCTCAGCGACTCCCGGAGCTGTCGTTGTTCTTATCAGGACATAATACGCGTGTCATTTGTATTTCTAAATTGTTCCAGAAGAAGAAGAGCTAACACCTCAGTGTCTCTGAAACACTCCTCTCCGTGCCTGGCCTTTGTAGCTGGAACCCTGCTGTGTCCCTTTCCTGGTTTACCTTTTACCTGACCTTAATATTCAGCTGAGGCAATACCCCATTCTTTGATTGTTCTGATGGTTATCACCCTGTGGTGAACCATACACAGCCCCTCCCTTGTTCACGGTTTGCTTGGGGAACAGGGAATGACATCACGACACCGTGTGCCACCTGCTGGGCACAGTTATAGAAAGCTGGGGGTGGGTGGGGGGCTCAAGGGGGTCCTGACCACTTGCTTTTGTGGGCAGCCATTTCTCTCTCTCTCTTAGAGAAAGTGATGTCAGCCTGACCTTCCCTGAGCTGGTCTGGACTGGACTATATTTTGTGACCCAGTCTTCACTTAGTTCCTTAGGTGCAAGTCCTGAAGAACCTGAGCCTTAGGAGGCCGCGCCCATGTCTGGTAGAGTTTGGTTCACCAGGGTGATCCTGTCAGTTAAGGGACAAATCCCCTTTTGTGCAGTGTGGCTGGAAAAGAGCCATCCTCTCTGCATGATATACATTCTCAACTGAAGATGAAAAATTAACAAGATTTCACAGAGCAATTTTGGACATAAAATAACTCAGAATGATCTTTTAAAATATGGCAGCTGCTTCAAGGTTGCTGAAGCCATTAGCACCATTACAGAGATGTAATTGCACCTTGAGCTTTAAAGGCATAATCGCACCTTTTGTTGGGAACACGCAAGCGCTCAGCACCGCGCTTGGCCCCACAGGCCGCAGAGTCGTAGCTGCGAGGCTCACTAGGCAGCTCAGAGGCCCTCAGAGTGCTTGAGCGCTGGAGGTACACGATGGCATTTAAAGGCATCCTCAATAGCCCTGGTGGTCTGCCTGCCTGCCCCTCTCCAGACTCGGTGGTCTCCCAGCCAGGCTGTGGGGTTATGGGTCAAGGTCAGCCAGGTGCTGTACCTTGTCTCTGCCAGGCAGTGAGTAGCTGACCAAGGGAGAGACGAGGGGCCTTTGGGAAAATTCCTGTCCTCATTCTACCTAATTCAAACCAGCCCCAAATGGTCTTTTTTTCTTTTCAAGCTGCAGAAATGTTTTTCGTGTGTAGAGGGCCCTCCAGCTCAGATCTAGTTATTGATGACATGCCCTCAAAACACATGCTCAGAGCTTGGTCACTATCTGTGACATTCCTGGGTTTAAAATCCTGCTCCCGGCAAAGGAAACCAATAGAGGGCCATGCTCTCCTGGAAGCTTGGGCCCCCAAGGGGACAGAGCAGAGGGGTGTGAAACCTGCTTAGGAGCCGCTGTGGGCTGTGCTCTCGGGCTTCACTTCTAGTCCCGAACGGGACTGGCTGGTGAGATCTCCCTG
Organism: Smutsia gigantea; assembly: GCA_032199065.1. Taxonomy (NCBI): domain Eukaryota; kingdom Metazoa; phylum Chordata; class Mammalia; order Pholidota; family Manidae; genus Smutsia; species Smutsia gigantea. The sequence continues at coordinate 133,517 of JAVSCE010013725.1, read as the reverse complement.
TTCCTGTGGGCTGCTTCCTCCTCCTCGGCTGGGCGTTGCACCTAGGCTCTCGAGCCAGAACCGTGCTTACCTCTGTGCCTGAGTTCCCCCAGAAGCGCCCTGTCCCGTGCTTTGCTCACAGAGGACAGGGAGTTGTTCGTGGCTCCAAAGGCATGGGCAGCTACTCCTCAAATAGGTCTCCAGGTAGTGACACTCGTGGGCTAGGGATGCCAGAGCGGCCACTCACCAAATGTTCAAGACGCTGCTGTGTCAGGCACCGCGAGGGCCCTAAGACACATTTCTGAACCCTCACAGAATAGTGCCCTTTGAATTCTTGTGGCCAGTAGTAGGACAGCTTGCCCACATGTCCCTAGCTCTGAACCTGCAGTACCTTTCAGTACTCACAGGAAGGGATGCATATACGTCTGAACATACGCACCTACACTCAGTTGTGTATTTGTGTGTGTGAAGACAGTGGTCTGATCCCAACCTACCCCTTCACTCCCACTTTTTGCCTCTCTCCACCTGGTGAAACCACCTTCTGTCCATAGAGTGTAGCTTTCTCTTTCCTCCATTGTTTCTTGTTTCATTTCCATTCATTTTCATTCCTATTATCCTGCCTCCCCCTTTCCTGTGTATCCAAACATTCATTCATAACAACCAACTCAATGCAGCCTCTCTCCCTCCTTCACTCTGGCTGTGTAAGTGACTTTGGTTTATTCCTTTGTTCTAGCCTGGTTTGCTTCCCAAAGTGCATTGCATACATTAGTTCCTTCTACACCTGGAGTTCTCCCAGGGCAGGGGACCCTGCTGATTCGGCCCTGTGCCCCCCTTTGCCCCAAGTGCCATGCTCTTTACATAGTGGGTTTTCCACAGATGTGGGATAAGGTTAGGGATGCCAGTCAACCAGGGTTGTAGTGTCCCCATGCTGTTTGCAAGGAACAGAAATATACCCTGGATGATTTCAACGGAAAAGAAACTTTTTGAAAAGACATGGGCTGGTTCACAGACTCTCTAAGAAAGTCAGAGAATATGGCTTAGAACATGGCAGGGGCCAGAGCCACACCCAGTTCCGGCTGGTGAGAGCCTCCTGCCACCATGGCTTGCCCTACCAGTGCATCTGTGACTGCATAACACCTGTGTGCCTCATGTTCCTCATCCATGCATTGGAGAGCACAACCCCAGGGACCTGTCTCGGGGGCTGTAGCAAGGATTCAAACTCAGAAGGATGAGCGGCACAGTGGCCGCCCAGTACACGAACTTCTGCAAGTTTCTCTTCCCTTTTCCCCATCACCTCCTGGAGGGAAAATAAGAGCCGTGTTGTGAGGTTGCAGTTGAGTAGCACCGTTAAAGCCTGTGGCCCACAGAGAGCCTGGCACTTTGAGCAATGCCCAAGCCTCCTGCTAGGATGATGACCTCATTAGTGTGTCCGGTGCTCCCAGGCAGGGAGTGGCAAGAAGTCACAGGCTCTGCAGCTGGCGGAGGCAGGATTAGAACTTGGCATTTTCATTCATTACCTCCTCTCTGGACCACACACGCCCTGGGTGCCTGGGCTGCTGCTCTGTGAACTATTTTTCTCAAGGACATCTATGAGGGCAAAGGCAACAACCTGTCTCCCAAATGGTTTTGTTTTAAGTGCTTGAAACTCAAGAACTCGAGAGAGACCAAAGTTTGTACTGTAAGTCACTGCTTATATCTTCTTGCATGGCTGCTGAGAACACAAATGGGCAGTTATATGATTCTGTGTTGTTTGGGTTTTTGGCTAATAATCTGAGGGATTTTCCTTGTCCCATGTTGCTCCTCTCCTTCCTCCTCGCCATCACTGTGCAGTAAACATGCTGTTGCAGAGATAGAGGAAAGAGATGCTGGAGTAGAAGTGCGGTGGCTTAAAGATGTGCCCATAGCATTAAACACAACGGACCCTGTGATTTGGCTGGGGGACAGGGGAAAGAAAAGAAGCCTGTAGCATGTGCATATTTTAGACCCAACAGAAGAGAGGCAAAAATATTAGCTGCCTTTGCCTTAGTTTTAGGCTCGATAAAGGACAATATGAATTTTAGAAGTTCATTGGTTTGAACTTTGTACCATTTTACCACCTTGGCCTCTGCAGCCCCATTAGGGAGGTTAGGCAGTGGCGTTTGTCATCTCTCCTTTTCAGGTGAAGAAACTAAAGTTTAGGAAGGCCGAATGACTTAGTCCAGGTCACACAGGTAGAAAGGTCCATGCCAGGGCAGACCCCGATCTCCTGATGAGAATGGAAATGACAACAGCTCCAAGGAGAGGATGGCTCATCCCCACCACTGCAGAGCCTGAGGGCTTAGTCTCTCTTGGAATCCAGTAGGTCCTTCTGAAAAGCCCTTTTCCAGGGAAGGCAAAGGTCTGGTGATGTGGGCTTGGGTCCCTGCTTTGAAGCAGTGGGTGTGCTGTTAGGGAGGCAGGATTGCTGGGTTTGGATTTGTCAGCGTTTGTCAGGTGTCTCAACCTATTTTTCAAATAAAACACAAAATGCAACTTGCCAAGCACTTTTCTCCTGAATTGCATGTGTATATTTTGAGGGAAATTCAATCCATATGTTTCCAATTCGTTTATTGGAAATCATTAAACTGTTTTCTAAGAGGCTTTTGGTGTGTAAAAGGCTCATGAACCTTTTTAAAAACTGTTGAAGGTGACATCACCAAGATGGTGATACAAGTTGTTCCTGACTTTGCCCCCTCACCCCCACACCCCAAGAAGAAAAACTAACATCTATTCAAAAGCAAAACACCACTGAGAATCCTGGAATATGGGGTGAGGCTTAGGTACCCCCTGCAGGTCAGAAACCAACACAGGCTCATTAGAAGGAAGAGGCTCCCTGGTGAGCACATCACCCCTCCCCAAGGCCAGCACAGCCCCCATGGTGAGGTCTCCCCTGAGCCCTGGTTCCTCCAGTGGGAAAGAGAGCACGGGGGACAGTCAGCTGCCCCCAGCATGGTGGGTTCCTTTGCAGGAGCCCCTCCAGTGTTGACTCGGCCATACAAAGAAAGAATCAGCGACCTGGTGAACAGGACACTGGAAATTACCTAGTCAGAGGAGCAAAAAGACAGAATGAAAAAAGCCTATGGGACTTACGAGATACAATGGAAAGAAATAATATTCTTATCATGGGAATTTTATAAGCAGATGAGAGAGACAGAAAGTATACTTAAAGCAATAATTGCTGTAAACTTCCTGAACCAAGGAAAAGAAATAGACATCCAGATCCAAGAAGCCTTAGGTATGCCTAATAGGATGAACCCAGGTAGGGAGACACTGAGACATCTTGTCCTGTCCTGCAGGCTGCTGGTTCTTCTGTCATTCCTGTGATGTCCCTCTTAGGCACTTTCTTTCTGATGTGTGTTTGACTGGGAGAAGGTGGAGCCATCTGTAGTACACACTCCAGAAATAACAACAGCGAGTGTTGCAGCTGGGGCTGATAGTGAGTGTGTTCCAGTAAGGAAATGGTTAAGAACCACTGTCCCTGGACTGACTCCATCAGCCATGACAGGCCACAGGTCCCCAAGACTTTGTGGAGGAAACGCAGGCAGGGCCTCCAAGAACATGGGAAGAACATAGGAGACATGCAGTCTCAGCAGCCCTCCCAGGGATGCGCTGGGTCAGCCACCATGGGCTCGTTCAGGGGCATGGCATCTGTCTGAGGGTGAATATGACATGGACGCATTGGCTTGATGCTGTCCTTGCCATCACGAAAGGCCCAGGCAGGGCTGCTCGCTTGCCTGCAAAGTGGGCATTATCATAGCACCTGCCTCATGGGCGTTTGCGAGGATTAACCAAAACAATATAAGCTAAACCTTTAGCACTGTGGCTAGTATGTGGCAGAAACCTCCTACACATCACTTTTGTTAGTATTGTTATAGGAAGGATTGTGAAAAGCCCACAGTGCTGTGGCTTATGCCTGGGAATATCTATAACACTGCTTAAGGAAAAAGGAAACAGTCTTTTTTCTCCTGTACCTTGGAAACCCCTTTAACTCTGGAGTTGTGCATTAAGAAACTTAGTCAACAGTAAACTCTGGGGCCAGAGGTGCGTGTGGTTGTCGGAGGCCAGTGGGCACCTTCTGCAAGCAGTCCCATCCTGACACCACACCTGCCCTCCCCGTGCTCCTCATGCCCAGACGTGGCTATGGGGAGCCTCTTTGAGTTAAGGTCCTACTGCTCAGGCCACATGGCCACCTGACAAGGACAGTTAAAGGTGGTAGGGCTTCAAATAACACTCTTTGCTTTGCTTTGGCCTGGGAACCAGGACTCTCAGGATGGCCTGAGGCCACCACCTGTTTGGCGGTACTGGTCTTGGCAGGGGCAAAAAGGACATCCTCCTCCTCCTTGCTTGTCACACTCTTTCCTCTGTTCCTAGCTCCAAGCTAATGGGATCTTCTGCCCAGAGTAGCCCCCACCCCCCCTGTTGTCCCTGGAGATACTCACCTGTGTACCAGTCCACTGATGGTTCCCTCTGTCTCTTTTCTTCCTCTGGATAACATGTATGGGGTGTTCGCTGTGTGCAGGCAGGAGCGTGATCTAATGTAATACAATCCCACCCACAGCCCAGTGATGTAGGAACAATTTTCACTCCCATTTTACAGGTGAGAAAGCAGGCTCAGAGACTTACTCAGGATGACTCAGCTCGTAGAGTGGGTGAGTCAGTAAGTGGCACCTACACTGAGTCTGGAACCCCCAGGACGCACCGCCTCTTTATCCTGTGTCCTGCCCACCCCCACGTATCGTGCTGTCGCTCACACTTCACCTGTGCGGGGGCTGGGGTCCCTTCTTGTCAAGTCCTGCTGTTTTCTTCTCAGCTTGTGAAAATCCATCACGAATGAAAACTAGCCTCATTTTACATAAACACTTCCAATCTCTTTCCTGATCCACAGCGGAAAGTCTTTTTTTTTTTAATGTAAAGCAAACTGCATCCGAATATCAGTGGGTACCAACCGCTCACACATTGGGGATATTTCTGTCCGAGGCAAGACGATTGCACATCTAACCCTGCAAACCTGCCATATCAAAATGCACACAAGCAAGCGAGCAAGGAGGCAGTGATTCAGGAGGCGGGAGTGTTCTTCACCTCCCCAGAAGGCTTGCTGCTGTGCCGAGGAGGGCCTCCTCCCAGGAGTGACTGGGGCTGCATTGGCAGGCCTGGGTTCTGGGTTCCACCATCATATGGTGATCTCATGGATTCTCACAGAGCATCGCTCGTGTGCCAGACCTTAGACATCAGCATGCGGAGGTGTGGTGAGGGGTGGGCGGACCCTGGAGCCTACAGGCCGTGGGAGGCCACCGGGGAGTGGTCACGTGGCTGAGCATCTGCGGCGCCCAGAGGGCTGCAGTGGAGGGGAGGCTGCGGGTCGGCAGGAGTGGGGCCAGAGCAACTCAGCCTGGGCCGGGGCGACCTGGGCGAGGATGGCCATTTTCAGAGGGCGTTTTCCTGAGCTGGACAAGCTCAACTGGCCTCTGGGGGATGGGTAGGAACCAGTTTAGCCAAGGGCTGGTGCATGGTGGAAGGCAGGGAGGACTGTAGGAGGAGATCACACTGCACAAGACTGTGGGAAAATGGTCCCTGGGAAAATATTCTGGGATGAGATAAAGGAGGGATATGCCACATGAAAATCTATCCCACTGGTCTGCTGTGTTGACAAGATATTCAAGGAATATGAATTGCTATCATAGAAAAGGCGTTGAACTGTATGAGTCAACTTTCCCCAAATTCACTTTGTTATGGTCTCATTTCATGGAACAGTCATTAACATCTCAGGAAGCATCGGCTATTCCCTGGGATTAGAAGGCTCTGGTAAGCTGGTGCTCGGTGTGTACAGGGGAACAGCTCAAAGGTGTACCAGTAAGTGACCAAGACGCATAGGAAAGATACAGAAGAAAACGCATGTATGTGTTTGAAGGATGTATGCAATGATTGTACACACAGAACATTTCTGTAGGAATGTACGGGAAACTGAGGTGCGTACTTTCTATTCCTCTGTTCAGTTTGAATGTTCTGCCATGAATGTGTGTTGCTTTTAGGAAAATTCAAAACGAAAGAACAGAAGCACTTGATACACAAGAGCTACTCAGCTCTGAGTAATTTTCAGGTGCACATTTTCCCAATGAAAGGAAACACACCTGCATGTAAAGTGCTAATGGCTTTCCGTTTGCTAGTTCTTTCTGCTTTGTGGCAGCCATGGGTGACAATGGTTTTGTCTGAGGAAGGAGGAACCATAGTGTAAGTTGTTTATGCATGGACACTGCCTTCACTGCAGGTAGCATTTAGTGTCAGAGTGTGTCCTTAGGGTGAACGTTGTTATTTTCCTCTAAACGATGCTGGCCTGGGAAAAGAAAGAGTTTCCCTCTGAAGAGATTCCATCATACTCCAGTCACGTGCTGATGGGAGTCACAGACATGGGGATGCCCGGCTTCCACTGTGAAGAACAATCTGCTCTTCAGAGAAACTTATCAGAGCTTCTGAGGGGCAGACGGGAAACTGGGATCAGGAATGAGGTTCTGCGGCCTTCAGCCCAAGGCCGGCGGCCATGCACTTTGCTGTTTGCTGTCACGGCTGTGGTCCTGGGTGCCCTGCCCAGAGGGCTTCCTGAGGCCGCTGAGCCTGGGCCCGAGAGGCCCCTAGAGGACCAGGAGGCTCCTGATGGAGGCCGGGGGGAGGTGGCCAAGGGTGTGCCCAGCCATGTCCCTGCTGCATTAGCCCAGCTCGGGCCTCCTCCCCAGGCCTGACCTGCATGGGTAGCATGTGTCACAGGGGATGGGGGGTCAGAGGGCATATCCTCCCTACTTGGAGAATGCCTAACAACACAGGTAGGCCTTGGGCGGGGGACATCCCCACTCAGGGGTGTTCTCTGCTCAGGGACACCAGTTCTTCCAAATGCCTGCTTGTAAATGCCGTGACATCCTAAAGTTCCTGCCTCAGATGTATGGGTAGGTTTCTAGTAAGAATGGCTTTGGGCGGCCCTGTTTATAATCCCTAAAGGGCCACCGTCTTGCATTGTCCTTCCATGCTGAAGTGGAAGGGTCACTTTTGTAGACTTACGGTCTTCTCTTTTTTCCCCTCCTCTTTCCTGAGTGCCACTGTGCTCTCGCGCCCACACACATAGGTGTTTGCCTATCTCCAGATGCAGATATGTGCAACACACAGTGACTTTAGGTTTTGGCACATGGATTTATCCATGTCTTAGAGAGATTGAAGGCATCTAACCCTACATAGTAGAACTCAGACTGGAGGTGAAAGTCTTCTAGCTCTAAGTCTGGTTTCACCACTAGAGCTTTGAAGCAGAGTCTGTGCCATTGAATTCACACGGACTTGTCTTCACGTGGCTCTGCTTTATTCCAGGCCCAGGGCTGGGTGCAGGGAATCTGGACCACCCTCATCCTCCAGAGACTTTTCTGGGGTGGGTTTCACATGCTCTACTTATTGCCACCAAAGGAGAGTGGAGGAGGGGAAATAGCAGGGCAGAGTGCCGTGGAAACCCAGGCGAAGAGGGGAGCAGGGCTGCTGGTCTGTTGGGGCACAGGCCCAGGGCTGCTGGGGTGCCTGGGATGGGCCAGCCTCAGGGGTGCAGAGGGCCGACTCCCTGGCAGGGGCAGGAGCCTGAAGGCCGTTTGCTCACGTCCTGGACTGTCCTTGTGGATTTCAGGAACAGGGCGGCATGCTCTGTGTGCTTATCACAGAGATGACAGTGGAGAAGTCTGTCAGGACCTTCCTTGCCCTGCACGCATGAGCAGTGGAGTAACTCCCTTCCCAGAATACCTGCATGTCTCAAGCAGATTAGTTTATGAGGGTTTTCTTCTTATTTGCCAGCTTGCTGTCCTTTCCAAGAGTTGAGGCAGGTGGACTAGACGTGTGCTGAGTCCATGTCCTTCCTCGAGGCCAGATGGCCTTCCATTCTTACACCTGTGCCCCATCCCAGGAGCAAGTCTGAGTCTTGTCGACGGCTGAGTGAGAATCACATGCTGTTGAAGGCACTGGGCGTCTAAGTACAGGTCGGGGCTCCGGTATTGGACAAAAGGAAGGAAAATGACGGAACTATCAGTTTCATGCATAAGAGACACTGGAACTCACAGAGAAGCTTCATTCTGTTCCTTCTTTTTGAGGGAAAAACCCCAGAAGATACCAACATAAGACCCTCTGAGATGCGGCCATCTGCCGAGCGGTCGGAGGAGCCCACTGGGGCAGCGGTTGCCCTGTGTGCACAGGCTGTGGTCCGGCCGCTGCAGAGATGCTCCATGCACGCTGGCTCCCTGCATGCCCCCGACCCCTGGGAGCGAGAGGTGTTCAAGCTCATGGGTCAGGATGACTTCTGAAGCCAAGCAGCCTGAGTTAGAATCGAGTGTCCACTGCTCAGCTGCTGGGATTTCAGGCAAAATATTTAAGCAGTCTGAGCCTTGGGGGAGAATAATTGCACCCAACCCAGCCCATGAAGCTTGTGTGAGGACCACACAGGGGGCACAGACAGACACTTATCAGAAGGCCCATCACCCCGCTGCTCCCCCATCTTACAGACGGGAAGGCTGAGGCTCAGGGAGCTGAAGCTGCTTGTCCTCATCTGAATTCAGGTCCTTTCTGCCAGACCCAATTCCAGAGTCAGTTGTCTCATGTGGCATGCTTTAATGAACAACGAGAGTCTCCCAAGAGCAGGGCTGGGAGAAGCCCAACACCCAGCACTCCTCTCTGACTGTCAGGAAAAGTTTTCGTGGGCCTGTCTGGTCACAAACCCATCAGGGTGTTGCCATGGCTAGTTCTTAGTGATGGTTCCTGCAGCCAGGCTGACCTCCAGCTGGGAAGCATCAGTGTGGCCGGTCGGTTGTTCAGACAGTGAAACAGCGTGTGCAGATGGTGAATAGCCACTGCTGCAAGGCCCCCTCCCTCCCCAGGGCCCCTTGTCTGCCCCAGTCCCTCCCACAGCTAAGGGGCCAGTGTCGGAGGTGAGCAGTACTGCAGAGCCAAGACTTACACACATTATAAATTGGTCTGCACCTGCCACACAGGCCACGATACCAGGGCTGGCGCACTGCATCCCACTGACCCCGACTTAACCATGCTCACCTTCATTGGCCGGGATTTAAGCATGCCGACATTCCATTGGCCATGATCTAAGCGCCCCCCACAGAGGGGCCTCGGCAGTGGGTGGATGTGTGTCGTCTCCCACAGCCTAGGGGCTCTGACTCTTCTCTGAGGGTAATCCTGAGACTTCACAGGGGTCCAGGCCCTTAGCCTCATCCACTCTGATGCACCCGTGGCGCCGGGCCTTGGTCCTGCATTCCAGCTGCTCTGCCCTGCGCTCAGCCCACATACCCTTTGAGCTGGCTGAGGGGGCCTCCTGGGATTTCCTGTAGCAGGTGGGCCAGGACCCTCTTCAGGGAGGACCCAGCCTGGGGTTGCCCACGGCATCCTCCTAGTGGAGTGGAGGGCCCTAGCATTCCTGGGGTCACACCAGGGTGGATCTTCCTGGCATCCTAATGAAGCACAGTGGGCGTTTGGGATTGTCATGAATTCAGTCTTTTCAGGGAGTAACCAGGGTTGCAGAAACTTCCATATTTAAGTGGGGTGTTTGGGCCAGGTGTGGAGGCAGCCCCAAGATGGCTGTGTACCCTGGTGGTGTGTGCAGGCCTGGGGTGCGGTCCCTGCTTGCCCACTTGCTGGTAGCCAGGTCGGACACGTTCATTAACGTCGTGAGAGCTAGTTACCTTCGGTAAGGCTGGGGTTCCCGTGGTGTGATGGGGAGAAGCTGCCTGAGAGCAGTGTGGGAGAGGGAGCAGGAGGGGCCCCTCCTGCCTCAGCCACCCAGACTTGCTCTTTTCCTGGCTGGTATTATTGATAATTTAACTCCAGAAATGCTCTCCGCTTATTCTGACACATTTCCTTCTGGAGGTTTAGATTTCTTTCCCCATATTTCATTCTAAGGAGTTTGCGAGAGAAGACATGAGCAGACATTGTTTCAGCTGTAAGGATATGAAATACCTTTTGACATGCTTTTCACCCCTGTTTTTCCTCCCAAGTCTCACTCGAGTTAACAAAAAAAAAGAGATGGGACCACGTTTGGTGGCTGTGTTTTTACATACACAGGAAAATCCATCTTCATCCTTCAAAATCAGAGTCACATAAAATACTTGAAAATGACATTTATCAGCTAATGTTAGGAATTAACTAGTACATTGTCATTTGAGCAGAAGCGGGATTTGGGATGGGGGTGGACGACTACGGACCCTTCCTGGGTGCAGCCCATGGAGCCTCCGTTAATCTGCAGGAAGGGGCTGTCTGTGCTGGCTTCCACCAGGGGACAGGGGTGAGAAATGAAACGCCAGCACACATGTGCAGTGGGCCTGCTCTGATGGTCAGTCATCCCATGCTCACCGAGTTTATCACTAAAGAAAGGTGCTCTGTGGGGACGCATTTAGGAGCAAGAGGTCTGTCTCCAGGTGTTACCAGGAGTGGCTCTTGCTAAGGAAGTGTGCTGAGGACACGGGCTTCATGGTATGTGACTGGCCTGGGCTGCCGTCCACCCAGATGTGATCGGGCAGCCACTCCCATCCATCCCCCTGGGTCTCACCCTGCTCTTGGGCACACATACTAGTGTTTGAAAGGCAGGGTTGGCCCTCTTCATAGAGTCAAAACCTAGAGACCAGCAGACCTATACCGGACTGAATTTGAGATGAAGTCAGACCTTTGAACCGTATGGTATGGAGTCTTTGCTGAGCTCTGCCCCTTTTTTAGACAATGTGGCAACAAAGATAGTATGCTTTTCCCATTTTTAAGGGGCCCTTTTTCTTAATAAATAGCTTGGTCACAGTAGCCACAAAATATACTTTCAGGTTGTGCCAGAAAGAGCTTTATCTTCCATTCGCAGGCCTGTAACATGTATTTCTGTATAATGCATGTCCAAGTTAGAAGGAACTGTTTCAGAGGTATGGTCTCTGCAAGGATGTGGCTTATATTAGCTCCACTGACAGAAACTGAAGTCAAACGTTCTGTTGACAAAGGATGGAGATCAACATCTGATGTTAAATGGGTAGTGATTTTTTAACTTGTTTGGTGAGAAGTCCAACTGTGTGCTGGCACTGGCTCATCCTGGCACAGCCTCAGGTGGTAGTGAGAAGACCCCTGGGGCCAGGGCAGGGCCAGCCAAGAAGCACAGCAAGGAGTTTGAACACATACATTATGCTTTGGTGTGTCAGAGCTAAGAATAAAAATACCAACATGCGGGACGGCAATGGATGGCAGTGAGGAGGCTGGCTTCATGAGTGCCGAAGTGAAATTGCTGGTGGGTCAGCCACATCTGCGTGGATATTCAGGGGGACTGAATGATTACTTGTGTAATGCCTGGCATTTCAAGGTGCCTTAATGCAGTCTCCCCAGCCTTTCTCATGTAGTGACCCAGTAGGCTACCAAGAAGATGCCATTTTCCGTCAGAGATGCTGGGCTGGCACCTGTTCTATACTGAGAGTTGAGGGGTCTGTGTCTTGGCCCAGTCGCCAGAGGGTTTCTAATAATTTGAGCTTTTCTTTCTCTTTCTCTTGCTCAATCTAGCTGAAGATTAGTCAGTTTTGTTTATGTTTTCAAAAAATTAGCTTTTGGTTTCATTGATTTTCTCAACTGTTTTTCTATTTCATTAATTTTCATTCTGATCTTTATTATTTCCTTTCTTCTGCTTTAGGTTTAGATTGCTTCTCTTTCTGTACTCCCTTAGGTGCAACTTTAGCTTATTGATTTGAGGTCTTTCTTCTTTCTTAATGTAAGCATTTGAAGCTATAAATTTTCCTCAAAGCACTGATTTAGCTGCACCCCATAAGTTTTGGTCTGTTATATATTCATTTTTCTTCATCTCAAAGCATTTTCATTTGCAAATGTCCTTATGCCATTTCTAGAAATGTTAAATGATTGTTTTCAAAAATAGTTTTCACTAGCTTCATTGTGGAGGAGGTTGAGGACCTCCTCATGCTGTTAGGCCAAAAGTGGAACCTCTCGGGGTACTTCTTAAACACCCAGATACTCATTTCCTCTCTGGAAAATGAGAAAGTCTGGGATGTGGTTCAGGCTTAGAAAACCCCAGGCGATTAGGGTATAGAGCCACAGGTTAGAGTTGCTAGTGTCATATGGGTTTAGGATATGAATCACAGCCCTGACATTCGACAGTTTGCAGTCTTGGGCACCACGTCGCTTACAGATCAGTTTTTTGAGTGATGCAAGGGTTCCTACCCTACAAGGTAGTGGTAAGGATTAAATGAGTAACATAGAAAAGCACACAAACAGAAAATAAAATATTATGTAATGTAGCAAAATATCATATAATAATAATGAAACTGTTCTTATTATTTCTTTTAATTGAAAAACTGAGCTTAAAGGAAGAAAAGACTGTATTCTTTTAGTTGATTGACATTATGTATAATTTTTATTTTTGCTTTTTCTTATCTAGTTTGAGATGTTCTCTGATGTAAGATTCTAATTTCTTAACTTTGGATCTTTTAGATTTCACAAACGGCCATCGGGAGTATGGGGGTATCTGGGCAGGTGGGTTAGGTGGTGGGCAGGGGTCAGCGTCTGTGGCTGTGAGAATCTCTGTTGGAAATGGAGGCAGCTGGGTGCTGGGTCCCCTCCGCCCTCCGCCTTGGGTGAGGTCCTGGATTCTAAGCGACCTTCAGGGAAGGCCTGACTGTACCTGAGACAAAGCCCTGGGGATGAGATCTTAGGCTGAAGGCTCCTGCTGGGAGGCTTCACCACCTTGAGCACCTTTGCACAGCTCACGTCCTTTGTTCCTTCTTTCAGAAAGACCCTCCTGATTGCACAGATGAGACTAGGTGCCCCTCCTGCGTGACCAGTGCCCTGATCTTGCCAGCACTGTGCTGTGTTGTCCCCTTGGGGGCTGCCCTGTCACCCACTCTCCAGGGTACACTGTCTAGCCCAGCCGTCGTGGGTGCTCTGGGGTTGTTGGTTGAAGGTTGCAGGTAGATCAGATGAGCCCCTTGAAGCTGGAAATGACTGATGTTCCATACGTATGATAAGTCGGAAGAGATTTAAAAAGGAGTGCTTTTCTCTACTCTGAAAGGCCCTGAACACACCCACATACAGCACAAAACAGAAGCAGTGCCTTCCTGCCCTTCCTCAGCTCTTTGCAGGAAGAGCCCAGACCAGGCTTCAGGTGTCTTCCAAGTTAACATAGGAAATTTGGACTCAGCTAGTGTAATATTAACACTTTTGAAGCACTTAACCATGCTGAACAGGCCGGAGAATACTTCTTCCCTAGGCTGCAATCCTGAGGAAATGTGTCTCCTTTTGGTTTAAACAACAGCAAGTTCAGGACACGAGAATTTAAGCCCTTTAAGCATCTGCAGAATCGTAGCCTGGCAGCTGTCACGGCTTTTAGGATGCCCATGGCCTTGGGTTCTGGCTGAGGATGGATTATCAGAAGCTGTGGGAATAGAGGGCATGCTCTAGTACTTGGTCTGCATTTTGTCCCTTCCAGAGGGGGATTTTTACATACCTGTTGGCAGTATATTATCATCTCTGCACACCTGTTGGGGAAAAACTTGGGTTGGCAGTTCCACTGCTTTAGAACTACAGGTTTTCTCGGGCCAACCACCTCAGAGTAAGTCAGTGGGGTGTATGAAGGGAGGATATTCAAAACTCCCTGTAAGTGGCTAATTGAAAACCCTGCTTCATCAAAAAAATGGCTGTGGTTCATCACAATTCGATCTCATTTTGGGCTGCCTCTATACCTCAGAAGATTTTCTTCCCCTGTGCCAGCACAACTTGTGCTGACTGCCTGCATTGATCAGCTCGCTGTGAATAAGCATGTCTCTGAGAGGGCAGTGAGAGCCGGACTCTGGAAACGTCATCAGGGAGGATGTCAGCGCCTGCTGTGCGCCAGAGTTCACGAGCAGCCAAGTTACATGTGTTTCTGAGAAGTCTTAAGTTGGGAACATCAGATGTCATTATGAGAAGGCAGGAGGATTGGTGAGTCACTGAGGAATCTGAATTGCTTGAGTGGGACCCTGACCAAAAGGACTTCAAAGCAGAGGAGGTAATAGTAGAAATTTGCAATATTGGCAGATACAGGAAAAGGGATTTTGGTCAACTGTTTGCCATATTGTGTTTGGACTAATCATGCCAGTTTTCCTGTTCAAAACCTACAATCCATCCACAGCTAATGAGAGTCTCTGGAACCGGCAGATGCAGAGCTGGGCCCTTTCCCAGCCTGCCTTGGGGCCATCAGAGCCTTTTCTCTGACCTGCCCATCCTGCCTCCCTGACCTCATTTTCTACCCCTGCCATCAAGTCCCCTCCAGCACACGGTGGTCTATCTGTCACTTGCAGAGAATGTGTGTGCATGCACATGTGTGTATCTCTATGGGGACAGTGTGCAAATGTTAGAGCAAAAGGGATGAACTGTTAAAAGTGGGGGAACCTAGAAGGGTACCAGGGGTTCTTCCTGCTCTTTTTATTCTGGCAACTTTTCTGTAGGGTTGGGAATGCTGTCAAGTAAGTGTTTTATTTCCAGCCCCTGCATAAAGACCAGACAAAGCCCTGTGGTCACGCTCAATCCCCCCTGCCATTTGCACCCACATCCTGCCCCATGGGGAGGCCGTCGGCACCCCTGTAGGGTGCCTTCCATTCCCACCGTCCTCAGCAGAGTGGCTGGCCATCAACCTGTCCAAGCCACCACCTTTGTTAGTGGCCTCCCAGCTGGACTTCTTCGCCTCCCACCTTTGTCTCCAGTCTTTTCTCCCCATCTCCAAGTCACCGAGGGCTGAAGCTCGTGAGCTCAGTACCACTTGGGACTTCCCACGGGCTGCTCCCTTCGTCTGGAATGTTCCCTCTGATTTCGCATGGCTTCCTCTCTCCGGTCACTTCATTTGTATGGATGTGACCTCCTCAGAGATGCCTTCTCTGACCATCTTCTTTTAAACACAATCCCTACGTCCAACATCCTCAATTCTCTTCTCACTCTATTCTGCATGGTGGAAATGATGAGTTGGCCACCAGTGAAATTATTTTATGCTTAATTGCTATCATTCCAGTAGAAGGTAATCCAGGGGAGAAAGGCTTTGATTTGCTCTCTGCTGTGTTTTCATAGACTGGAACAATGCTTCTCATATTGTGCTTCCAGAACAGCAGTGTCAGTCATACGGGAGCTTGTTAGAAGTGAAATTCTTGGGTCTTTTCCAAATGTGTTGAATCAAACTCTCTGGCAGAGCAATCTATATTTTACAAGGCCTCCGATGATTCTGACTCTTTGAACTTGAGAATCACTGCTTTTAAATGGTGCCTCACATAAGTTCTAAGAACTATTGAACTAAATAAATATTTAGCACCTGTCTGTTATAATGTCCACTTTCTGTTACCTTCTTGATTCAGAACCTTAAAATTCTATTCTATCAAAACATACTTCATTATAACAACGTTAATGTTTCAATTCTGGGCTTTGTGAGGATTCAAGGTTAAAATATGACTTCTGTCTTCATCTTCTCTATCCCTGCTGCCTCCTCTGTTTTATGCCAATGTGAAGCTGTTATATCCTTGATTCACGTTTCTGATAATGGTTATTATTAGGGAAACAGAATATTGATAGCTCCAAATGATGAATAAATATAGAGGTATTACTGTGTGCTGTTGAATGTTTGTTGAAAGGATGTATAATGGCAGGTGTTGTCCTGAGCTGGAGAAGCAGCCCAAGCTGGGATTCATATCAGGCTCCGCTTCTGCACTAAAAGTAGAAGCTTCGAGGTGGACAGGTCACCTGTCAGGAAGCTGAGCCATATCTGGTGCAACCAGAGCCTCTGCTAGTCAATTTGTCTGTGTCAGCTCTGAACTCATTCTTGTCTGGAGAACAGATGAAGTGGCCACCAGGCCAAAATGAAAGGGACTAAAAGGTTATTTGTTGGTAAATGAGAAGTTTCAACTTCTAGAGAATCTCTGGGAGATTTTATTGCAAAGAGCTACTTATACGTGAGTATTTGCGGTTGTACTTTATGTATTCCATCTAAAGATGTGGGCTTTCCACTTGAATTAGAGCTAATAAAACAATTGCCAAGCTGCCGCTGCCATGTCACACGCATGAACGGCACTGTTACGTCTAGTCAGGCGGGGGAGGGGGCGGGATAGATGGCGTTTCCCGGGTTTACAGGTCCTCGTCCTGGGTCATAGGATTGTGGATCACTTTGTTTTTTTCTTGGCCCTTTTCTGTACTTTCCGGATTTTCTACAATGAACATTTTTTTAAAGCTTTCATGGGTGTGTTTGGAAAATTATTTGGTTGGGCTGGGCGTCCTTCCCCTTGTGTGAGATGAGATGTGGAGGGAGCAAGCAGGGTGCCCTCTGGGAGAGTTCAGACCCACCCCACCCGGGACCATCCAGGACCCCTCGAAGAAAACTCCTCAGGAAGCCAGCGCCCCAGCAGAGCGTTCTCTGCAGCGCGGCTGTGTCCCCACGCCACTCTTGTTTCCGGGGCTCAGTTTGCTGCTGTTCAGTGAGCCAGCTTGGGGTAGCTGGCCAGTGTACAGGCTGTCCCTGGGCCAGCCCAGAGCCCCAGGGACTGGGAGAGGGACCCTGGCCAACAGCAGGACAGAGGGAGACCTGGGCACTTCAGAAAAGGATCTTCCCCCATTTTTTTTGTCTCTCATTCTCTTTTCTTTCACTGATAGAATCGCTGAAGGCTATTCTGTTGTTGTTATTACTCACCTGGAAATGGGGCTGGGGCCATCACCCCTTGGGGAGAGAGACCAGTGCTGCCTCAGGGAGATGGGTCTTGCAGATAAATGCTCAGGAAATGGCTGGGACTCTTGTTAATAACACGTTATCTTCCACCAAGCCTATTAGCTCGGTATTGCTATCCTCATTTTACAGAGGATTTTGAGACAGGGAGAGAGAGGTGGAAGGAGGGAGGGGCAGGCAGGCGCAGAGACACGGAGAGGCCAGGTGTGAATCAGGACACAGGAGGAGTTCCTGGGCTGGCCACGCGAGTTCCTAGGGAACCCTGCTGCTCTGGCCCCAGGCAGGGAAGGAGGTGGGCTCTGGTTGAGTTCTTGCACTCTCATTCTCATGTTGTGTGACCGTGGGGAGACTGCTTCACCCCTGCCCCATACCTCACCTGCCCTTCTGTAAAACAGGTGTGTCATTAGCACCAGCTCACAGGATTCACATAACACATTTATTGAACGCTTACTATGTGCCATGCACTTGCAGGGTAACAGTTCTGCCAGGGTGACCTGGGGACCTTGTTTGCATCTAAACAGATCACATTAGCAAAGGCTTGAACCACAGTGAATCTGAGTTTTGGCCGGAGGCCCTGGGATCCTCCTGGAGCAGGAGAGGAGGGGGGCGTGTGAGGAGGTCTGTGAGGCCCTTATCTTCCCTGGCAGGCTGTCATGAGGCCGAGCCCTCCCCGGGGTCCTGGTGAGTAGGGCTCTCTGGCCGCCTCCTTGAGGTGGAGCTGCGGAGAACAGAGCTGCCTGGCTGCCACCTGGACCTGCCTCCTCAGCAGCAGGGCGTCCCACACCTGCATGGCAGTCATCTGCTCACCGTGTTTTATGCCATGGCATCCTTTTATTTGGCAGGATGGGAGCCCAGGGACCCGGCTGTTTCTCTGGTTTCCCTTCTCTGTCCAGGAAGTATACACTTCCCGCTCTGCAAGTGGCTCCTGGGTCTCTCCCCGTTGGGTCCGCCAAGCCCTGGCTTTCCTTGCTCTCTGTGTGTGTGAACTGGACAGTGCTGAGGGGCAGTCCCCACATACACTGGAAAATATGACCATGATTCTCTGCTCTCATGGAGTTTCTAGTTCCACAGGGGGACAGAAAATAAGTAAGTAAATATACGTAAATGCACAAATCCTGATGAGGCAGGTGGTGGGGAAAGAATGAACTGAAAGCACATTCCATCGTGTGCAAGCCCTCAGAAAGGGACCCTTTAGCGCCCCTCTCCTCCTCCCTAGCCCTTCTGCCAGATGCGGTTCTTCAATTCCAAAACATATTCTAGAGCACAAGGTCGTATGAAGGTTTCTTGAGAATTATCTCTGAGCATGTGAACCAGGGGTGCCTGACATCACGCTGGCCTGGCTCCTGGACTGTCTTAGTGATTCTAGTGATTCTAAGAGGCTGGGCAGGGGGCACATCGTGGTAATGATAGGAACAGCTCACAGGCAGCCAGGCTCCCGAGGATGGGCTCTGCCCACGGTGAGGGCTTCCCCATAGCTGAGGAAGAGCCCTTCAGGGCCAAGCCTTTACTGACTTGTGGAGGCAAATCTCCCAGGCTCTCCCCTCTTAAGACCAGAATTTTATTTGTACAACAGGATTTGAAGGGTCCACATTCCGTATGTATGAATTTTTATTTTTATTTTTATTTTTGAACTTTGGGAAATATGACCCCAATAATTTACTTATCTCTTTGCACTGAACTCTGGCAATAAAATATGCTCAAGGAGACCTACCTACTGGCTCTTGTCTAACAGTGTGACCTTAGACATGTCACTCATCAGCTTAAGCTCAGTTTTCTTGTCTTTAAAACAGGGATTGCATAAATAACCACCTAGATTTGTTTTGAGAATCAAATGTATTACTTTACGTGGATGTCTTAGAATAATTCCCGGCATAACCCGAGTGCTGGGTACTTGCTGACTGTGTTCACGTTCCAATACCTTTTAAAGCTGTTGCTTTGGGCCAATTACTTCCACTCTCTATGGCCCCCATCTCCTTAGTTGTAACTGTGCACAGAGGACCTATATTATGGAGGATGAAGTGAGCCAGAGCGTGCAAAGTCCCGAGGCAGAGGGAAAGTGTGCCTACGTGGCAGGGCCATTATTTTCACAGAGATGTATTTTTGAAATTGAACCCACTTTGCTCTTTTCCTGTGTTCATTCTCATTCCAGTAAAACTTAGTTCATGGTGTCTTTCCCAAGGCATCAATATCCCTTATATGCTTTTGTGTTTTGAGTGTGTGTGTGTGCGATGTAATGTGTGTTAAATGGTCTCTTTTGCTCCTTGGGCATTTGTGTGGCACATACGCAGTTTCCATCTGAAGACTTGCATCTCTTTGCCTTCCTCTGCTTGCCTTCCCAGACCAAAGGCGTCTCAGTCTGGATTAAACCTCCCGCGGACACGCACGTAGTGTTTGCGTGGGTTAAGCCACGTGCACTTGCGTTACACAGTCACCTCTCCTTTCAAAGCTTTATTTTGTTGAAATGGGTAGCTTGAAGCTAGGGCCGGGGCAGGCAGCTCACAGATGGTGAGCTTGAGGGGAGGGGTCTCCTCAGTTTAAGAAAATTGCAAAGAAAGACATATGTTCGTGGTGAGACTGCTGGGGTGGGTGGGAGAGCATTCTCAGAGCCGACTGGTTTGCAGCCGGACAGCTCAGGAGCAGCCACGGGGACCTGTCCAGCCTCAGGCTTTGCTGCTGTCCCGCAAGACTGAACCCCCGCCCGCTGTACTCAGAAGGAGAGAGAGGGGTGAGCCTGCAAACCCTGCGGGCCACAGTGAGACCACCTCCACCCCAGTGTGCGGCCGTTGTGGAAGGACAAGCTGCTCTCTCTCCCCTGGTGGGTTTCTGCAGAGAACACATCCTGCCAGGCGAACCTCATCTTCCCTAATCAAGTAGCCGCCGGGCCATTGAGCATGGTGATCGTCCCAATTGTCCTTCTCACTTGGCCTGTGAGGCAGATCTTAGAAGTAATGAGCTCTTACAGGAACATCCCATTTGGAAGAGCTTCAAACTCCTGTTGCCTGTGTGGACAGGAGTGTTTCCATGTCTCCCCTAGTCGACGGACTGCTGGCTGGTAGATCTTTACCTGGCTTGGGCGACAGTAGTGAACCATGAGGCTGCTGGTGATGTGTGTCTGGAATTGAAATACCAGGTGGAGAACTAAATATAAGTTGCCATTGTCTTCCCCAAGATACCCTGGGTTTTTGAGTTTGCTTGATGCTATTCTAAGAAATGAAAGGATCCTTTTCACCTGTTCATGCTGTCCATGTAAGTAATGTGAGAAATTGTCTCATAGGGCTCATAACCTAGTTATTGTCCAGAAATATGCACTTTAAAATAACCAAATTGAAGGACATTAATAGCGGTCTGAATAATGCTCCCCTCAAAAGTCACACCCTTGGAGCCTCAGTATGTGGTCTTCTGTGGAAATAAGTTCTTTCTTTGCAGATGTGATTAGTCCAGGATCTGGAGATGAGGCCACGCTGGATTATAGGGCAGCCAGCCCTAAACCCTGTGACAGGTGTCCTCACAGAAGAGAGGGGGGTCCCAGACACACACAGAGGGCAAGGCCATGGGGAGATCGAGGTAGAAACTGGAGTTCTGCACAGGCAAGCCGAGGGCTGCCAGCTGCCCTGGGAGGTGGGACAGAGGCATGGCACAGATCCCCTCCCAGAGCCTCAGGAGGGCCGGCCCTGCGGACACCTCCCTGGCATATTTCTGGCCTCCAGAGTGCTGAGAGGACATTTCTGTTGTTTGAAAGCACCCAGTTAGCGGTAGTTTGTTATGGAAGCTCTAGGGAACCACTAGCCAGGGCCTGTCAGGGTCCTGTTAGACCATTCTCACGTCCTGGCCGACTGTGTTTGTGTTCCACCACCTGGGAAGGCTGTCCTTGTGGCCAGGTCACGCTTTCTATGGCCCCATGTCCTCACCTTTCCGTGGGACTGCATGGGGAAGTAGGAAACATCAAGGCCAGGAGAGACAAAGCCAGCAGAGGGGCGGTGCTGACCTAGAGCGTAAAGAGAACACCCATGCCCTGCATGAGCTGGGGTGGGATCCAGCCCCAGACGGAGGGCACCGGGGGGACAGTGGTGAAATTTATGGGAGATCTGTAGGTAAGGTGTGGGTGGTGTGTCAGCGTGAGGGTCGTGATTTTGATTTTTGGACTCTGGTTATGTAAGAGGTTAGGTTTTTTGGGGAAGTTGGCTGAAAATGTATGAGAATTTTTTTTTAAATTTTTGCAACTGTTTTAAAGTCTGAAAGTATTTCATAATGGAAATTTAACACAGCTGTACTGTTTACAGGAGAGAAAGTGGATTGGGAGGATTATTTGGGACATGTTGAGAACAGCAACTGGCTCCTGTGTCCGTTCTGTAGTGAAGACACAGGCATCGTTTCTCGGCTCTCCAACATGCCTCTCCCTCCACTTATGGGGAAGTCATACTTATGATTTTAAAGGAAATCCATCCAAATTCTCTGAGTGCTAAAACTGTCACTCATGAAAACAGATGTCTTTACCCTTGGCTCTTGAGGTGGAATGCCATGTGGCCATCGTAGATGAGGGAGGAGACGGCTGTGCGTCAGGATGTGTTAACAGTGGTTAGGGAGAGCATTAGGTGACTTTAATTTTCTTTCTGATCATTTGATTCTCTTCCAAATGTTGAGGATACTTTTGTTAATTAAGAAGTTATTTTTTAAGGGAAAGAAGAAAACTGTTTTTAGAGGGTGATTTCCTCTCACCCGCACCCCAAGAAAAGAACTCGTTGTTTGCTCTAAGATAAAAAGCCCCATGTGGAAACTAATTGTGGAATTCATTTATTATCCCACTGCCTCACCACGTCAGGCTGTGGTTCGTGCTCTGTCACTCTCTGCAAAGGTGGCCACTGTGACAGCACGGCCTGTTTGGGGGTCTCGTCAGTCTGAAAAACCCAACTGAGGAAAAGACCTTGGCTCAAGACTTCAGTTATTATTTATTTTTATTTTTTGGAAATACACTCTACATTTTGCTTATTTATTAAAAGGTCTTTTGTATGTTTTCTCTTTGGCACAATTAAATCGATTTTAGAATTTGCAGTTATGGGTCCTTAATACATTCATCCCAAGATGCCTTTGTGCATCTGTTATATATTTCCATATTGTTTTTGCTAATACATTTGGAGAGATTTTAAACATTTGAAACTTTTTTTCCCATTGCTTTAAAGACAATGTCTGGAGAAAGTTAAAGACCCAGAAAGTTACTCATTTTTTTGTAACCCTCCACATACTGTTCTCAAGACAAAAGGGCCCATTTTTTCCCATGTTTTTCTTCCCTTCCTTTTTCTTCTTAAATAGACTTTGCATTATTCAAGGGGATTGGACAGACCGTCTGGTATGAATCCGTGCTGATCCCCTGTGCTAATTAACTGTGTCTCATCCCTAATCCAATTGTCAGAGATAAGATCTCCATATATACGTGGCAAATACAAAATAGGTCTTAGAGAACAAATATTGAACAACTTAAAACTAAATTAAATACCTGTTTTAAGTAACATGATTTCTCTTAAGTATTTCTACCTTTTATGATGGGCTATGGTTTTGAAACAAGCTCTGTTAGCCTCTCTTCACCTCTTGTGCCCTTATTATTGGTGAGTCTGCCCCCCTTCCAACCTCAAGTTGGTCTTTTTCATTTTGAGTCTGTAAGCGTTGATCTGGTGGCATGGATGGTCCTTGCTTTGGCACATTCCACGAGTGACATAGCTTTCAGCTCTTGCACATACTTTGTTAGATTCTAGTCATGCAAATGTTATGGAAATGTATTTATATTTATATACATTTTTTCATATACAGAATAGAACCATTCCATATAAAATTAACCAAATAGACCGAAGGGTGAAATCATGGCAGATTAAATAAGAAAGTGGCATTGGATACTAACTGCGTACATGGCTTGTCTTATTTCTAGTCGGCTGATGTAGTAAAATTAGTCATCTAATGTGTTAGGACTCCAAAATGTGACCGGGGTTTTGCATTACTCTGTCCTTCTGGCAGTTTAAAAGACGCTCCAAAGTATTTCATCAAAGTGATTACATAGATGGCCATCATATCAAAGTTTTAGCATCTTTATTGCTAGAAGATTGTTCTGAATAAGTATTTGCACAAATACGAAAATAATAAAGTCGAGACTACTAAGATGTTCAAGAAAAGGCTTTTAAAACTTGACTTAGAAGCATACTCTTATTAAAATGATTCCAGCTGAAAATCTGTAAGGAGCTCTGTCCTTGAAGTTCAACTTCCATTTCTGATGGCCTGTCCTTGTCATGGATCATTTGTAACTTCTTTCCTGTCTTGCTACATTTCCTGTTAAGTATGTATGACTGTGTTGTTTTTATTTTAGTAGCAATATTTTCTTCTTTTTTATTGTTATTTGTATCATGTAATCTGCTGGACTTGAAGCACCTTGGTCTCTCTTTGATTTTTTTTTTTTTTTGCATCCCAAGAGATCTATGTCTTGAATTAAACTTCATTTATAAAGTCCCTTCTCTTTGCCATGCTATTTTAGAGCCCTCAACCAACTTCTTGTGCGCCAGTATGGGCTGGCAGTGCTTTGCCTGGGAATGATCCTGCCGAATTCAAGTTCCTTTACTGAATCAGTGCTTGGTGAAATCCTGAGTCCCATGGATTTTGTGGCCTCTGAGATGATTCTTTGGTGCTTGTGACCATACTGGACACTTGGAGGAGATGTTTAAGGTTTGGCATCCTTACTTTCCTCTTCCCACCAGCAGGTCCCTGAATTTCCTTCAGGAACCCATCCTTTGCGGCCTCTGGGCTTGAGATCAGACCCAGGGCTTAGCAGGTTTAAGCTATTTATCAGCATGCCCCATCCCCCTCCTGGGCTACCAGTTGAGGGAGGGGTCTACAGTGGTCAGAGTCAAAAAAAGCAAGGAGACATTGGAAGATCTCACATTCCACCCCTGGAGAGTGGGGAAAAGACTGATGGCTGTAAGGGCTGCAGCAATTCTGTGGCCCTATAGGAGGGGAGGCTAGAGATGCCAGGGCGGGGCCAGGATGTGTGAGAGGTGGAGTCTGAGGATGGAGCCAACTCAGCAGGATGCAGAATAGAAAGAAGGGTAGAAACCAGGTCCTCAGGGAAGCCACTGGCCATCTCTGCATCAGTAAAACACTTTAGCTGGTGTCTAGAGCATGCAGAATGCCCACAGCCAGCAAAGTGCCATGGGCCCACACACTATGACTAGCTGCGTATTAAAAGAAGGTGTTTGATATATTAATTTAAAATGATTCTTTGTGCTAATCTTTTTGGTCAGCCAACCAAAATGAACATCATGATTACATCAGAGATCAGCAAACACACACACACACACACACACACACACACAGTCATTCCGTCCCATTCTCTGTGGAGCGGGGTGAGTTATAAATAGGGCACCTGTCACTCTGGTTTGCCAAGCATAGACCTACTTTATAGTGGTTATCTCCTTCTATTAGTAAAAAGACCCCCTCTCAAAAGTGATCTGGGTTGGATGATAAATTATAATGGTCATCCTAGTTATAAATCACGTAAGTGAATTAAATTTGTGCCCTTTGATTCTTCATGAACCTATGAGACAAGAGAAGGGACCAGTCCCTGCCTCAGGAGCTGGCACACACCAGCTGCTAAAGGTCCATGCGCTCAATCATTTGGTCTCAATTGGGGGCACCTGTTATTGTTCAATAACCCAAAAAATAGTTGATAAAAGTATTTGTTCAGTGAATGAAGTCCAGTGGGAAAGCAGCTGGAGCCTCCTTGTTAATAGTTCTTGGCCAGCATTTTTGGAAGCTGGCATCATGCCTAGTGCGTATCATTTTCTTTGGGAGCAGTTTGAGCTTCTGGTGGTTAAATCCAGGGGTGGGTTATAAACTGTACATCTTCATGAAATTGGGCATCGAAAATAAATTCCTATAATGTTCTAGCATGCGAACCCAGTCCCCTGGTGCCGTATCCATCAAAACCATCTTGGCATGAAATTGGCTTCCTCCCTGGAGCCGTGTGGGGTGGACCTTCCCTGCAGTTTACTCTCAGGGAGTGTTGTCTGCTTCCTAGAGCGGCTTTCTGCGCATTCTCAGGCTGCCTTCTGATGCCTGCTTACACGCTCCTGGGGTGTAGAGCTAGAAAACACCCTTTGTTATGTGACCACATCTACACTGTTTATTCTTGGGTCTGAATGCCTTCAGGAGCTTGACAGTTTCAGAGCAGAAAGACACAGAGAATGTATTTATTGTACTGAAGGAAAAAAACACCATTTTCTTTAGATAAGCATTGTGTTCCTATGTCCCCTGCTGTCCCCCACAGGAGTCCCGATGCTGTTAAGGTGTTGGTGTGAGTTACCTGGGCAGGAAGCTGGGAGACCGTGGTGAGCGCTGCTCGTCATCATTCATGGACCACACTCATGATTTCACCTGTTTCTGCCCAGAACCTGTATGACACTTAATGTTTTGCTTTAAATGGACTCACTCTTTACTGCCACCTAAGTGAATATAGCCTCATTCTGAGCAGTCATCTGAGTAGCCAGGGGCTTGATGTGTTGGTGAAGTTTCTCAAACATTGTGACAACTAAAGTCTTTAAAAGTTTCTTTGTGTTCTAACTGAAGTCACTTCCCTAGGATGGCTGTGGGGTGGGGTGTGTGTGTGTTATGAGGGGGTGAGGTGCATTGCATAGAGGAGGGTAAGATTCCTCTATTCTGCTACCTGGTTGTCTATTCGCAGCCCAGGTCTCTGGCAGCAGTGTTCCATTTGAAAAGCTGTGCTTCTCTTGTGGCGATTTAAAAGCTAAGGCAGGCACGAATGTTTCCATTACTACACCTGGTCATTCTGGTCCCCAAACCCAGCTTGTCATTAGGCACACTCCCTTCCTCACCCCACCTCTGCCAGTCATGGAACCCAAGCACCTGGGTCTCCCCGAGGAGACAGGAGTTCCCGGGAGGGCATGGTGGCCGCCCCTCCATCACGTGACTGCTGCGTTCCCACCACCACATGAGGTGGGTGCGGGCTTCGGTGTGGGGGGGGCTGCCCCTGGACGTGGCACAGAGGCATTCTTCCTGCATCCTCACAGCTTGCTGCAGACACGCCTGCTGCTGGACCTTGCCCTCCAACTGATGAATCTTCTCCAACCTCACTCAGAACTCACCCTGTCCCTGAGCACCCCATCTGTCTCACCAACCAGCCAGTTTTGTAGGCTGGCACCCTGTGCCAGCTCTCAAAAGCAGTCCACATGAATTCCTTTCCATGCCCCTGCCCTCTTGCTCCTGGCCCAGACACTCGCAAAAGCCAGCCTCAGGGCTGCATGTTGTCTCTCCAGCGTCAGCTGCAGAGCAGAGGCAGGAGTAAGCGCTCGGCTGGCCTTCATTTGCTGAAAACCAATAGCAAAGGCCAAAGCTGCACTTCCCCTTGAGTATCCGTGCCCGCCTCCCTGCGTGTGATCTCCAGGCGCTGGGGGGGTGCTGTGCTAGTGGCCACCTCCAGCTGGCCGCCGCCCGCCACCCGGCCCCAGCTCTCCATCTCCGCACCAGCCATGTCCCTGACAGCTCTTTAATTGCTACACGCATTTGTACGGTTCCCTGGCAATTATATTTCAGACCCTGTCAGGGTACCTGCTAGCCTCGGGCTGTGTTTACATTAAATATCAATAAAAAGCTGATAGCATCGGCACACATGGCAGACTCCTGAAACCCTATTTTACCGGGAGCCAGGCCTGTCCGGGAGATGGCAGGAAGGACAGTTCCAATTTCTTCCTTCTCGCGAGGTTAAAATGAGGGGAGGCTTTTATGAAAGGATGACGGCCACCTTCTCTGACTGGGTGTCATCTTTTGCTGTGTGTGACTTGTCACAGCCTCAGTATTCTCCGGAATTATTTATTTGTGTGACCCCCACCCCCATCCCCGGCACATAGGGCAGGGCTTCGAAAACCCAGGATATTTCCAAGTGCTTACTGACTAAATGGGTAAAGGATCATTTGGTTTGGTTTCCGTGGAGTGAGTTTGGGACAGAGCTCCAGCACCCTCTGTCCCGCATGCCCTGCGCCGCCCCTCACTGGGGTCACCTCGGGTGAAAGGGCACCTGGTCCCTTACTGGCCATGGGGTCATCCCCTCTCTGGGCCCTCATCCTTCAGAAACAGCATGGGCCTTCCCAGAAGCTGCAAGCCAGATGGATAGTGGGGAGTGGGGGGCAGCTGGCACTGTGTGGGCACCCAGCGGCACCCAGAAAGAAGGCGTCCCGAAGGCTCCCAAGGAAATCAAGGATTTCCTTTTCTCATGGTTTGCATTCTTCCATGCTGCTTGTGAGTGTAAGTCCTGTCAACTAGAGACACACCTTGAGAATGGCTGGCCGGGACCTGCGGTTCTGGGGATGTCCAGGATGGAGAAGCCAGTGGGTAGCCCATCTGTGACACTGGCTGTTTGGGGACGGACTCTTCCCTGTTGCTGGCAGTAGATTTCCCCATTTGTGTGTGGTTTGAGGAGCAGGCCAGCTCCCCTTGGGCTAGCTCTCAGGTGCCGTACTCTGGGGGGGCTGCCACCCAGTTTCCTGCTGCTGGGGACTCCCCACTTGGAGGCTGGGATGATGCAGAAGAGAGCTCCTTCCTCTGGTGTGAACGCCTGCCAACAATGCAAAACCCGGGCCAGCACGTGTTTAGTGAGCACATCCTCTCTAGACACTGCTGGCCCCTCTCTCTCTGCCACCCTGATGTTGACGGCGTTATGGGCCCCTGAATGACTGCAGATGCCTCTGACCCCTCCTGCCGTCACTGCATGCCTGGCCCTGCATGGTTTGGCTCTCCCATGGTAATGGTGCAGACCTGCCCTCTCTTCAGCCCCTCAAGGCTGCTCTTGAGATTGACAGCAGGCTGCAGACCAGGGTCGTCAAGGCCCTGCTGGGTGTCTCCTCAACCCCAACCTTCTTTCTGTCCTCTGCCTTCCAGGTATTTAAAGTTGCTCTCGGCTGTGCCAGGACCACCCTGCTCATCCCTTTGTGGGGCCCCTGGGAGCGTGCTCCCTAACATCACCTTCTGCCCCTTGTTATACAAATCATAGCTGCCCTTTAGTTTTTCACATAGTTAGATAATTATTGGGTTTTCTGCCTCCGCCACTGGACTGTAGGCTCTGTTGTGTGAAAGTCCAGGTGTGGTTTTGTCCCCAGATCCCAGCACAATGCCCAGCACACAGTAGGCACTCAGCAAGTATTTTCTGAGTGAGTGAATAAATAAATGCATTCTCTATGCAGTGCAGGTGTTGCATGCTTTGGGATATTAGAAAATGTGACGTGATTCACTCCTATTAAGCAGGTTGTCCAACAGCAGCAGGAACAACTATTGTAAATGAAACAGACAAGACGGGAAGCTCAGCGAGCCTGGTCCGCAGGTGGAGGCGGTGTGGTGGGGCTGCAGGGGACATGGGTTTGAACAGGGTCAGGGCCAGGCGACAGCCGCTTGGAGCTCCCAGTGCGAGGGTAGCGGGGATTCTGATGCTTCCGGAGCAGCGGGCATCTGGCTGAGGTGCCAGCACAGATGGTGAGCGGAATAAGCTACTGCCAGGGTCTTGCAAGGTCGGGGTGTCCTCGGACTGGCTGGTGGGAGGAGACTGTGCTTGGCCATGTCTGATCCAGCCAGGAGGGGTTTCCTTCCCTTTCCGGCCAGAGCAAAGCCCCAGGGAGGAAGTCGGGTTTTTGTTAGAGAACTGGAGGGAGACCCAGGTAGTGGGAAATACCGCACAGCAGAAGGACATGTGTTAGATTCGCGAATGCCGGCGGTGCTACGACTCATCAAATGTCAGTTTAGAATCGGGAGCTCATCTTCGCTCTGGAGTATCTTAGCCAGTATTTCATGCCTTGTGAACACCCCCACTGTGAGCAGACCCTCCGTCCAAAACACTGCTGGTAATAAAAGCCTCTTGGGGGGCCCTGCCACAGAGACCCAGGCGGACGTGCTGGGGCGCTTTTACAGAGGGCTCGGATTTGGCCCCCGGCCCCGCCTTGGCGCCATCCACCAGGCGCCCTTCCGCCACACACGGGGCCTAGCACTGGACGCGAAGGTGCCGTGGCGGGGCCTGAAGAAGTCAACCCCAGCCCTTCCTCCAGGGCCGCCACTTCATTCGCTCACAGCTGTCGAGCGATACGTTCCTGGGTCTAGACTGCACACCCGAACCATCCCTTTCCACCACCCCCTGTGCAGTCTCTCCTAGGCAGTCAGTAGAGTTCAAGGCCTCAGCTGGAGTTTTCTTCCGTCTAATAGTTTGGGTAAAGAACTTGGCTAATCTCTGCCTCAGGCAAGGTGGGCTGGATGCTGAGGAGCCATGTGCTTGTCTGTAACCTGGGCTGAGGAAGGGTCTGTGACTGTCCTGCATCGTGGGTGGCACACGGTCCCCAAGGGGGCAACCCTGCCGGGGCCCCCCCACCATCATCCTTGCTATTTTGACTTCTGTCCTATAACTTTCTTCGTCTTCTTTTCTCTGACAAAGATTTGGTAATGGTTTAATTCCAGAAGAATAAGGAGGGGAGATGCAAGTTTCTCCACAAAATTTAAAATATGTTAAGGGGGAAAAGACTATTTAAAGCTGATATATTTAAGGGAAAAAACCAAAGTGTACAAGTTAAACCCTTGACATGAAGCCTCCCTGGGGAACTAACCCTGAAGTCTAACAAATGAAGTGACAGAGAGATCGTCTGGGGCGCCTGCGAGGATCCACCAAACGGCTAGGCGTGCCTGCCATTCATGCATCTGGTTTCCCGTTTCCAGAGTGGCCAGCACGGGGCCGTGAGTCTTCATCCCTGTGGTCCCAGGACTGCCTGAAATTGGCTCCAGCTTTGGGAAAAGCAACCTGCATTTAGTATCTAGCCCATCACTAAGTTGAGCAGAAGGGTAAATGTTGGCAAATAAATCTATTTTATAATTCAACACACATTAAGGGCTATTTTCCACTACATGTAAGTGCTTGATAATTATCATCAAAACTATTCATTATTGAATCTACGATCTATTTAGAATGAATGAGATGGGATGAGAGGGATGTCATTTACTTGCTGAAATGGGAGACATGAAAACCATCCACCATTTTCTTGAATCTGGTCCAGTGTGTGGCGTTGAGAAAAAGGGCTGCCTGGGCTCCGTCCCTCTAGCTCTCCCTGTGCCTGGTGTAATTTCATATCCAGGAGACACACATCTTCAAGGCCCTTCGGGAAAACCTGAGCTTCCTCTCCCTCCAGCTTGTTCAAGGCAGGGTGTACCTCCCTTACCAGGGCAACACTTCGAGCCCCACTGGAGCATGACCTCAGTCTCTCCCCTTCAAAGAATGGCTTTCAGGTCACGGTAGTTCGTAATTCTATATTAGCCTATGACTGTTCATGTCCACACAGGTTCTTCAGAAATGGACCTGTATTTTGAGGTAGCAAGTGCCAAGTTTAAATTAATACAGTGCTGCTAATTCGCTGGAGAATAAATGATATGGAGGAAAAGATGGAGTGGGTACCAGGTGACTCTGAGACCTGCAGAGGAAGCCCCCGGGGGAGGCATCTGCACACATGCGGATTGCTCGGAGGGCGTGTCCTGGGAAGAGCAAGTGGGCTCTGTTGGCTGTGGATTTCAGAAGACAAGACATTTAATTCTGGAACAAGGAGCGGAAGTGGAATGGGCCTTGGCACTGGTGGGGCATATTATGTCTGGTAGAAAACACGTGCTTGGCAGAAAGCTTTGCCGATCTGCTCAGGTCCCCACCGTGGCCTGGCCCCCTCTCCATCCCCGTCTTGTACTGCCCCACCTTGCTTCCGGCCCCAGCAACACCAGCTGCCGTGCTGTTCCCCAAGACACAGGTTTCTGCCCAGCTCAGGGCCTTGGACTCACGGCTCCCTCTGCCTGGAAAGCCTTTGTTGCTGAGGTGTGTTTGAGCTTATGCCCTCTTGGCACTCAGGTCTCTCCCCAGAGACGTCATCCCTGACCACCTTGTTTGAGGGGCCCTCCTTCCCCCGTCCACACATGAAACTCTCAAGCCTACCATTCCTTCTTATTTTTCTCGTCACACCCATTTCTATTTGCAATTCTTGTTGGCTGGTCCATGTCTCCCATCATCAGAGCGAAATGTCCACGGCCTTGTCTGGTTCCTTGCTGGGTCTTGATAGAGCCAGTGCTCAGTGAATACCTGCTGAATGGGCAGCGAAAGAAAGCGTCATCCAGAGCACTTTGCCCTGATAATCCGAGGACGGGAGGAAGAGACGTAGGGAAAGCCTCACCCACATAGTGGGACCGCCGAGCTGCCCTGGGTGGGGAGTTGGGGGCTCACCACGTAGCCCCACCTAGCAGGGTGCCCACCAACGGCCGTGGAGCCCCGCCGCTGCTGAGCACCGTTGCTGTCATTTGCCTTCTCCCAGTGAAGACGTGGGGGCTCAGGGAAGCTGCATCACCAGCCCGCGGCTGTCAGCTAAATGTGCAGAGGGAGGTCTCAACAGCAGGCCTTCAGCTGCAAAGCCGGGCTCACTGCCCTGTTAGGTGTGCCCAGGGACTCTCGCTGCGGAGGATGCAGATGGAAGTTGGAAGCTCTGCTTTGGACCTTAGTTATTGATTTGCTAATGCACGGAGTAAATAATAGCCAGTAGTTATGGAGTGTCTTGTATGTACCAATTGCTGTGTGAAGGGCTTTACTTCCATTAATCCCCCTGAACCCAATGGGCCCATGGTCTCCACTTTGGAGGAGCTCAGGAGGACAATGGCAAGAGGCGCTGCTCATGCAAACATCAGAACTGGAACAAAAAGGTATGCGGGTGGGGGGGTTGCAGAGGGGCGTCAGCCATCTAGCATCAGGCGACCCCCATGTAGCGTAGTGCACACCTGGGGGAGAGTGCAGGTGAGAGCAGTTATTCGGGTGGAAGTAAAAGAAGGAGACAACAAATGTGATTTTTTGATGGGTTATAGGATACATTATAACCACAGAGCAGCTAAGTGTGAGCTGCTTTTCAGATACAAATTGCAAATTGGTCACAAAGGTGGTGTGGGACTCCGACTCTATAAACATCTGCTAGGAGTTTGTTTTACTCAAAGCTGAGCATCTGATAAATTTGTGACTGGCACGGGAGGTAATTTAATCTCCCAGCAGGGAGAGGAAGAGCAGAAATGCTATGTCTGGACTTCACACCGACCAGTCTGATAATAAGGATGCAGAAGGGACAGGGCATTGAGGCAATGACCCTGTGGCCTGGAGGTCACCCAATGGGGTAGAGAAAGTGGGGCATTGACACATACATGAGACGTGGAGGTGATAGGTTCTAATCCAATTTGGTGCATTGCCGAGACCACTGACAGAGATCTGGAGGAATGGTGACCCCATAAAATTATAATGCAGACACAAACATCCCATAAAGAAGAAACGGGGGAAGCCCTTTAAAAGTCCTTCACTGGTACACAGGCCTGCACTTACTAAACTGAGGTTGTAAAATGAGTACATACGAAGCTGGACAGAAGAGTCGGTTGTGCATGATATTTAGGGAAGTATGGTAGGTGCAGCGGCTTGAATAGTGGCCTCCACAAGATAGGCCCACCCCCGAACCTCCAGTGCATCCTGCAATATGACCTTATTTGGAAATATGGTGTTTGTTTGCAGATGTAATTAAGTAAAAGATTTTGAGATGAGATCACCTTGAATTTAGTGACTTAAATCTAGTGACTGGTTTTCCTTAAAGAAAAAGGAGAGGGAGATTTGACGCAGAGATACACAGACTGGAAGGCACACGAAGACGGAGGTGGAAATTGAAGTGCTGTGTCCACAAGGCAGGAAACATCCAGGATCGAGGGTGACCGCCAGCAGCTCACGGGGGCATGGAGCAGACCTCCCCACGCGCCCCCAGAAAGAACCAGGCCCGCCCACGCCTTGATCTTGGATCCGTAGGACCCTGAATACATGGCTGCTGTTTCAAGCTGCTCGGTTCGTGGTATTTTGTTGCAGAGCGACAGGAAGCTGATCCGGTGTATTAAACCCCTAAGAAGATTAGGGGTGAAGGTGGAGGCCCAAGGCCAGGGCAGCGTAAGATGAAACAAGGGGGGCTTTTAAACAAATTTTGAAACAAAATGCAAACAAGGGGAAGGGTAACCTGCCGCTTAGGAGGATGTGGTCATTTTCACAGTGACCCCAAGAAAGCAAATGTCAGCACCCATGGAGGGCACGTGAGGCTGGCGGCTGGTCCACACCCCAAGGTGATGCTCACCTCCCGCTCGGCAGACACTGCAGGGAGCTGGGACCTGGACACGGAGTGTGACGTGCAACACGGGCCCTCTGGGCTACGGCACTTCTGCTGCCTGTCAAGGATGCCGGGAAAACCATTTTTAACTTGTCTTTTTTTTTTAACCTAAATATTTAGATGAAGGCCCCACTAAATAATGTCACCATTTTTCTGTTTTATTCTATCTCTTAGGTGACTGTCACAATGGACAACAATTCAAGATATTTCCTTCTATTTAAGTTGCTTGCTAAGCAATCTTGTGAAGTCAATATACTTGTGATTACTTAACAAGCCAGAGGACATGTTATTTCAAATATTTGACCGCATGGGCGTGTAAAACGTGGCCCCCATTTCATCTGGACTGTATGTTTTAGTGATTCTGCTTCCCTATTCCCTGTGCTCTGAGAAAACCAAAACCCCCTTTTCATAAAGAGGCTTTATTTCAGAGCAATATTCAGTGTCCAAATGAAGTGGGTGCAGTGACGCTCAGACCACCCGGAGTCTTTCTGCATCTCCGAAGGGGCTCATGGTTCCCTGGGGGCAAATCTTAGGTTTCTAGGACCACCTGGAGGCGTGGGCCGCCTTTTATTACCCCCAAAGAAACTGCACTCAAGGAAAAAGAATTGTCAAACTGGAAACTATTTGATTCCTTACATGTTGAGGCAGTGAGCTAAGGAAATGGAAGTTTTGCTTCTAATTGTGGAAAGTTTTTATATGACGCCGACATAATTGGAGCTATTGATGGAGGAGGCAAAAACCATGGATTTTTTCAGTGTCATTATTGTATTTGCATCTTTGTGGATTAATCTGAGTGGCTTTTATGGCAAGGATTGAGTCACAGTAATTATTGTCAGGCTTGGACAGGAGCAATGAAGGGCTCCATTTTCCAGGATTGTGAGGATAAAGCCTTTCTTAAAATTACTTTGCCTTAAAGGTTGGATTGGTCGTTTTCCCTCTCTAGCCTGTGATGTGGTTTATTATAGTTCACAGGAGCTAGAGCACTACCCTCGAGAGGAGAGTCAGATTCCCAATTGCCTATTGAATCGGGCTAAGCGAGCTGAAAGAGTAAGGCAGCCGGAGGGCACACGTGCCTGCTGGTCAGGCCCCCTTCTGTGGGCCCTGCCTCCTGTCTCTTCAGATGCACATCTTGGGGACAGCTGGCTAGCAAAAGAGGGCAGCTGCGGAGAAGGGTGCCACGGTGGGTGTACCTAGTCAGCATGCGGGTTTCCAAAATTATTTTGCTCATTGGCTTACCAGGTGACTTGAGAACTGGAGTGGCCGAGTCTGTCCTCGCCCCCATGTCTGTGTGGTATGGAGGCAACTTTGAAGTAGGTCTCGGGGTAACTTGGGGTCCCACTGTTCTGGTCAGGGTGCTGGAGTCCAAAAATAGCTCCATTGGTGGCTTTGTGAATGCCTCTTGCCATTCCTCCTTTCCTGTGGATTTGTTTAACCTTCCAAAGAGGCCTTTAAGGTGGGTATTATTATCCCACCTTTACAAAGTAAGGAAGCCACAGATCAGAGGCTTTGCCACTTACTTGTTGGGTGATTTGGAGAAAGAACCTGACCTCCTGGTGTCCACTTTTCTCTTGTGTAGCCTGGGGTATGGCAGAGGCTCCTGCCCGGGGAGCTGAGGTGGGTAGATGGGAGGTGAGCATAGAGCCAGTGCCACAGGAAGGACTCAACAAAGGTTTCCCTTCCTCTTCTTAATTATTTCCTTCTTATCCTATTCATCATACTGGGACTGGACAGTTACCTCCCCTCTTGGAATAGAATGTTGCATAATGTGGCATCATTTTGGAACAGGATCTTCAGAGGGTAAGAAAATGAAAGTGGGTGGACAGAGCATCCTCAGTGATCTACCTGGCTTCACCCGTCTGTAAGACCTACTTGATTTTCTGTCTTTGTCTTTAACTCTTATCTAGGGGCAGAAGGCAAGGGGTTATCTTTGGGCTGCCCAGGGTGAGGAAAGAGGTTTGCTTGTGGGATTGCAGGGCAGGAAAGTAGACAGTGACCTGGAATCTGAGGAACGGCCTTTGTTTATCTACCCATCCAGCCAGCCAGCCACCCACTCATCGTTTCATCCTCCGTGCCTCCATTTGCCCACCCACCCACCTATCCGTCTGTCTCTTCATCCATCCATCCATCCATCCATCCATCCATCCATTTCTGGAGTTTCTGCCATGTGCTGCTCAGGGGGTAACAGTAGAAGAGAGATGGCCCCTACCCTCTGGATCTTACAATCAACTGAACAAAAGAAGTAGAGGGATTTCGTTACATAATTCCAATGTATTTATTTGTTTACTGGCTTACTTACTGATTGATTGATTTTTAAAAAGCAACCTTCTAGTAGGTGAATGGAACTGGGGCAGGGCAGTGCTGGCTGAGGTGCTTGCCGGGAAAGAGGGCACGCTTTTCCTGTCTTCACTGCTGAGTTCTGACGCAGGAGGGGAGAAGCTGAAAATAATGCCCAGGTCTCTCTGCTTTCTCAAGCACTGCGGGTTGTGCAAACTGGAAAGCTACAGAGAAAGGGATGTGCTTTTCAAGTGAGGAGCCGTCAGCAGGGCTCCTGGGCGGCTTGAGTTCCAGGCCGGGTGAGGAAGCCCTGACGTGTGGAATTCCCAGGGGCTAACTGTTTGGGGCGCTCTCACTGCTGTCCCAGCTTCCCGCGAGATGGGCCTCCTGCTGCCAGCTGCCAGCCATGCGGGATGCCGGCCCGGGTTCCATTTCAGTTTGGTGCTGACATTCCTCTTCTCTCTTTCTCTCCCCTGTTTTTCAGACCCGGCAATTGTCAATGGGGTTTATTGGTCCGAATCCCTAAACAAAGTTTTTGTGGACAACTTCGATCGTGACCCGTCTCTCATATGGCAGTACTTTGGGAGTGCAAAGGGCTTTTTCCGGCAGTATCCAGGTGAGCACCCCGCAGGAGCATTCGACTTCTGACTGGAGAGCCTGTGATATCTTTCCAGGGGTTCAGGGTTCACATGTTTTTCCCTTTTCTTTGGAGAAAGTGAAAGATTAAGTTCAAATCTATTTAATCTGTTGTCAGGGTGAGAACAGGAATGGTAGTGTGACATCTGTACACATGCACACGCACACACACATACCTGCGCACAC
This sequence comes from Smutsia gigantea, assembly GCA_032199065.1. Lineage (NCBI taxonomy): Eukaryota > Metazoa > Chordata > Mammalia > Pholidota > Manidae > Smutsia > Smutsia gigantea. The sequence goes on along the minus strand of JAVSCE010013725.1, from coordinate 97,481 downwards.
ATGCACATGCATGCACGCACACACACATACCCGTGCACACACGTGCACGTGCGCACGCACATACCTGCGCACACATGCGTGTGCACATGCACACACGTACAAGGCATTTGGACCTGCCCATGTTTTTGGCATCTTTCTCAATAGAGTAATTCATAGAGATGCCATTTAAAGTGAGGGACTGAGGGACTGGGCTGTGAAACAGCATATTTAGTCTTTCTGGGCAAGAGCTCACTTTTATTAACTACTCCCACTGCTATTGTTACTATTAATATTATTATAATTGTTATTATGACCGGGGAAAAGAGCAAGCCGAAAGTAGGCTGAGTTAAATTCTGGCTGAAATGGGTAAGAAGTGGAAACTCTGACCGTAGGTGTCCCCACTCTGAAGCCTACTGCTCTTGGAGGAAGAGGCTGAAATGGCCAGAGAGCTGTGGATGTCAGGAAGCCATGCTTCCGGACGCCCAGCAGCCCCTCTAACGGGTGTGTTTGTCAGCTTGTCCATCATGCCCTTGGAGCAGGTGTTCCTTCTGGGCCCTTCCAGGCCTCTGCTCTACAATAGGAATTTAATTCTGGCTCGGTTTGAATTTTAATTAAAAAGGGAAGTTTTAATTTTGCTCACAAGTTGTGAAAACAGGACTCGGGGCTGCAATTGTGCCAACATCACAGCTGCAGAAATTAACAAGCCCAACCTGAAAGGAGGGGAAAAAAACCCTGCATAATCTTGCAACAATTAAGTAGTGTCTTTTATGTTTTCATTAAGTAAGACTAGGCACCTGATGTCTTCCCACTTTGAGGCACAGAGACTGCCAGCCTCCGCCCGGAGGAGCTGATTGCCCTGCGCACAGCATCTGTCCCTGGGGACGGGCCGCTTCACCAGATCAGTCCCCATTTCCTGAGCTGTGTTCGGCAGGGCATGTGCAGATCCTCCTGGAGCTCCCGGAAATTTAGACAATAAGCATCCTATTCAAGATAACACTGTAATCGACAGTGGTCTATTAAAGTTCCAGTGTCACCAAATTGCAATCTGCTTTGATACACTCAAGAGAGAGTAAATTTAATGCAGATGTTGCTGAAAATAGAGCATGGTAGGGCACTGAGCCACTGAGGAAGCCACAAGCCATCTCACCATCTTGCCACGTGGCATTTGGGTGAAGGTGGAGCAGATAGGAAGCAGCCACTGGTCATGTGTTGTCTCTACCAGCAAGTCCTCAAACTGTGGTCATAGGAAATTTTAATAAAGGCATATTACTCATCTCAGGCTGCCATAAGAAGATACCACAGGCGGTGGTTTAAACAGCAGACATTTATTTCTCATAGTTCTGGAGGCCGGAAGTCACAGATCAAGGTGGCGGCCGATTCGGTTTTTCGTAAGAACCCTCTTTGGACTTGCCGCGCAGCCTTCTCCCTGTGTCCTCACGTGGCAGAGAGAGGAAGCTCCGATGTGTCCGTTATTCCTAGAAGGGCACTGACCCCATGTGGGCCCTCCATCCCCATCATCTCATCTAAACCTAAGTCCTCCCAGAGGCCCCACTTCCTAAAACCATCTCGTAGGGGGTTAGGGCTGCAGCCTGTGAATCCTTGGGGGATGCAAATACTTGGCCCATAACGTAAGAGAATCCTCATAAAGGGTTTATATGATAGGGTAGACTAATTTACATATGAGGTTTTGAAAATCAGTCGCAACAGTTGACTCAGAAATGCTTACAGTTCTTTTATGACATTTCAAGCAGAATTTTGACTTTGTAAAATTTCTGTATCTTTCCTATGTTAATAAGACATGGGTCACCGTCCTCCAGATAAATGTCACGTGGTCACTCAGGGCTTGGTTCTGAACAGAGGGCGCACCTCTCGCCTCCTTTTTGCTAGGATGTTTTTCTTCCCCGGATGTTTGGGGTGGTAGGATAGTATGAGCCAGTGGTAGGTGCCCACATCCCTAAGCAGAGGGATATCTCTTCTTTCTTACCTGAGTGTATCCGGAGTTCATGCTCATACCAGGCAGGAGTGAGGCTCCTTGCCTCTGGTGTAGACATTCTCTGCGCAGGCCACACCAGCATTCCTAGGTCCCTTGAACTTGACATGCTCTTCTCAGCCTCAGGACCTTTGCCAATGTTGTTCACTCTGCTGGGTATTCTTTGCTCTGTGGCCACCCCTCACTTTTGTTTTAACAAGTCCTCCCCATATGTAGTGGGTTAAAGAGTGTCCACCACCAAATTCCTGTCTACCCAGAGCCTCAGAATGAGACCTCACTTGGAAATAGTGTCTTTGCAGATGGGGTTAAGTAAATTGGGGTGAGATAATACTGGATAAAGGTGGACCCTATATCCAGTAGGCCTGGTGTCCTTGAGAGAGGTGAGGACACACAGCACGTGGAGACAGGAAGAGATGGGAGTGATGTGGCTCTAGGCCAAGGGGCCCAAGACTGGCTGGAGCCACCAGAAGCTCAGGAGAAGCAAGGAAGGGCTCCTCCCTGGAGCCCACAGAGGGAGCAGGGCCCTGCCAGCACCTGGATTTTGGACTTCTGTCCTCCAGAAGTGTGAGGCAACAACCGATTTGTTAGCCGTTGTTTCAGCAGCCCTAGAAAACGCCTCGACCATCATTCTGCTCACCCTGAAAGGAGATGCCTTCTGTAAGTCGGGATTGGAATCGCCTTGTACATACCATGGCCACAGGCATTTCTCCTTCAACCTATCTGCTTGGGCTTTCCTGTGTGGGGTCAGCTTCCCCGCTGTGCTGGCCAGCAGGCTTCCTGAGGCCAAGCAGGGCCCACTCTGTCTCTGCCAGTCCCTGCTGTGTGTCCACCAACTGGCAGACAGTTGTGGTCAGTATGCAGAAGGCTCTGGATCGTCACATTGGGTGCACTTTCCCTGTGGAACTGCATCCTTTGCAGGTTTTCCCAGCATGCTAATTTCATGTCAACTTTTCAAGCAGAGCGAGCAGTGCCTGGGAGGAGTCACAAGCCCGTTTGCAGGGAAATGGTCTCCATCCACAGGAGAACATGGAGTGTCATTGGTTCCTCACCCCTGGCCCAGATGCTGAGACTGCAGAAGGGAACTGCACACTTTCTCCTCCGGGTGGAGCGGCAGTGACGGGCGACAGCGTGATGGGGAGCGGGGCTGGCGCGGCGTGCTCAGCCGCAGCCAGAGCAGAAGAACACCCAGCCCAGTTCAGTTCAAGCAACATCCACTGAGCATCGATCACAGGTCGACACACAAAATCGCGTCATCTTTATTTGGACTCAAACCAGTTCCTTGTGGAATTACAGATTGGAACGTTCCCTAGCCTCCACTGGATAGAGTTTCACTATGTGTCAAGACTGTGCCATCCCAGCTGCATTTGGCCTCATTCAAAGCAGCGTGTCAGACGTTTTTAAAATAAATTGCATTCTTGCCTCTCAGTGTACAGTATCATGTCAGTTTTATTTTATGTTCATTACCTCATGACCTCCAATTGGCAGTGGCTTCTCATACTTCTGATTTCTGATTTGTTACAGGGAACTCTTTAAATCAGGCCCATTTTCAGGCCGGAATGGAGGGGCAAGGAGGACAGAACAGAATAACTCTTTGGCTACATGCTACCATCTCACAGCTATCTGCATCATAATTTGAGGATGTATCTTAAGCACATGCCTGTTATTAGCCCAGTGCGGTCCAAAAAGCTGCCCATTATAATGGGAAAGGAGGAACTCAGTGCTACGATCTGAGTCAGATTTTCGCCTATGAAAATAATATTTGTTATCATCTTTTCAACTCCAGAATGTTTCTGTTTCAAATCCTCCATCCCTGAGAAGCACTAATAGTTGAAAACAATGGTTTTCTATCTTATTTTTAGGCAGCAAATATTTTTTTTCAAGTGAAATTTTATTCTTAAAAGCTAAGTTGTAGCAAGACAATGAATGTCAAGCTCCGGCACATCCCGGCCAGGCTGCAAACCACGGGAGTGGGGACGTGGGAACCCTTCTTACACATGGGGAAGACTCTCCAGGCTTCAAAGCCTGAAATTCAGACTTTATTATACAGCAGAACTAGGGCCATTTTATTCCATCTCAGTGTGAAAGGCCAGGCCAAAATTCCTGATTTTAAAAGCAGGAGTGAGGAGAGAACAGACCTGGGTGTATTTGGATGTGGAGGTGTATCCGAAGCTTTCTACCGTGCATGCTATCAAGAGGGTACCCCTATCCAGGTTCAGGGATGGAGCCTGCCCCAACCCAGAGATCTATGAATGATGCCTCCAGGCCCAACAACTTGCCGGCCAATTAGAAATGGCCTCTGCTCACTTTATCATTAGCCGTGGGAAGGGGTGGAGTCCTGTCCTTTTTTGATGGACAGCACGTTACTAGAGATGTCACCCCTCCCCAGCAGGTTGTGGAGCAGTTGAGCCAAGGTCGTGTTTGCCACAGCGTGACAGCCCCGAAGCGCCATCCCAGCTGATGATGAAGCATGTGATGAGCTCCAGGGATGGTCTTTGCATGTGATTTTTCACCCTGTCCATTCAGTCAGCAATGCAGAGCAGCCTTGAAATGCTATGAATAAATATTTGAAGTTTCTGGGTTTCTTACAGCTCCATCTCTCTTCTAGGGATTAAATGGGAACCAGATGAGAATGGAGTCATCGCCTTTGACTGCAGGAACCGAAAATGGTAGGAAATGGTCAAACCTTTAGCTGTTTTTTAAAGAGAAAACTTGCAAAGAGGTTTGGGGTTCATTTCCACTTAATTTTCTGCCAACCTAGGTACATCCAGGCAGCGACTTCTCCGAAAGACGTGGTCATATTAGTTGATGTCAGCGGCAGCATGAAGGGACTCCGTCTGACTATCGCCAAGCAAACAGTCTCATCTATTCTGGATACTCTGGGAGATGACGACTTCTTCAACATCATTGCTGTGAGTGCAGCTGTTTGATGCTTTCTTTGCTTTGTGGGTTCATTTGCTCTCTCAGCAGCAGCCGGGTAGCATTCTTACTGTTTTTGTGTACACAGCACTAGCTGCCCCAGGATGAGAACCAGGGAGTCCCGTGTGAGTTTCCTGAGTCAGGACATCAGAGGCGCTTTCCGGTGCAGCCCATCCCTCTCCTCGCCTAGCAGGCAGGCATTGTCCTCTGCAAGAGTAGCCCCAGATTTGGTCCTTCCGGGGACCCAGCCTTCCCAGAACCTGGGGGAATTCGACCTAGCAAGGGTTCCCTTAAACGGCTAGATTTTCTCACAGGGAATTTAACATTACACTGGACTAGTCTGATGACAACGATAGGAATCGTAACCGTGATGCTAAAACAAGCAAAATGTGGAGAGAAGTTTAAGGCTCACAGAATGCTTTAGCTCAGCTTCAGAAACAAAAGTGGTATAGGTTAAGTGCCTACTATGTGCCATTTGCTCATTCTTCAGGTGTGCATTATCTCCGTTCCTTTCCCCGACTCTAGGTGGTAGGGGGTGGTTTTGGCTTTTTCTCAGATGAAGCTGCTGGGGCCAAAATTGTGACTTGCCTAAGGTCACCCAGGCCAGGCCTAGGCAGAATACACTGCCTGGAAAGGGGCACCGCTGCAGGCGTCCACTGCCACTTCTTTTCCTCTTCTGCCCAGGTCTCTGGTATGGTTCTCAGCCCCTTATGCCCCTCCCACTCTTTTCCCAAAGGTTGTAGAAACAGTGGGCCCGTTTCTCTCCCTTGAGTACGTACCCAGGTGCTCGTGCATGGTGGTCCCGTGCTTGGCCGCATCCTCTCTGTCAGGGACAGGTTGAGGCTGCAGCAGAGGAGCCTGGTGAGGGGCACAGAGTGTGAGCTTTGGAGTTGGGACTGTTCTGAATCCTAGATCTGCCAGTGGAGCATCTTGGGGCAAACCCCTTGGATCTGAGCAGCAGCCACTAGCTGTGAAATGGGTGCAGTCCCATCGCCTCCCGGGGTGCTGCCGGGATGACTGAGCTGGGGCACAGGGGCCTATGGCCAGTGGTGGGAGATCAAGGGAGGGGTGCTACGGTCAGGGCAATGTGGATGCACTCCAGGAATGTAGTTACTGTGGGCCACTTGGCTCCCAGGGTCCGGGGCAGAGTGTGTCTGTCACCATGCCACCCTATTTCTGGGCAGCCTTACGCAGGGGCACGGCACCCACTGTGTTTGCTTGGCAGGGGCACAGGTGTTTAAAGGGTACTGGGCTTGCAGAGGAATTGTTTGAATTAGCGTCCTGCCTGAGTGCTTCTGAAGACACTGAGCAAAGAGGCGCAACTGGGGGTCACCCTGATTTATAGGTTCAGATTTAGAAGCCCAAGAAAGGAAAAGGGAAGGAAAGAGAATAATAAATTCCACAGGAGCAGGGGTTAGTCTTCTTCACTCACTGAACTATTTCCTTGTCTAGGACAGTGCCCAGAAATATCTGTTCCGATATCCATTGACAGGAGGATGTTAGCAGCTGCCTTCCACAGAGCACCCACTGTGTGCAAGCACCCTGCTAAGTGCCCCATGCGGACTGTCTCACTGGATCTTCCCCAGCTGTGTGCCAGTGCTTGGGGACCAAGAGGTAGAAGCCACTAGCCAGTGGGGACTCACACTGTGCGGTTTTCCCTCATCTTGCTTCCTGCTGGAGGTGATGATGGAAAGTAGGCGAGCCACTCAGGCATCTCACTGTGAGTCTGCCTGGCCCTGGGGCACTGTGCTCTCCCAGGAGACGTTCACACAGAACTTTGGGTTTCCAAGTCAGGGAAAGTGACTGTAGTTACCATCTCGTTGTGAATATGCAGACATGGCCTCATCCCCACATATCCTGAAGCATTTACAGATAAGAAGCAGCTAATTTGGGACTATCTTTCTTATTAATCTTTAATTACTCATTACAGAAGCATCAGAAATTTGCATAATAAGAAGAGCTAACTAATTACATGGTGAATCCTTTATCAGTCAGGATTTATTGTTCTGTTAACAAAACCAATCGATTGAAATAATCTCTGTAAGTTCATTAAGATATACAAACAGCGTCAACTCCGTAATGAAGAGAGGCTGATTGAGATAATTAAAGTAGACATGCCAGTTACTATAGAACAGTTAAGGGAAAAAATTATTTTTTTTTTACCTAAAATTGTCCCCTTATTTAAAGAAATCCATTAGCCCTCAACTGTACATCTGTTTATTAGTTTCAATATAAATGATCAGCTTCAAGATTTTTTACATAATTATCTCGACAACTAGAATGACACTCTGAACTTTTTTATTTGGAAGCCTCTACAGTCAAATCATGAACTCTGTCCCCTAACGGGTAAGGGAATGGGGCAAATATGTTTGTGAACTTATATTAAAAGCCCGAGATCATAAAAGGAACCACTATTTTTTGTGTGTTTATGAACACACATAATTTTCTACAAAAATAGAGTCAAATTTTACAAAATATTCAGCAACTTTCTTCTCTACTGTGTTGTAATCGGTGTATTTGACGAGCAGGGCACTCCGTCACCTATAGTCGGCATCACCCCTTTGCTGGATGATACGCTCTTAGTGACCTCCCTTCAAGCGCACCCACAGTGAACTTGTGCGTGTGCTCGCAGGGTTGAGGGCTTCCATGGAGTGCAGTCTGGCAGCGAAATTCCTGCCCCAAAGAGTGCATGTGGGGTTAGGCCTTATCAGAATGCCCACCACCAAGTGGGGTATGATGTTTACCTGCTTAGAAACCGCGTCAGTCAGCTCCTCTGCTGTAACAAAATACAAGTAAAATACAAATGCTGTAATAAAATAGACTGGGGGGCTTAAACAACAGAAATGTATTTTCTCATAGTTCTACAGGCTGGAAAGTCCAAGATCAAGGTCAGGCAGGATTTGGTTTCTTCCTAGCTCGGAGAGAACCACCTTCTCACTGTGTGCCCACAGACCTTTCTTCTTAAGTGCTCGTGGAGAAAGAACAAACTTTCTCCTGTCTCCTCTTCAGTGGGTACCAGTCTGTGGTGGGGGGCCCACCCCCTCATGACTTCATCTAACCCTATCACCCCCAAAAGCCCCACCTCATAATACCATGACACTGAGGGTCAGAACTTCAATATAGGGATTTAGTGGGGGGCACAAATACCCGATCTATAGTACCCACATCTAGAGGGTCCTAAATTAGTAGATTTGTAATTGGTAAATCTTCATTTGCATGCCCTTGATTTATGCCCCAAACCTAAGTGTGTCACTAGCTTTGCCTTGCCGAATTGTGGCGGGGTTTTCCTTTCTCCATCACTTTCTCCTGTTTCCACGCTGGCGAAATTGCTCTAGTATTCGGGTGTAGGTTCCTCTTCAGTCTGCTTAGAATGGCCTTCCATCTAGAAGAGGATGCCCCCCGCAGGCTCTTGTCAGTGTAGGGAGATGGGAGAGGTGAAGCTCCATCCAGAATGCCCTGCAAATCTGTTTGAATGCGTCGTTCTTGTTGGCCGGATCCCATTTATGAGATAGGACATTATCCTTTCACCCTTCTTACTCTGTCAGCTTATCTTGCTTGCTGGGTAGATGTTTTAGGAGACATTGCAGTGTTTTAAAGAGAGAGTAAAGAATAAAATCTTTATTTTCAGTGTTGGAAACCCTCATGCATTATAGATATTTGTACAAATATAATTCATCATTGCTTTTGATTTTTCAAATCAAGTACTTTGCTTTTCAGTGCCATAATGGGGCAAGGAGGAAGGAGGCATACATGGTGGGAAAGGCATCCCTTCCTTGGTCATTCCAGTCATTTCTGCATGCTTGCATGTTTGTTTGAAGACCATCCCTTAGCACATCTTGTATAGTATTCTGAAAACCTTCCAACCCAGGTCTTCCCAGAGAATAAACATGAAAAGATGGTGCTCAAAGTTGTTTCGGCTTCTTTCATGGGCAGGGAACTGAGAAATCTATCAAAGACTGATAAACTAAGTCATTTGAATTATAAAAAATACTTGAAATATGAGAGTAATTTTGAGCAGTCGAAGTTCAAATTTAGGGTCAAACCACTGGTGCATGAAGAGAGGTGTCACTGATAGGAGAAAAGGCATATTTTTCTAATTCATTTTGAAGTCAAACTCCAAACCATGCATTAAATTAACAACATTATCATAAAAATGAGGATGCTAATTCTGTCTGAGGCTGAAATTTGGAAAATCATTTTATAGAAGCCTAAGCCATGCATTAAATGAACACAGTATCATCTGGGCCGATATTGTTAAATCAATTGAAATGCCTCCTGCAGCCCGTGTTTGTACAGAGTTGAACAGGGAAGAGCATCATTGGTTAGTTCCACCCAGAACTTTCTAGCGCCCTGGTTTTAATTTGCAGAATTTTCTTTAGAACCATTCCTCCAGTGTTTGGCCTGCTGTGGATTTGCTTTTTAAAGTAATCGATTCCGTATTCAAAGTATGAGGATGGTATTTTCTTTCAGTGCTCATTTGTTCTGTCCTACTAATTGCGTCCAGTCGTGTTTCAAATTACACAAGAGGTTTTTGCAAAAGAATCCCTGGGATGCCCTGTGTCGGTGAAAATACTGTGGGTTCATCTGCTTCATTACATAATCCCTCCACATTTTCATTCTGAAAGTTACTTAATCAAAAGGGCACCAACAAAACCATAAAAATATTTAATGGATTTCCAGCGATTCTGTATCAGTTTCTCGCATTGTCTCAGCATGCCAGCATTTTCATTCCAAGGGGCTTTGGGGGAATCTAGGATTCTCTAAAATGTACCACTTACTTCCTCTGCTTTTTGTTTATCTGTTTTTTTAAGGAGGCAGAGAATCACATCCTGTTTGTTTTTTATTTGTTTTGTCTTTCTGTCAACTTTTTTCCCCTGAGCTTTCTTCCTCGTCCTTTCTGTCAGTAATCTTCATATGACTCTGCCTTTTTGTTTCTTTGTTCTGGTTATATATTAATTCAACAAATACTATTGAGTATGAAGAGAACCGTAGCGGGGCTGCCTTTGTGGACCTGGACGTTTTGTGGGTGTGAGTGCCGGGTGCAGGGCACGCAGGAAGGAAGCAGGGGGAGAACAGTGCGGCCCTGGGGAGGCGCACAGGGTCCTGGGAGAGCCGCCTGGGGGCCTGAGCAACAGGAGTTCAGGGTCTGCAGTTTGGGGAGAGGGGAATGTCGGGGGGCCTGGTGGGGGGTCGGGAGGAAGGGAAGAAGGACTGGACTGAGAGGCCAGATCACACGTCCTCTGGGAGGCATCGGGCCTTGTAGGGACGATGGAGGGGATGGACGAGCAGAGACGGGCCCTCCGAGGCCCCTCCTCAGTCAGGGCTCCTTCATCCTCCCTTCTCGGCACCTCCTGACCTGTTGTCAGGCCTGAGGCTCCATTGCTCTCATCCCTCATGTCCAGCTTCCAGCATTAAGCAGACAGAGTTCAGTTCTCAGCATCATCCAGAACCAGTAAGCTGGTCCCCGAGCTCTGGTCTCTGGGCTGCGAGTCTCCTGAGCCACCGTGTAACATGGTCCTGCGCCGGTTCATCCTGGTGGGCGAGTCCAGCCCATCTGTCATTTGTTTTTAGATCCTTCTACATAAAGCTCTGGCCATTCATTCCATGAAACTTAAAACTTGCCTTTCCTGTTTTAGATCATCATTAAAGTTCCTGTTGAGGACTTCCCGTGTCTTTAAAACAGGAGATGTAGGGCATGCCTGCAGAGCTTGGGCAAGAGGAGGGAGGAGGCAGGTGGCTATGTGGCTCTTGCTGTCTAGCCCGAATGCGGGGTCCGCATGGGGGAAGGCAGGGGCGGTGCCTGGGAGGAGGCCGCAGAGGGATGCCCTCTGACCTGAAACAGACCGGGGGTGTTTCTCTGGCTTGTTTCTGGATGGACCAGTGCAGCATCCCAGAAAAGCACTTTCCATCAGGAAAAGGAAAAGCAGACATTATCTTCAGACATAATAGGCATTTTCTTTTACTAATAATAGTAAGAAAAGGTGGTTCATGCACAAGGAAGATTGTGTGTGAATGTAGCCAGTATTTATGTCCCCTGGCACTTAGCAGGTGCTTCCTTAATATGCAGAGAGCAGAGGGAACATGGCTCCGTGGCAGGTGGCCTTCTGGAGGGGACGTGGCCAGAAAGCTGGCTGCACTGTCTCAGCTCCCAGTTTGCCAAAAACCTGAAACCTGAGAGGGGCAGAGTGCGGCACAGAGTAGACGGTGTGCGGCCACACTCCGTGGTAGCTTCTCTCCCGCGCCTTTAGAGCCATGTGGGCCTCCTGGCGCAGCTCTTCTTTCCAACCAGTGCAGTCGGTGCTCTCCGGAGAGTGTGGGTCCGGGGCGGGTTGCCGCCATCGCCCCTCCTGCCGGGCAAGCACTCCCCGTGGAGGGCGCGTCTGCCGAGCCCACTGCACACGCACACGCACGTGCTGCCTGTCTCTTGGGTGCAAGCACACCCAGGGGGGTGCTTTCCTTTTCTTCTGTGCCAGGTTCGGTGTTGACTGTTTACCGAATTATCTCCTTTCACCTTCACAGGGAGCTTGTGAGCAAGGTGCAGTTCAGCCTCCATTTCCCCGGCACAAAACTGAGGTTCAAAGAGCCAAGGCACCTTGGCCAAAGTCACCAGCTGGATTTGACCCCAGGCCCCCTGCCTGGGTTTCTGTGGCTCTCCTGCTCTACCCTGTGTGATCAGAGGAGAGCCACCAGCGGGGGACGGGGAGAAGGAGGCGCAGAGAGACGCAGGCCCCGTCTCAGGGCAATCGCAGAGAGCTTTAGGGGTGGACATTCTTGCACATCTCACCATGCAGTTGGTGGGCTGGTGGACCATCTCCAGGGCTGCCAGGGCCCTCTCCTATGCTGCTAAGAGCCTTTCCCATTCCCCGGAAGTTTGCAGGTGGGACAAGCCACTACAGGGGGAGGGGTATGGCTGAGTACCTCTCTAGGGTTCAGGCTGGTGTGGGGGCAAAAGCAAATGGCCGAAGACAATTCCACATGGCCAGTGATGATGTGCGTCCCAGCCTTCCCTTCCTTAGGCTGCTGATATCTGATTGTGTAAGCAGGGATGGATGAGGGAGAGCTGTTCATAAGGCCATCGTCGTTTAGGACTGGAGGTCACCACATCTGCAGTAATTATTATGACCATCCCACAACATTGTTTCGTGAAATGGAAACCTAGGGAACATCCATTAAAATGTGGAAACGGAAAGATTTCCAAATGGAGAGCAGCTGAACGCCCTTGGAGTCCCCCTCAGGAAGAGCCAGGGCAGCATGGTGAGCGGCACAGCCGGTGGGCCTCCTCCGCACGGCTGCCCAAGTGTGCAGCGCTCCCTCACCCCGACACCTCGGTCGGACGGACCAGTTTGCTGAGCATAGCTTCATCCCGATGCAGTCAAGGGCATTCAGTCAGCTGCAAGCTTGGACGATCCCACTAACAAGCTGGCAGGGGGCCAGAAGAGCAGATTCCTCCGCTGAGGCCATGGCTCACACAGTGCTGCCGCGCATGGTTTTGATTACTGCACATGTTCCTCCCGATGAGGGCAAGGACATCTTGGTGTTCTTTCCTTGTAAGCCCCCTCTGTGGCCCCCAGCATGTACAGGGCTTTACATTAGCAAAGCAGTTTCAGGTCTAATGCCTCACTGCATCCTCACAGGGACCTCTGCAGGGTAAACAGAGGAATTAGCACCTTCTTATGCCTAAGAGTCTGAGATCTAAGAGGGTTAGTGATTTCCCCTAGGCCGCACAATGAGTACACGGCAGAGGCAAGACCTGAACGCAGGGTTCTGCCTCCCACCTCAGACTGTACAACCCCAGGAATTAGCACTGGGAATGTGTTAAGGTAGAGTGTAAATGAGGTCTTAAAGTTTATCTAGGAAAATGGAGTTGGGAAGTTAGGGGCTGTAAGTTGCAGAAAAACTCAATAAAGGTTGCTTCAGCATATATGCATCTCCAAATCTCATGGAAGGAGCCTGGGGGAGGGCAGCTGCAGTTTGACACAGTTGTTCAACAGTGGTGCCATCAAGGAACACACACTAGCTCCAGGTTGCTCTGTTTTCCTTGAACCTTGCTCTCCATTCTCAGTCTTATAACCTCATGGTTGCAAAGTGGCTGCTGCAGCTCCACAAGGCATCCCAAGTTGGAAGGAAGGCAGTGAGTATAGAAGTTTTCCTTTAATAGCAAAAAAAAAAAAAAAAAAAAATCAAAACGGCCCAGAAAACCTACCCTCTGGCTGGAAAAAGTCACCTGACCAGCCTTGCTGCAAGACAGGCCACAACAGTATATCCAGCAAAGGAGAATAGGATAGCTGTGGCCAGCTAAGACTGATTATAGCACAGGCTCTAGAAATGGTCATATTGTCAACCTGAACCAAAACGGTCAACAAGAGAGGCGGAGGGGAGGGGAATGGCTGTTTTTGTTTTTCGGCTTCTTTTCCTGGCAATATCCAGTGTCAGGCCAGTCTGGGCTGAGAACTTTGGAGAAGGTCTCCTTCAGGTTGGCCTGTGCAATTGCTTCCTGAGATGACGTTCCGCTTGTGGACGAGAAGTCACACTCCCATTTGTCAATGGCTAATTTTAGAGCTGCATAAATGTGTTTTTTTTCCTCCATGCCTCATCAGAGGAGATCTAAGCTCTAGCGCCATTGAGCTATAATTTTTCAAATGCTTTTGTATGACTGAGAACCAAGATTAAGTAGGGAGAAAGCATCAGACTGGTGGGTAACCCTGAGGCTTGGGGGAAGAGAAGAGACTGGGGGCTTTGAGGTCGTGCTCAGTGGCCCTGAGGTCAGACGGCCTGGGTTTAGATCTGGACTGCACCCCTGATGTACTCCCTAGTGACTTTGGGCAAGTCAGTCTAGCCTTGCTCTGCCTCAGTTTCCCCATGTAAAGTGCTTACCAAATGAGGTCAAGGTATCCCGTGGAGGAAGTCTCACCTGTGTTTGGATGAAGTGCGTGCTCGATACTGGGTAGCAGCCGGTATGAGCATTACCACTCCTGCCAGCTTAGGAAGCATGGACGTCAAACCTCTCGCATCTCTGTCACGGCTGCAGGGCAGTCCTCCTGCCTGTCCTTGCAGAGTCCAGGGCTGCAGTCCCAGCACGTGTCCACCTCACTTGCTCTCCTGCTCGTAGCCCTCCCTGGTCGCCACTACCCCCAGGCTCAGAGTCCAGACTTCTTAGCCAGACTTTGCTCAAGAGTAGGGCCTGGGAGACATGGTTTTCTCTTTCCCTCTGGAGCTCTGGGCAGGGCCTTTGCTCACTGGAGGGGAAATGCCATGACACTCTCATTGAACAAAGTGTTCTGTGTTGACTGCTGTGGGCCTAGCCCTGTGCTTGTCACAGGGGGACGCCCTGAGGAACCAGACATAGCCCTCATGATGGGGCCCCACCTCACAGTAAGGGATCCAGACACCAGGAAATTAGCATTTGGGTGCATACAGGAGAGCAGTCTCATTGGCACCAGAGGCTGCTTTCCAGAGGAAGAAGGAGCAAGCCAACCCAGAGGGTGGCCAGGAGTTGGCAGGGAGATCCTGGAACTGGGGCTTCAGGTGGGGGCCGTGTGGTGCAAGGCCTGACGGACATGATGGGACATCTTAGAGGACAGGAAGGGACTTAGGGCTGGCTGGTGCTAAGTTTAGGGGAGGGCTAATGAGTGAAGATTCTGGAAAGGCCCCAGGCCCAGTGTCCAGAGCCCTGCCCAGCCCTGGAGGGTTCATCTGCAGAGCAAAGTGGGTGTGACTGGGATTGATCAGAGGCGGCATGACTAGCTTTGTGTTTTGGGAGAACCCAGGCTAGCTACACGACAGGACATGGTGAGAGGGGTGGAGATGAGACCATTTAAGTTCTACTTCCTAGTCATGAGCTTTGGACAAAAGCAAAAGGTCATATCCTGGGTATTCTGGACCAAAAACCTATGGGAAGGCCAGCATTGGCTTCTGTGGAAGGTAGTGGTGCTGTGCGTGAGCCATGCACCGACCACACCCGCGTGGCCTCCCAGAGTGGCCAGGTACAGCAAGGCCTCTCCTTTTCTCCATCCTGTCCTTGCTCACGTGGGACCCACATGTGGATCCCTCGGCTCCATGAAGCCAAAGACAGGAGCTGGAGCTGAATCTGCCGGGTCTGGAAGGCTGCTTAGATCCCCCCTGGACCATGTGCTGTCAGCCATGCCCAGCTAGCCCCCGGGTCTGGAGCCATCTCTGAAGGATTATCAGTTAACTGTGTGTTCTGTGAACACTGCCATACATCAACATGTGCTCTAGAAGTTTCCTCCTCAAATAAGAACAGAGTGGTGAGTCTTTGGCCCTCAGCGCAGTCTTCACTAGGACACCAACCAAGAAGGCCACCTTAGGGAATGAGTTGAGCCTGTGGTCCTTCTGCTGTTCTGTTTACGTGTGCATGTGTCCTTAAACACGGAGTAGCCTCCAAACGCGTAATCAGGTATTTCCTCTTGGCTGTCTCTTCCCTATGCAGTATAACGAGGAGCTTCACTACGTGGAACCTTGCCTGAACGGAACGCTGGTGCAAGCCGACAGGACCAACAAGGAGGTAGGGCTGCCGCTGGACGGGGCGACAGGGGCGCCTGGGGCCGCAGCACACCCCCACCTTCCAGGGATCACTTACAGTAACTGTGTCCTGATTCGTAGAGACTCATCAAATCCCCTGCCCTTTCCCTGAGGGCTGTGGGACCCTGGTGTGTAAACACTCATGAGGAGGCACAGATAAAACCATAGCAGTGAAATAATCACACTGAGTTCCGGTGCCCACGAGCTCTGAAACAATCGCTTTGCCTCCCTTTTTCTCCTGCTCTGTGCCCATCCTGCCTTAAGCTTGGCACCTGGGTTGATACCACTGACAATACGGTTCTTGCTGAGATTTCAAAGAAGACAGAACCCCTTTGTTATAGCTCTTATTGCACCTGATACAATCAATTGAATAATTATCGGGGTAGTCTCCCACCTTGGAAGGTAAGCTTTGTAAGGACGGGGACAATGTCTGCTAACTGCTATATTGTCAATGCTCCGAGCATTGCCTGCTGCATAAATATTGTGGAACAAAAGGAAGATATATTAAAGGAGGATGTTAAGAAATGGGACAGACATTTCCCTTCCAGTTGGAACATTCTAAGAGAATTCCCAGAAAGGATTTCTATAAAGTAAATCTGTTTCCCTTTGGCCACCTTTAAATGTGTCCATGCAGCCACCATGCTACCACCCTGACAAGGCCAGGTGACAGTTCAGGTTGAAGGTGTAGCTGTGGCTACCACAGTGTCACACCTCCTGGGACTCCCTAGCTGCCGTTGCTCATGGCACTTTGCTTCTCCCTTGGAGAGCCGACCCCCAGGAGGTGGCTGAGGGCACTGGCCAAGGCAGGTGACCGTGGGGCCTGTGCTGTGTCTGTGCTGGGAGAAGCCCTGGCCGATGTGGGAGGCATGGCCTTGCTGTGGCTGTGGGCGCAGGTGGTAGAAGCGCGTGGTTGGGCATCTCTGAGGGAGTGAACAATGGAGGATTGGGAAAAGTGCGTCCTAGCTGGAACACCGGTGAGACAGAATCATCACAGCAGCATTAATATCCAACCTTCAATTGGAGGGGGAAGAAACACCATAATATGCTCTGTGTTTTGAGGGAGAAATAAGTACATGGTAGTTCAGAGAAAAAGTATATTTTGGGAATGTCTCTTCATGGTCATTTTCTAGGCTAAGAGAGAAAAGAATGGTTTAAACTTACAGCTAAATTTCTCCAGCAGACTTTCCCTTGTTTGGCTACTTCCTGGGTCTGGATTCCATCCCCTTCTCACTATTGTAGCGTTGAAATATCTTCCAGAGCCTCAAATGGGTGTCCAGTGATGGTGCGTGCAGCATGAAACAGAAAATATGCTTTGAGTGGTCAGGGCCTCCCTCCAGGTGTCCTCCCAGATGGACAGGGGCAGAGTGATACTTGGACATACAAAGGCTTATGAATGAAAAGCATGTTAGAGAAAGTGGGCTAAGGATTTGTTTAAAATCACCTATGAATTTGTGGGTATTGAAGAGCTGGAGTAGCTTTGAATATGAAAATGAATCTCTGGACTTCTGATTATGCCAATACAGAGTAGCCACATTCCAATCAGATCTTCCCTCTTACAATTGAAAAACCCTGGGCATAACCCGACAAGTATAGGAAGACGCTGCAAGATGGAAAGAAGATGAATTACCTAGACTTATGGATGTGGAGGTGAGTTTCTTGGGTTTCCGTACACATTCCCCTGTGTCCTGAATAGAGTACTCTAGAAGCTTCCCACCTGGACCAACAACAGGCACACACCAGCCCCCTAAGGACAAGTTCCAATGAAAGCCTCTATCCACACAACCAGGAAGAGGGGCAGCCTAATAGCAGAAAACCTTTGTGACAATACCTTTCATACTGCAGCCAAACACCAATGGACCAACCATAGACCTATGTTTCAGTGGAGTTGGACAGGAAGGTGAATGTCTACTCCATGCACACCTACTTGACCTTGACCTTTGTGCCACATACCAGTAGACAGACTGACAGTCAAGAAAAAAGGTCATATAGGATTCAGAGTCTCATATAATCCAAAGTGCGCAGAATGCAATTCCTTGTCACCCTCACGAGCCAGGAAAATCACAACATGAATGAGAAAAAACAATCAACAGAAGCCAATATTGACATGAATTGGATGTTGAAATTATAAAATTGCTTCAACAAGTGATCACCAGTTCTCTTGAAACAAAGAAAAAATAGAAAATCTCAGCAAAGAAATGGGAGTTATAAATGGAAGAGCCAAATGGAAGTTACAGAACTTTAAAACACAGTCACCAAACTAAAAGGCTGCTTGGATCAGCTCAATAGTAGAGTGGAGATGATGACAGAATCAGTGAATTTCAGAACAGATCAATAGAAATTACCCAATTTTAACAACAGATAAAATATTGAAAAAAAATGAACAGAGTCTTAGGGATATGCAGGATAATAACAAAAGAGCTAATAGTCATATTATAAGAGTCCAGGAGAGGAGAGGTACTGGATAGATATTTGAAGATACATTGTCTGAGAACTTCCCCAAATTAATGAAAGGCTGAGCGTACATATTCAAGAGGCTGAGCAATTCCAGTTAGGATAAACCCAACTAAATCCATAGCAGGACACATCGTGATTGAAATAATTAGACCAGGAAAAAAACCTTGAAAACACCAGAGAAAAAGGACTCACTACTTAGATTACCAATTTGAATGACAGCAGATTTCCTGTATGAAATCATGGAGACCAGAAGGAAGTGGTACAGCACCTTTCAAGTGCTGAGAGAAGAGGAATGTCAACCCAGGATTTTATATTCAATGAAAATGTCCTACAGGAGTGAAGGGGAAATCAAGACATTCTCAAATCAAAAAACTACAAGAACTTGTTGCCAGCAAACCTGCCCTTAAAGAATGGCTGGAGAGATTCTCTAAACATGAAATAGCAGAAAGAGGTCTGAAACTTCAGAAAGGAAACTATAGTGGAATGAATAAAAATAGGAGTAAGTATAATAGGGTATCCTAAGTTTAAGAGATTGTTACATTTCAATGGAATTGAATACAAATATGCCCAACCGATTTTTGACAAAGGTGTACAAATAATTCAGTGGACGAAGGAGATACAGCCTTTTTAATAAATGGTGCTGTGGTAATTGAACATCCATGAGCAAAAACAGAAAAAACAAAAACAAAACTTAACCTTGATTCAAACCTCATAACTTAACATTTAACTCAAATGGATTAAAATCTTAAATGTAAAATGTACAGTTATGACACCCCCCTAAAGAAAAGAAAGGGGAAAATCTTCAGACTCCAGAGGCTAGAGAAAGCATTCTCAGGCTTGACACCAAAAGTACACCCCATAAAAGGAAAATTTGATAAAATGGATCTCATTACAATTAGGAAAAAAAATTTTTTTGCTATGTGAAAGACCCTGATGAAAATATACCTGCTTTTCCCAAACTGGAGATTGGGAGAAGATAGTTGCAAACCATATATATAAAGAATGACAATATGGAGAATATATAAATATAAAAATAACAAAACTCAACAGTAAAAATGAATAACCCAATTAGAAAATGGGCAGAAGACAAGAGACATTTTACCAGAGGATATACAGATGGCAAGTTAAGTACCTGAAGAGATATTCAACTTCATTAACAAGGGAAATGCAAATTGAAGCTCCGATGAGATATCACTACAGACTACCAGAGAGAATAGAATTGAAAAATTTTAAAGAATAAAATACTAATAAACACCAAATGCTGGTGAGGATGTGGAGAAAATAGATCACCCATACCGTACATTGCCGATGGGGATGTAAAATGATACAGCCACTCTGGAAAGCATTTGGCAGTTTCTTAGGAATTATCCTGAGTGAAAAAAGCCAAGCCCAATTAATATAATACATACTGCATGATTCCATTCACATAACATTTTTAATTTAACTGTTTTAAATTGAAATGTAGTTTATTTACAGTATTTTTGGTTTCAGATGAGCAACTTAGTGATTCACCCATTGTACACATTATAAATGCTCACCGTGATAAGTGTAGTTACCATACAAAGATATTACAATGTTATGAGCTCCATTCCCTACATTGTACTACGATCCCTGTGCCTAAATTATTTTATAATTTGAAGTTTGTACCTCTTTATCCCCTTCACCTATTTCACCCATCCTCCCAACCCTTATGGTAACCAACCATCCATGCTCTGTGTTTGTGAGTGTGTTTTTATTTTGCTTATTTGTCTTGTTTTTCAGATTCCACAAATAAGTGAAACCACATGTATTCTTCTTTCTCTAACTGACTTATTCCACTTAGCATAATGCCCTCTAGGTCCATCTGTTGTTCAAGATAGAAAAATTTCTTTCTTTTTTATGGCTGAATAATATTACATTGTATATATGTTCCACATCTTCTTGACCCATTCATCTATTGATGGACACCTCACTTGTTTCCATATCTTGGCCATTACAAGTAATGCTGCAGTGAACATAGTGGTTGTATCAATGTGCATTCCCTCTAAGAGGATCAGAGGGGTCCCTTCTCTCTACATTCTCGGCAACACTTGTTATTTCTTGTCCTCTTGATACTAGCCATTCTGATTGGTATGAGGTGATATCTCATTGGGGTTTTGATTTGCACTTCCCTGATGATTAGTGATGTGGAGCATCTTTTCATGTTGTCCATCTGTATGTCTTCTTTGGAAAAATGTCTATTCAGGTCCTCTGCCCAATTTTTTTTTGTATATAATATTTATTTGCACCTTTATCTAGTCTCTGCCCAATTTTTAATCAGATTGTTTGTATTTTTGGTGTTGAGTTATATGGGTTTATTTTATATTTTGGATTCTAGCCCCTCATCAAATATATTGCACAGCAAATATATTCTCCCACACAGTAGGTTACCTTTTCATTTTTTAATAGTTTCCTTTGCTGTGAAGAAGCTTTTTAGTTTGATGTAGTACCACTTGTTTATTTGTGCCTTTGTTTCTCTTCTCTGCGGGGGACATATCCAGAAAAAGACTTCTGATGTTGATATTCAAGGGTTTACTGCCTAGTTTTTCTCTAGGAGTTTTATGATTTTAGGTCTTTAATACATTTTGAGTTTATTTTTGTGTTTCATTCTTTTACACATAGTTGTCCAGTTTACCCAACACCGTTTATTCAAGAGACTGTCTTTTCCCCATTGAATATTCTTGCCTCTTTTGACATATATTAATTGACCATATAAGCATGGGTTAATTTGCTGGGGTTTCTTTTCTGTTCCATTGGTCTATGTACCCATTTTTGTGCCAGTACCATACTGTTTTGATTACTGTAGCTTTGTAGTATAGTTTGAAATCAGGGACAATAATTCCCCAAGCTTTGTTCTTTCTCAACATTTCTTGGGCTGGTCAGGGTTTTTTGTGATTCCATACAAATTTTAGGATTATTTGCTCTCTAGTTCAGTGGAAAAATGCCTTGGGTATTTTGATAGGGGTGCATTGAATCTGTAGATAGCTTTGGACAGTCATTCATGTAACATTCCTGAAATGACAAAATTATGGAAATAGAGAACAGATAGTGTTGGCCAGGGGATAGGACTGGAAGTGGGGAGAGGCAAGTGGTTATAAAGGGCAGCATGAGGGGTCCTTGTGGTGGTGGAATGTTCTGAATCTTGATGGCACCGATTTCAGTGTCCTGGTTGTGATATTATACTATAGTTTTGCAATCTGTCGCTAGAGAAGACTATGTAAAGGCTATATGGTATCTCTGTATTATTTCTGACAACTGCATGTGGACCTATAATTACCTCAAAGTAAAAGATTAATTAAAAAATAATCTGAATTATATGAAGGAACTTAAAAAGGGGCTTTATCAAATTAGTGTGTATAGTTGAACAATGTGTGTTAGGATGTTTTAGTTACCTAAAAAATTAATACTGATTGTAGTTCTAGTGGCAAAAGATTTCCATGTCCTTACCTTATGGGCCTTTTTATTTGGAGAAAATCTCAGATGGCAAAACATTTATTTTTCTTCAGAATTTTGAGGGTTTTGTTTTTTTAAAGGTGAGCTCCTTTGACCAATTTGAACTGATTTACATTTTTATCATCAAATTGATGCTAGGCTATGTAGCTTCAGGACTCATTCAGTGATGTATAACAAAGACTAACAAATTCATAAAAATAGAAATGGGAAATTACATGAGCTTACCTAACTGCAAAGTCTTGGTATGGAAAAGTATACACCCAAGGCCTTAAATTTGATGTCAGGAGTTATCCCCCTTCTGACCAGCTGCCTCCCATATGTGTTTTCGGTAGACTCTGATTGATTCTGCTAGGTCAAACATCCATTCTGGGTCCATAATTGCATCTCCAGTGAGTAGAGTGGCCTAGCCAGCAGCCTTGTCCAGGGGTCTATAACTGATGAGGAGGCAGGTCTGTGTTGGACAGACCTGTTTGGTTTTTGAGAAGAAAAAGGGCTCCCAGGCTAGTAGTGCCTATGAAGTGGATGCCTGTAGGAGCATGAATGAATGAATGAATAGATAGATGGATGGATGGATGAATGAATGCATAGAATAAGTCACCTGGGAGAGGATTCTGACTGAAATTTTTTTTCATTTCAATAAAAGATCCACCAAACATTAAAAACATATGCTTGAAACTCATTATGTTTTAATATAACCAGGACAATCTAAGTTAGACTGTGGGTGAAATTATCTGATGCCAGGCTTGGCAATCCTCATTAGTTCAGGCTACATCCCCTGGATGGCAACTTTGAAGTCGTTTTCTCATGTCCTTTGTGAAGTGGGGACAGGGGGTTGTGACCTTCTGTATAAACCTGTGCAGAATTGGCAGTGTGCAGATCAGTGGAACAGCTCTCCATCTTCTGAGTTCAGAAATTTTGACTAAAATGTGCCAGACCCTTTGGGATGTTTCATTCTTTGCTCAAAATATCCACGTGTGTCCTGACAAGTTCTCATGACAGACAAATAACAGATTCTTTCTTCCTCATACCTTTTCATCTGACAACAATTTCCCTGGTGGCTACTGTACTGCTACTTCAGTTAATGACAGGGTACGAAAGGGCTTCTAGAAGGTGACATCTGGGGTTATTATGTCATGTACTTTTTGTCTAGTGACAGCAAACGCTGGTTTTACAATATTCAGGTGACCTCCTGAAAAATCAGAACTAGATCATTTTAATTAAAATGATATTTTATAAAATCTACTTAAAATTTTTGAAAGAGGAGCAAAAGAATCTTAAATGAGTTTGGAAATCGAGGAAAGGTTAGGGTAAAAATGCCGTCTGTGGTCAAAATAAAATGTCCTGGTTCACAGATTTCCTGTGAATTTCACTTGAAATAACCACATGGCACAGTGTCCCTGAAACAAGTGATCTTGAGGTTCTATTGGGTTTTTGCTTTTGTCTTTTAAAGGTATTGTTTACTGTCTGGAGAGAATTTACTTTGCTGCTTTACCTACCAAATAATTGACATTGTTTATTTTTTCAAGGAAAAAGGACCCATGACAAACTGTGCGAGCTTGAAGCTCAAATATAGAATTCAGATGAGTAAACTGTCACCCTAATATACTTCAGACCTTCTGAACCAGTCATCAGACCTTAAAAATGAACCGCCTGTGGTGTCTGTGAGGGGCGGGAGGAAGGAGAATGATACGGCTTTTTTCTGGTTTTATAGTGAAGATGTCCTGAAATCCACTGAATTTCATGGCTCCGTTTAAGATTCATGTGCAAATATTTGTTGCAAAATGAACCAGTCTTAGAGACCCATGTGACTCTCATCGTCCTTGGCAGCTTCAGCCTTTCCCATGGCATTGGGGGAGGCACTGATCTCCATGAATTAACTCAAGCATGCATCGGAGTTGCTGGATCTTTCCTAGTATTCATTCCTCTAGTCTGAGCTCTGGCAAAAGAGACCCCTCAGATTAAACCTCCCCACTCCCACAGCTCTCTGGGCATGCAGTGTCCGTACCAGTGGTATAGGCGTGCAGGGTATGTTATGAATGGTAAGCAGAGGGGTCCTTCTGCACGTCTGTGACTGTTGCCCACACAAATGCTGAGAGAGGCAAAGTTTGCAAAGAGGACCAGGGTTAACCTACTTTTATTCAATTCAAAACCAGTAAAATGTAGGAAGAATTGCATTGGTTTTAAAATGTTGTAAGTACATTAAAAATAACTTATATAGAGAAAAATTGGAAACAACTTACATGTAAATAAATTCTTCTAGATCCAATATAACTGAGCACAGTGCAGCCCTAAGTGTGAATAAAGTGGGCTTATTATATTACCCGGGATGAGTAGCAGAGGTGTATAGTCAGGTGAACTAAAGGCATGAGGTTGTACAGCAGATCTCAGAAGTTAATCATCTTGCACAGCCGAAACTTTACACCCAAAGGTATAGAAATGTCTTTATGTGGAGCCCCAGATACTTTTGTAATCAGAAATGAAATAATTTGTAATAATGAATACATTAATACAATTAATACAAATATATTTTTTTAACTATTTCTGTAGGTCTGTATATGCTAACCCAGTTGTTTCCTATGATTGTAAGGATGTCCTCTCTGGTAATTTCCAGATAGGTTTTAGTCTTTGCAAATGGACTGATTTCTGCTTAGCACGGGCAAGAGATTTTAAAACCCATCTCACCCTATTGGCTTAAATGAATTAGAATCCTGTTACTAATTTTTTAATTCCTTGTGTAGTAGCTTTATAAAGTTAAATTTACCAAAATGACAATCCAGGAACCGTTTCTGTGGGAGATGTGTCCTGGAAACTATGCTCAATTATTTCCCCCTCTATATTTTATTATGTATTTTATTTATTGGGTAAAATTCACTTGTTTGAAAATAGCCAAGCTACTCCTTAGCTAACAGATTAGCTAACATATGCCAAAGCATAATTTGGATGCAAATCATCAAGGAAGTACAAAACTTTGTTCATCTTTACTTCAGTACAGTGTGCTAATTGTGAATACCTTGTATGAGTCTAGATCAGGGGTCAGCAAACCTTTTCTGTTAAGGCTAGACAGTAAGTATTTTAGGGTTTGTGGGCCATATGGTCTCTGCTGTAACTACTCACCTTTGCAACACTGTGGCAGGAAAGTGGCCATAGGCAGTGCCAAAAAAAAAAAACAAGTGGGCAAGGCTGTGTTTCAATAAAACTTTATTTATAAAAATCTGCACAGGCCCATATGGCCCATGGGTTGTGCATTGCTGATCCCTGGTCCAGACTGTGGGATGACTAGGAGGAGAATTGTGTTCTTAGATGAAGAACTTATATTACACTCAGGTTAGAATCTTTCTGAAAGGGCTGCATGGGAATCTGTTGTTGAGAGCTGGAGCAGATGGGGTAATCCTCCATGTTCCTCATTTTAACTTACTGTGTTGGAAATTGTGGTAGATAGAGAAATAATAACCTCAAGTATAGAGTATTTTTCAATTTAGAAAATACTTCTCATTTGCATCTCAGGATTACCGCCCTTGTTTTTCCTGCCTTCTGTATCTGGAGCCAGGGGCCCAGATGCATGTGGCCAGCTGGGTGGGCAGAGGGATGGACATGCAGAAAGAGCATAAGGGACCCATCCTGCCAGGGTTTATAATGGGGTCTCCAGTCTCACAGGTAAAAGGAAAGGTTAGAGGTGGACAAAGTGACAGCTGCATAATGGGAGCTGATGGCCTGATGTTTGCATGGAAAACACCAAAAAGTGTTGATAAAGCAGCCAGGGGTATGCAGGCAATGGCTGGGACATCTAGGACTGGATAAAAGCTGCAGCAGCAGGCGTATGTCCAGTGAAGTTACTGTTCAGCACGACCATTTGCTTCACTGCGGTGCATTTAAATTCCTGGTCTCCATTTTGGAGAGAGGAGGTGAGTAATTTCAGAGATAGAAGTGCCGGGTGGCTAAGAACTAGGTGAGCATGGCGGAGTCCTGGCCACGGTGCCCAGCTGTGGGGCCGTTTGTGTGTCTCCTTGCCTCTGAAATCTGCCCTTTCCATCCACAGAATGAGGCTTGCTGGGACCCTCCCTTCCTTCCTGTCCCTGTCACCTACGGTTCAGGGATTATTTAATGAGATGATGGCCTTAGAGCATTGTGCACAGTGCCCAGAATCCTAACAACGTGAGTGATTATTTCCTTAGGTTGTTATGATTATTTATGCTTTTTGAAGAAGTGTTTCCACCCCAGATGCTCAACATCCGGCAAGTTGGAGTCCATGAAGGATACTGCAGTTTTCAGAACAAGCCACTTCCCAGAGCATCTTGCCCAGAGAGACCAGCCTTCTGCATCGAGTCCTCATGGGCATCTGTTACTTCCAAGCCATCCTCGCTGGGACATTTTTAATGGACACACCCAGACCTCTAAGCTACAGTGTGCTGTCCATCATTTCACAAATGTTTCATTAATGATGATGGGAATGTGGCACAGAAGTAGGTCGCCACTGGACACACATGTATATCCATGGCTATCAGCAAATATAACAGTCAATCTGAGTAAAATGTGACCAGCTGACCCAGAGCATCTAGTCTGTGCTATAGAATACACTAGAGGCGTGTTAGAATAATACTGTTTGTGTCCATTGTCATGAGGCTCTGGGGTCTTGCCCAGAAAAGGTCTGTCTGTCTGTAGAATCCATGCTGTTTTTATGGCCGGTGCTACTGATAGGAAGATATAAAAGAAAGTGCAACTGGCAAGAGGTCCCTCTGTGCATTTAAAAATCCTGCCCTATTGAGTGGCTTGCAAGGTGTAGCCAGCACAGTGCCTCCATTTATAGCTGACTCGAGCATTGTGACTGCGATCAAGGTAGTGGGAACAGAGTCATGCCACCCACATGCTAGGGTGACGACTCCTTGCTTTCAAAGACCTCTTCGTATCTCTTTCATTTGCTTGTCCCTGACTCTCAGGGAGAGGAAATCATACCCTGCAATCTCATATTT
Organism: Smutsia gigantea; assembly: GCA_032199065.1. NCBI lineage: Eukaryota > Metazoa > Chordata > Mammalia > Pholidota > Manidae > Smutsia > Smutsia gigantea. The sequence goes on along the minus strand of JAVSCE010013725.1, from coordinate 71,165 downwards.
TATATTGGAGGAAATGAATCCAGGGCGACCTGCTCAGAATGAAAAGCTATGATGAGGACCCATATTAAATTGCTATTTCTGTAGATCAAAAAAATGGTCAAATATTAGCAGTTTCATGTGGGTGCAGTCTGATAGTTCAGTTTTTCATAGCTATTGTTATAGCCGATCCCTGATAATTGGGAGTGGATCTCGGGAGTAACCCATTAGCCTGTGTGCCACCCATTTGGCTGTATTACAGATTCAATTAATATCAGTATTGATTGTATTAATTAGCTCTGTAGGAGCCGGCAAGTAAATAAAGTAACTAATTAATACGAAAACAAAACAAAATCAACCTGGCGTCCAACCCACAGCTTTCATGTGTGGATGACCTGGTCAGTGGTAGAAGCAGCCTTGAAGTCTGTCTTCTAACTTCAATTATTTCCGAGGGATGAAACCCATTGCTTTTGCCAAACCTGGTTAAGGCAGGCTATGACAAATCACTGAAGATTTTCATGTCATGTGACTTCACTCCATGCTTGAGGTCTGGGTCTGGATGCCAGGCAATCTGAGCATTATTAGCCCCCGGCCACATGGACAGAGCCTGCAGAGGGGCAGGGTGCCAAGGCCTCTGCCTCAGCTGTGCTCGTGACTCCTGAGCCTGGGGAGGACCCTCCAGATGTCAGGCCCAGACCCTGTGCTCTGCTGCCCAGGGCCCTGGCGGTGTAAGCCAGCTGGCAGGGGCTGTGCACAGTGCCAGAGTTTGTGCCACGGAATTGCCCCAGATACTGTAGGATCAGGAGTTGGAGCTGAAAGCATTCTGCAGGAAGGAACTATTCTCTGACCTGAACCTGGCCGGTTCTGCTTCCTTAAGCCGCGTGTGACAAAGCCTGTCACCTCCCTGGCTGGGGAGAGGGGGTGGTGAAATGCACTGGGAGAGAAGGCCTGAAAAATACTGGATGGGACCTCCTGCACCCTTTCCCCTCGTGTCTGAGCCCTCCGAGCTGACCTCACTCATGGTGTGGGTTGTGTTACTAATCCAGGAGATGTCTTCTCCCTTACACACATCCACTGCGCAAAACAGAAGGTGTTTCCGCTTATGCCACTGCCACTTGCCTCCCCACTCATGGGCTTCCTCACTTCCAACACTCTGTTGAAAGTCTAGTGGGCTTTCCGTTTGTTGTTTGGTGATGCCCAGACCCCGTGCCCAGAGTCTCGTACTTGGAATTATGTGATCCAGAGTAGCTAGCCAAGCCCACATGTCCCCCCTCTGCCCCCCATTCTCCTTATAGATACATCACGCCGGATAAGCTTGGTCATATTGGACTAAAAACATTTTGGCTTAAATACTTCCCTAAATTTCCTTTCTGGTCCTTGAGGTGGTAGTTAACCCAAACTTGACAGCTGAGCCTAAGGATCCCATGGACAACACTGAATAAATGTACAGCTTCCTAAGCCCACCTGAACTCTACTGGGTTGGAATCTCTCAGGCTGGAGCCCCAGGATTGTTTTTTTTTTAGACAAGTTTATGACTTGTCTTCTCAATCCCTTCATCTTTTTTTCTTGATGTTTGACACCAGTTAGTTTTAATAACTAGCACATCAAACTAATAGTTGTGAAGGTCTCTGTGTGCAGTTCCCAGTAAAGGAAAAAAATGCTGGGTTCTTATTTTAGCCTTTCAGGACCCTGGGAAATAAAACTAGGCACTGACGATCGTGAGTAGGCGTTTATGTAGAGACAAAACGTCCGTGAGTGGAGACAGTTTTCTAATACAATGCCAGATTCCTGTCCTGTCTGCTCAAGCCACAGCTGCCATCCAAACAGGCTACTTAATTTTCAGGACCTAATGCAGAGTGAAAATGCAGGGCCCCTTGTTCAAAGTTTAAGAATTTCAAGATGGCAACAGTGGAGCATAAATCCAGGCACTGGGCCCTTTTAACCTTGGGTTCCTGTTTGAAGCTAACCCTGGAACTGAGCTCAAATTTATTAGCTCTGAGAATAAATATCTCCTCTTTTCTACCTGTTTGTAAGATGTCTTCAAAAGAGCATTTAAGTAATAGGGAGAGTCCAGAATTTGTAGACATTTTTGAGGTCGGTAGACTGAGTGTTAGGGTTCCGTCTTTATTATTTTTAACCCGCATTGAATTTGTCTGCACTTCACTTGGGATGATGTGGAAGTTTATCTGACCACTAGGACCTGGGTCGGGAGGCTTTGAAAGGCAGCAGCCCCTGCCCCGGGCTTTCCCACTGGACTTGCAGCAACACAGCCTGCTGTTGTTTAGACATTCCCGTTGTCTGAAGTTGAAGGTTTTGTGGGTGGTCCTCTCTGTTCGGTGTCACTGTCAACAACCGTGTGTAAAGAAGAAATAACCAGAGATGCGGGCCAGCTTCAGCCAGCCCTGCCCTGATTGGTGAGTTGGCTGCATTTGCACACAGGCCGCAGCGGTTAGGGAGCTGAGCCCAGAGACAGCGCTGGCCCTGCCGTCCACCCCGCCCGGGAGCCCCGGCGGGCTGCTCCCCGAGGGAGCAAGAGGCGCTGTCCCGGCCCCCGCTAAACAGGGCTCAGGGCTGCCGTGTTTGCTCAACCGTTCTCAGTTCTTTATTTTCCAAGAACTCCTCCAACTTTTGTGGTGCTCTCCACCCCATCTCTCCGTTCTCTCCTTCCCTTCAGGGCCTGCCCCCTGCACTAGGATCACTAGGGGTCCTCCTCGTGCCCTTGAAGGCAGGGGCCACCTTCCCTCACAGTGTCCGCACTGCTGCAGGCCCAGGTCAGGTGGTCTTGATTTTAAGGCAGAGCAGTAACAAAAGTCCAGGAGAAGAGGGTTTGTCAAGGGCTCTAGAATCAGTTGTTCTTCTCACGTGACCATGTCATGCAGACGGTTCCTCTTTCTCCTTTTTCTGTATCTTCCCGTCTATCGGTCACGTAGCAGCCATAGATGCATCCCCCCATGCGCTGGAGAGCAGCATGGCTAGGGCTGCAGGACTTAGTCTGCCACAAGGTGATTGCAGTAGTTAATGGGGGAAGTGCCTTCCGGCTCCAGGACTAAGCATATGGAGAGACTTACAGGCAGAGGCTTCCCCCGCCCCATTCCTGCCTGCATGGGTGGTGCTGCGGCCCTGCAGACGCAGCCCCATGCAGCCCAAATCCCTGGGTGTTGGGCCTGAAGAGGACACAGCCCAAAGCCTTCTTTTCATCTTCTTTCCAATCCCTGTTTGCATTAGCGCTGAGTATAAAAGGCTAAAATGAACATAGCCGCATGGTGTCTGCATCCTTTAAGGCAGAATGCTTCGGCCCCCTTGTCCCTTGCGGTGGGGTCTGCCTTTTGCTTGCCTGCGTCATTCCCATGCCATTCACACCTTCCCACCCTCAGGTGAGTTTTCAGAAAGGGTAATTTTAGTTTGCCTTGGAAATGAACTTAAAAATCTTTCCCATGTGTGGTCCTTGGAACCGGAGGAGCAAACTGGACAAGAACCCACTTTGGAGGTTTTCACTAAAATAGTATTTTATTTTTGGCACTGAGATTCAATGACATCGGCAAAATCCTGGGCAGAGGACCTGGGGCTGTGTAAAGGGGGAACGCGCTTTCCACACCTTTGGTGGGCATGTTCCCTGTCTCATAGATCTGTCCCTTCCCCATCCTGCCAAGTGCTCCCAAATCCATCATTATGCCAGACAGCTGTCCCCAGGGCGCAGCAGGCCATTCTTAGTGTGGAGTGGCTCTGGGCATGAGGCTGCTGTTCCCGGGACTCGGGCCTCCCAGCAGCCTTCCCCAGGTGGTTTAAAGCCCCCACAGTGCTGCCGCGTGTCTGTCAGAGTGGCCAAAGAGAGCAAGATGGCTAATTCCAAAAGTTCATGGAGACGCAGGGCACCCGGATCTCTCATAGGCCGTTCATGGTATCGTGATATGTACCCCGGAGAAACGAAGACTTAACATCCATTCAAAAACCTGTATGTGAGTTTCATAAGGGTTTTCACTGCAATCGTTCAACCTGTACACAGCCCAAATGCCCTTCAGCAGTAAACAAAGAAACAAATGGTGGTACATCCACACAGTGACATAAGGAGAAACCAGTTGCTGTCCGTGCCGGGGGCAGGGTGTGGGTATTCTACAGGCGGTAGGGAGTTTGTTGGTGGAAGCAGAATGGCTCTGTATCCTGGTTATATTCTTGGTTACACCAGTCTTTCCTTCCCTAAAACTATACTCTCAATGGAAATAACATGTGAAACCTGGCCAACTGCAAGTAAGGTGTGTGGTTCAGCATAACGGTGTCCTCCCACCGCCAGTTGCCTGGTTCCAGTACTTGCACTGTGGTAAACATACTACCGCCGCGAGACGCGGGTGATAGGGGATCCCTCTGTCACTATTTTTGTGATTTCTGTGTGAGTTTACAGTTATTTTAAAATAAAAATGTTTAACAGTTTTCCTTAGCATCAGTGAACAACTTCTGAGTATTTACTAGTTTCCGGCCCTTTGCTCAGTACCGTACATCTGTAGACTCATCTGACCTTCCAGCCGTCCTGGCTGGTGCTCCTGCTTTCCCAGTTACTGGTGAGGGGCCTGTACCAGAATCATACACCCGAGAGGGGAGCGGGGTCCTGAGCCCTGCTGGCCTGGCTCCAGAACCTGTGCGTTTAGTCACTCCTCGGTTCTCCCTCCCTTACTGAGCTCTGAATTACCAGCACCAGTGTGGACCACACTGTGTCCGGATCACATTGCTGAGGGTCTCATGGTGTTGCTGAAAGAGAGGCTTCCGCCCTTTGCTGAGATGAAAAGGGATCTTGCAGATTTCGGTGTCTCACTCAACTTTCTTTTCATGACAAAGTAGTAAGAATGCATAAGAACAGAACGCCTAACCTATCACGGGTGTTTATTACATGTGTTCCCGTCGTGGAAGCAGCTTGTGGGGAGCAGGGGCCTAACCAGCATGGAGAGACATCAGGGACCCTTGACTTCAAGGCTGTTGGCTTGTGATCTGGGCTCTTACTTGCTGGGGACTGTGGCACCTTCCCTCTTTGGTCTGTTTTCTTACTGGCAAAGCGGGGGTCTCTGCGCCTGGCTGAGTAGTCAGAGGGTTTTATGTACTGACTGTATTCCTCCAAATCCATGCGTTGAAGCCCCAAACCCAGGACAGCTGTATATGCAGATAAGGTCTTTGTAGGGGCGATTAAGGTTAAATGAGGTCTGAGGGAAGTAACAGTAATTTGAAAAATTAAGACTGAAAACCTCACTTCATCAGTAGTGGATCTGGCCAAATAAATGTTGATACATCCCTAAGAAACAAATTCCAGTGGCATACAGGGTATTTGTTTTTTCACAGACTTTAAGGGGAATGGAAAGAATTCAGATAATTCAGTTTAATATCCATATGTAATTAATTTGGCCCAAAACAGAGTTCACTGAAACAAATGCATTTTAATTGAATACAAGTTTTATAAAACTAGGCAAACCTCCTTCCAAGTGATCATACAGAAAATGTTCTGATTTTGTTGTTCCGTGGAGTCACACACCTGTGCCAAGCTGTCCCAGAAATGGACGCTGCTGCCACCGAATGGGTGAGTATGGTGTGGGTCAGAGCCCATCCGTCAGCAGCCCCTGGACGGTGATTCCAAGGGTGTGTCCTCAGCACCCACCACCTTCCTCTCGGGCTGCTGCTTTGGTTTGATGGCGAGTCGTCGGCCTCCACGGGGCTGCATCTGCATCGCATCCTCTCAGGGTGCCGACATGGCTCCTGAGTCAGCGCTTCCACAGCACGGGGCTCTGTGTTTGGAATTCACTGAATCTGCGACTTCTGTCTGCTTTTGCGCATTGAAACTGATGAAAGCATTCCTCCTCCATGAAGCCAATTCGAATCAAATCCAGGTTTTCATAAAGGTTCTGAAGGATGAACTTGGACCTTCAGAAATGTCAGAGACGTGAAGGGTGAGGCCGGCTGTTTACACACACGCCATCCCGTGGCACAGAGACACGAAGCAGACGCTCCTGTCCATGTGGCCCTTGGGCAGTGGCTTTCCTCAGTCTCTCGGTGGGGGCAGAGCTGATTCCCTGACCAACAGGGTGACAGCGTCATGGGATAAGGCAGCACGTCCTCCTGGACACATCCTCACCCTGACATGACAGCTTCGACGGAGGCCCCAATTCCATGTGAGAGATTTTCCGATTGCAGAGAATTGCCATTTCTGGGCCCATCACCATCTTACCCGGCATAATTGGCACTTTTGCCATCGAAATGAGGTTGTAGCTAATCTACCTGGTATGAAATCAGATTCCTTGCTCACATCTGGGAGATCTATCTTGCCTCTAATTTGGCATTAGCATTAAACAGCTGCTACCTTAGGCACTTCAATTTGTTACAGACAACATTAAGGAGAAACGCGGACTGGCTCCGACAAGGTTTATCAGTGTCTGTACTTTCTCCTCCAAATTGCAAACATCTGGGGTGCCTCTTTATGCCGGCTTTGTTGGGCCATTCTGTGCTCGTGTTTGAGAAACACCATGTCACCGGCCACATGCCCCCCCTGGAATCAGATGATGGTTTGATTCACTGGGGCCAGACTTTGAGGTAACAATGCCCCAGATGTGTACTTTCCTGTAAGACAGACTGAACTGGGCATGGCCCAAGGTCCCTGACATATGCACCCAAAAGACATGGTAAAATTCGGCCGTGGGATTTCTCAGGTTACCTGGATGCTGGGAGAATCACCCCATGGTTGGGGTGGGGATAGTGTTATGAGGAGGAATTCTGTCAGGATGAAGAGTCCATTTATATTAAGTCCTTGCGTGACAGGCCAGAAGACAGTTGTGAATGCCCTCTGGGTCTCCGACAAACAGGAATCTGCAGTGGGTCCGGAGCTTAGTGTCAGTGGGACTGTAGAGGTTTATGAAGACTTACTGGGACGTTTCGGTGAGGAGTTTGGCATCGGCATGAGATGGGGGCGGTCGCTGGGACCCTGCTCATCTGTTCAGGCTGACATAACTGACATGAGCAGTCCCCCGATCTTAGGGAAGGCAAGAGGCACCATGTCTATTACTGACCGTGTGGAAAACTGGCGCACCTACCCAGGGTACTCTTAATGTTCTTACTGCTGCTGCCTGACTTTAGTTTGTCAGTAAACTTGTACTTTAAGCCACAGGACAGCCCCAGTGCAAACTCAGCCAATGAGGTCAAACATGCTGGATGAACACGGGCCTGTGGCTGCCCGCCAGAATAGGGTGCTCTGGGCCGCTGCGAATGCTGAGCGCCATGAGGGTAGCAAGGAGCAGCGGGCATGCGTGCTTCTCACGTGTGCTTTGCTCACACGCATCATCTTGTTCCATTGGCCTTCATTTGCAACCCACAAATTCACCAGTGAAAATTACTATGAATTTCAGGACAATGATAGCAAAGTGTTAAACCAAGCACAGGGCCCCACTTTGAATATGGACCCCTGTGCGACCGCCCAGCTCATGTGCCCATGACACCAGCCCTGAGTGGGATCATGGCTTTGCACGTGACCCTGCAGACTCCATCCCGCCCTGTGTGCTGTGCTTTGTCAGGGACGTGGAGACCTGCGTCCTGTGCGTTGGGAAGGGCCGTGTGGCACAGGGGCTCAGATACGGGACTCGGCACTTTGACACTCACCTTCCTCATACTTGCTTTGTCATCTTGGGCAAACCTCTCATCCTTCTGAGTCTCCATTTGCCTGTATGTAAAACAGGGTCCTACTCGTACCTTTTAGGGGTGCTAGGGGATGGAGTGAGCCAGTGCATGAAATGCACGCAGTGACCGTCACAGGGCTGCCGTTCAGCCAGTGTTGACTGCTGCTGGAAGACTTGGGTGACGTGATTTCCGAAAGCCCTCCGTGGCTGAGGTGCTGCAGTGACCCCTGCCCACCCCTCACGGAGACAGAGTCCCAGTCTGCTGACCCTGAGTGACTTGATGGGCATCACTGATAGGAGGCTGTCAGCCTCCCCTCTCTGCCCCTCCGGCCAGGACTGCCGGCTCTCGAGGGCTCTGGCGTTGGGGGGCCCCCTTTCCATATTAAGCCTCTGCTCTTAATTAGGAGAATTCAGACATTCATTACCATTGTATAAAGAGGAAAAAACACAATGGCTGTTATCACAGAAAGAGTTATCAGTATCGATTCAACTAAATCAAGTGCTGGGGGAGGGAGAGGGCTAGTTCCCCAAGGCCCTCGCTGGCCAGGGTGCTGCGACTGTTCCTGGGAGATAAGCGGCCTCGCCTGCCTGCTGGCGCCCAGCTCGGGAAGTGTGGCACTCTCGTTGCTTATCTCCCCAGGCATTAAGCTGCACTAATTGCTTTGGAAGCCAGGCATTTTTCTCGGGCAGAAGCATATGCTGCCTGAGCGCTTGGAGCAAAGATAAAAGCCACCCTCCTCCTCCTCTGTTGAAAGTTTAATAATAAAATGGAACTGTCACCATTTCCAATACATTGTTTATTTTAATTTAGAAAAAGAATGAAAACTGGCCACCTCCTGGCCCTCAGTTGCTGCGGAGTGCTTCCCTGACTCGGGCAACCTTGAACCTTCTGTTCCCTGTAGCTGGCTCTGGGGAGCCACACAGGTCTCCGTGTCAGTGAAATCAACCACATGTCATTCTCCGTTTAATAAAACCTGGCCCCTGAAGGGCAAAATAAGTCATTTTTCAAGATGTCTTCGATTGTAAAGTTGCAAACCAGGAAGCTGGCATAGAAGGTGTTTGAGATAAAAAGTCTTGTAGGCTTTCTTTGGACATCTTTTAGTGAATGTGACATGGAAGTACTGTCATATTTTTCTGTCATCCATGGTCTTTCAGATGGCTTCCTCTTTCCTGTTATACCAGGAGAGGTCAGCCCAATGTCCCTTGCATTCAGGGGGAAATAAAGGCACAGATGAAGTTGTGTCCTGCTGAGGCTAATGGAGAGGGTGAACATCAGAGCGGGAACTGGAAATCAGGCTCCTGCCCTGCTGCTCTGAGGCTCTCATGTGCTCCGCCCTCTGGGCAGCAGCCTGCCCATCTCCACTTCCCAGCAGGCAAATTGAGGTCTGGGGCCAAAGCTGCTTGCCTCCTATAGCTGGTCAGTGGTACCACCAGAACTAGGATTCAGTCTCCTGGTTTTCTTTCTGTTTTGTTGTTTTTCCAGCATCTATGGGATCTATAATGCCACTTGCTTATATACAATGATAATGGTATGATTCCATAAATATAACATATTTTGAGCCTTAGAGCAGACACCCTCAGATACAGAAAAAGAAACCTGTATTGATGAGGAGGCGGCAGGGCAGTCCGCCAGGCCTCTTCATTCCCCCCAGACTCTGCCCTTGCAGCGCACATGCCCTGGACATGCCCTGGGCTAACCGCTCCATGCCCTGGCCAGTGGGATCAGTGGCCATTCCGCCCGCGCCACTGGGTCTGGCTCGGGCACTACCACCATGTACGGAAACGCGCAGCGCCATGACGGCGGCCAGATGGGGAGTCCGGGCCATGGAGGAGATGAGGAGGGGCATAGAGGAGATGCCCAGGGGAACTTTGGGCATGTGTCTCAGCCAGGGTCATTGTGACGGACTTGCTCATCAGGGTCCTTCTGCTAAGTGGCCTAAATCCACCTAATTCTGATCAGCCTGGAAGCCTATTTGCTGGCTGGCTCACTTACCTGGAGAAGCTAGGCACACCTGGACCCAGGGCTCAAACCACGCTGGCCTGGTTCTGTCTTACCCCTGTACTGTGGGCTCTGTTCTCAGCCTCACTGGCCCTTCTGCAGGTGTGCTCTGCTGGGCAGTCACGAGATGGCTGCCAGCGGCCCCAGGCTTCCTTCCTGACCTCTCAGCCATCTCAGTGGAGAGAGACTTTCCTCTCCCACGTTTCAGTAGAGGCCCAGGCGCTGGGTCCGATGCATGCCCAACTGTGCGGGGAGGAATTCGGGATGGAATCCACAGACTGGACAGGCCTGATAAACGGGCTTGAAGAGGGAGAGAGATGTTAGCCTCACCCAAACCATGTAAGTTGTGGGGCAGTGAGGGACAAGGAAAACAGAAGGAGGGGGATGGATGCTGGACGGGCAGAAGTCATGCATACCCCCTGGGAACCAGGCCGCAGGTTCCCTGGCCCCGTGCTGGGCGGAGGAGCCTGGCAAGGAGGGAGGACCAGCTCATGCCTGGGCCGCTGGCCAGCGCTGCCCCATAGGACCTCCTGCTGTGATGGACGCCGTCTTAATCGTCACTGGCTAATGCAGCAGCCACTAGCCACATGGGCTGCCAAGCTCTCAGAATGTGGCCATTGTGATGAAGGACGTGAAGTTTCATTTTAGGTTATTATAATTGCACTGGATGTGGACAGCCAAGTGTAGTTCACGACTAGCATCGTGGACGGGGAAGCTCCTAGTAGGGCCGCAGCGCTGCGGGTGACAGCAGGACCTGTGTCATGTGAGAGGAGGGCGGGGCTGAGGGCTCAGTGCAGCCTGGGGGAGCAGGGTTTCCCTGAGGGGTGGAGGAAAGGGAGCTTGGGCAGGAGGGAGGGGGGAGGAGGAGACGCAGAGAGTGCTTTGTCTGTGACATCACTTGGAAACCTTTAAGCTGAGGAAATGTTTTTTCCCACCTAATATAGGAACCGGGTTTGTACCAGGGAGAAACAGAATCACAGCTGACCTTGTTATAAAAGCGAAGTGAGGGCGACTCCAGGACATGCTGTTACCTCTCACGCTAAGTGTCCTGTAACAAAACCCAACATGTCCTCAAGCCTCTTTCTGCATGTGACGCACAGCTACCCAAAGATTAAAAGAAAAATTAAATGGGGTTGCTGTGTTTTTAAGAAAGACAATACTGTGTAAACGTGTGTGACTGAGCATAATTAAATGCAGTGGACAGAAATGCCAGATGAATAGAGCCGACTTGTCCAGCAGGGTCCGTCCCTGCAATGTGGACCCGGGTCCTGTTAAAGATCAGCCTCTCTTCAGCCTGCGTGATGGGCATGTTGTCATGTTCCCTGGCCTGTAGGGTCTCTGGGGACCACCCTGGGGTAACTCACTTTCTTTGCTGACTCCAAGTCCTCTGGGTGGTCACCACAGGTCAGGTTTCCAAGGGCTGTAGTTCTCGGAAGAGGCAGACTGATCTGTTCTGATACCCTCCTGCTCACCTGCGGCCAGGGTGCCTGGGCTTCCTCAGATTCAGGGAATGCCTTAATTTGTTCACCAAATACTCACGGAGGGCGTGCCATGCACACAGCCTCCTGCTGGGTCTTGGGCATCGGGCAGGAAGGACAGGTGTTCTCTGCCAGCTCCCCAGCCCTGAGCACTCCTCACCGGATCGCTCGAGCCACCTGGTAATCACCTGTAGGCTCAGCCGTGGCCCAGGCTTAGATCTCGTGGCCAGTACCTGTGTTACCCTCCCCCGCCAAAAAGCAGCAGGTGTATAATAGAAAGAAGGGGGGCATTTGCATGGGTGAAGCTGACCCAGGGTAGAACCGGGGCCAGGCAGCTGGGAGGGGTGGGATTGTGGGTGCAGTGCTGGCCTCAGCCTTCCCATCTGCCCAGCGGGATCATGGAACCCCCAGGGCTGTTGTGAGGACCTGTTGCGTGTTATTTGTTAAGGACCCAACACGGGACAGGCTTCTGTAACCGTGGCTGCTCTGGTGAGCATGAGGCATGCGAGGGAAGGGTGGGCCAGGAGGGGGACCTGTGTGCTGTGTGAATGTCCCCAGGCTGAGGGACCATCTTCAGTCCAGCCTTGATTCACGTTAGGCCTGGATGTCCTTGAACCTCAGTCACCGTGAGGAGTCCACCAGAACATTCCCGTCCAGTTCGCCAGCGAACCTGCCCTCTTACCCTCCTTCTGACCAGCAGCCCTGCAGCCTCCCGAGGGGCCCCGGCCGAACAGCCTCTAGAAGCATCGGCCATGACCTGGGATCAGTCACTGTGATTTCATCTGATTCTGGGACTGGTTTCGGGGTCCTCGGGCAGATGCATCATGAGTGGGTGTCACCACCTGAATGCTGACGGCACGCTTGTCCCATGGCTGGGCCCCAGGGCACCGTAACACAAAGCCTCTCCCCGGCCGGGAGAACCGCAGCCAACCTCTCCCTGAGCCCACCCTTCCTGCCCCTCTCCCTCCTGGTGACCCCTCCAGCCAGTTCCCCAGCAGACAAGGCTGTGGATGCCTTTGGGAAGAGAACAGCCCATTTCAGTGGAAAATAAATGGTTCTGGGATGGATCAGTTGGAAAAGAATGCCAGGGAGCTGTGCTGCCGTGACGGGAGCCTTGGCCAGTGGGCGTCGAATACACACGTGTCCCTGGGCATGTTCCTGGCCCACTCTTGCCCCTTTGTTGAGAAGCACGAAATGGGTGGGCTCCACAGCCACTTCCTTTTGTCCCCTTCGCTCTCCAGCTCAGGAACCACACAGCCAGAAGGGCCCTGGGGCTGCTTTGGGAAGAGGCTCCTTTTTGTTTAGTCCTTAAAGCTCTTCTCATTTCTCTCCTGTGACTCCCTTGGCGTAATGACAGTTCTCGTGTGAGGGTCCGGTCTTTATCCTCGCCCTTTGGAGATGGTGATGGAGCACCGCCAGTGTATCAGATACGTGGCAGTCGTGGAGGCAGAGTAGGCAACCAGACACGCCCTGTTTTAGGAAGCCCGTCTTGAGCAGGGACCGAATCTAATCAGGCAGTCACGCACCTGGAATGCTGGGTGCCAGGTGGGGCTGAGCATGGAGTGCCTTCAAGGAATTCCCGAGGAAGCATTCCAAGCCAGCCTCAGAGGCAGGTGGTTTGGGGACACTTCTGGGTAGAAGGGGGGTGATGTCCAAACTGGGGTCCCAAAAGCAGGGGCGTGGGACAGTAGATGGAGAGTGGGTCCTCTGTGGAGGGGAGCATGCACAGAGTCCTAAAAGTGAGGAGGAGTGAGAAAGTAGAGGGTAGAAGGGCAGAGAGTCATGGGAGGTGGAACTGGAGAAGAAAGCGGAAATTTTAGACAAATCAAGTACTTTTCATCAGAATTCAAACAACATTTTTTCCTAAAATGTTACCAAAGCTAAAAAAAAATGCATATAGAAGGTAAATTTTACATTGAATAAGCTTGTACGGTTTGGATTTCAAAAAGCAAAAACAAATTCTGAGCATTCGGGCCTGAGACGGATTGGTCTCGCCTTAGCAGACGCCTGCTCATTCAAGACTGCCGTTCCCGGGATGGGGCGGATGCTAATGGGTTTTCTGCTTTGTTGTTTCAGCACTTCAGGGAGCACCTGGACAAACTTTTTGCCAAAGGAATCGGAATGCTGGACATAGCTCTGAACGAGGCCTTCAACATTCTCAGCGACGTAAGCTCCTCTTGAATTTGCCTTTCTCGTGTGTCCAGGAGAAGAGACCATTTTTTCGTTTTTTTTTTTTACTTTCCTTGAGTTGTGGACCAGCATTATTGTTAGCCCCAGCTGCCAGGGAGTAGGCTCCAGGCATGAGGCGGTAGGGCGAGGCTAGCCAGCTGAATCGTCTGGGTCCGAGTCCAGCAAGGGAGGCTGGTCCGTGGGGTACAGTCTGGTTGGGGACTCGCCCACTTGCTGGGTGGCCCCAGGGGCCACTGGTGTCTTGCCACTCGATCACCTTCTGCCAGTAGACTCACCTCTCCTTGTGTGTTGCACCGGATCCCTCCCTGTGGCAGTGCTCAAAGGCAGGAGGGCTTCTCTGTGCCCCAGGATGTCCTCCCTCTCGTCCAGCGCCTGGGAAATTCCCAATACGCAGTAGCATGTGCAAGGCTCCAATAAGTACTGGGGGGGTGGGGGGGGTCCATCCTGGTCTGCCTGCTGTTTCTCACACCTCTTTGAACAAAGAACCCGTTCTTCTAGCAGCATCTGTTAACACCCCATGAAATACTTTGGGGGGTCCTGAGCTGGTGATTCTGCCTCTTGAATCCAATTGTGTTAACCTGGAACAACATGTGACTTTTGTGTCCTTGTTACTCTGGGAAGGTGGTAGGAAATATTATGACTATATTCATCAATGCAGGTTCTGTGTCGTTTATTTAACTAGGACACGTCGTATGCTTTTTAATGGTCAGACACGGGGACTACACCAGAGAACAGAATAGATGTAGTCTAAGGTCCTTAATGGACCTCACGTTCCAGCGCAAAGGTTGGAAAGTTATGGCCCATGAGCGAAATCCAGCCTGCATCCTGTTTTCATCAATAAGGTTTTATTGGAATGCAGTCACGCCCCCCTGATTGTGCATCGGCCCTGTCACAGCAGAGTTGATTCATGGCAATAGAGACCATATGGCCTGTAAAATCTAAAATATTTACTGCGTGGCCTTTTACAGAAGGCATTTGCTGACCCCAGGTCTCCTGGGAAGCGACAGAGGGAGGGAGTAGTCCTGTGGAGAGCAATACCCCACTGTTCCCGCGCGAGAAGGACTAGCGGCCTCACCCAGGGAAGTCAGGGAGCATCTCTCGGATGCCGTGATGCTGGAGTAGAGACCGTAGGGAAGAGAGGGGGCAGCGCTCTGGATGTCGTAAGGAAGGAGCAGAGAGTCCAGAGGCCCCGAAGCAGGGACGTTTGGCACATTTGCAGTGTCGCCAGGAGACCAGTGTGACAGCGGGGAGAGTGCTGGGGGTGCCCTCACGGAGGCAGCAGGCGCCGGTCACGGGCAGCCTCAGAGACTCCGGTGAGGGCTTTGGCTCTTGCTCTGTGTGGGGTGGAAAGTCACTGGAGTCTGAGCAGAGACCCGCATGAACTAACTTGGTTTCTAACAGCGTTCTGCTGGCTGCTGCATTGAAAAGCAAGGGCCGCGGCAGGGAGGGCATTCAGTTATCTGGGCGACACATCATGCTTGTACCAGGGAGATAGCAGTTCAGGTGTTAAAAGCAGAAAAAGCACTCTAGGCATTTCAAACAGCAGGAGTTTAATTCAGGGAATTGGCTACATAGGGGATGGAAAAGCTTAGAAGCCAAACAGAGAATGAAATGCCCCGCCGATTAGCACCAGCAGGCGGCAGCTCCTCTGGAAGGCAGGCCGGGCCCTGGGAGCAGGGATGCCATCCTGCCGCCCCCAGGGGAAAGGAGCTGTGGGGGCTGTCCTGCGAGAGCTCGGCTCACGGAGGGAAGGGCCTGTCCTGCGGAAGCTAGACTCTTTTACCACTAATGTCTGTTTTCACACAGAAGGCCATGTAGGCCTCCGTCCCGAGCCGGCGTCACAACTGCAGAGGGGAGAAAAATGCAGAGGAAAGGCGCCACATCGGCTTCCTCAAAATAAACCCAAGGCCTTTTCCCCCCGCCTCCCTCCAAGGGGCTGTTAGCTACAGATAATTAACATTTATGCAACACCCCGTGTCTGGGAAGCACATCCCTGCTAACAGCTTATTCATAATTTATAAACCTAACGGGCCAGAGCCAAGGGCTAGGCTATACCTTTAAACTCTGACTTGAACCCGGGATAGGCACCTTTGCAGGACTTGGAGCCCAGCAGGCCCTTCTGAGGGGGTATCATGAAAGGGCTCATCGCAATAGGAAAACTGGCTCTTTGGATCTCAGCAGCCTAGTGTCCTGAGAAGGGGGTGGCTACGCTGACTGTAGAGTCCCTTGTTCGGAAATCTGCCGAGCAGCGAATTCTTGTTTTCCTGCTCTTTGGCAGAGGCGGTGAAAAAGGGAGGGGTAGGAGGGGCCCGTCGTGTGGGGAAGCGTGCGGCCTCCGGAGCCTGGCAGGTGAGGCCGAGGAGCCTGACTCAGGCCGAGCTCGCTCTGCAGCCTTGAGAAACTGTGCTCCATCTCACTTTTATATTCTTCATCCGTAAAATAGGAAAAAGACTAGACCCAGTACTGGCCGCATAATTTTTGAGGCCCATGCAAAATGAAAATGCATGCCCCCTGTTCAAAGTTATTAGAATTTTAAGAATGGCAGCAGAGTATTCAACCAAGCACAGGACCCTGTCCAGTGGTGCACCTCATAAGCCCATAAAGCCAGCCTGGGGAGACCAGGGAGAGAATTCAGCGTGGTTTAGAGGCACCTGCCTCCTGGTTGGGTGGGAAGTGCCACCTCCATGATCATGGAGGCACGAAGTAGCCTTAACTCCTGCTGGCCCTAGTCCCTGGCCGGCCAGCCGCAGGAGGACCTGCTTCCCTTCACCTGCCCTCTTTTCTTTTCCTAGCCCATCCCTTCCACTTACCAGTTTTGTCTGCAGACACTTCTCAGCCAGGGTTGTGCATTGCGTGCCCAGTTTGAATACCGGTCTGCCAACGTACTCCAGTGTGGGTGTTGGGGTCAAGGTGAGGCCCTCCATCCTCCTCTCAGAGACTCGTAGTTCACTGCTGCGTGTCAAAGGCCTTAGAAGCTCTGCACTGAGCAGACCTCTTAAAATGTGTTTGTCCCAGTGTTCGGCTTATTGACCCCAAAACTCTTTATGTCACTTCATAAGCTCAGGATAAGACCAGTCGGGTCTGATAGGAAGTCAGGACTCACTAAGCACACCCTTAGGCTTCATATGTTTGTACCCTCCAAGCAGGCATATTTCTCTCCCAACACCTTCAGGGCGAACCCGGGAAATCTTCCTCAGACCTACCTGCTCTGCCTTTACCGATGAACACCCTCTGGGGTCTGGCCAGTCAGAAAAAGGTGCTGGGCCAAACTACAAATTCCAGAAAGCAAGAATTGGAAGGAACAAAAAGTATTACAAAATGTCCCTGCTTCAGATTGGTGGACAGTGGGCGCCATACTTTTTTAAGTGCCCATTTATCCCATAGAGAGAAGCATTCCCATCTCTTGCCATTGGGCTTTTAAATAGCCAAACACTTTAAAAAATAGAGATGGTTAATCTCCCATGAAAATGAAACTTTAGCTATTTTCCACTTCATCAACATGACCTTTAAGTGGTATAATTCTCATCCTGTGTATTCTGCCTGCCTTTGCAAGCCAATATGAAATAAAAAGCTGCCTCCCAAACACATAGACACTTCTCTCTCTCTCTCTCTCAATCTCTCATGCACGCACACACACACACACACACAAACACACACACACACACACACACACACACACACACAGTTGAAACTGTGACTGTGGCTGGAGCTTAGAACGGTTCAGAGGTTACTATAACTAAGCGAAGTTAATTCTGCATTGCAATTATCTGCATTTCGGTTTCAGCATTTGCTCAGATGGCTTAAAGGCTTGCAGTTGTTGTACCAATGGCTTTGAAAGGAGCATTCAAATAAACTTCTAAGACCCTTCCAGCTATTGATCTCTGATGCATTCATTAGATTCTGTAAGAACACAGAGCCAGTTCGCCACAGTAGTTAGCATCTACCTTGTCATGTGACAACTGCAATTATCTTTTTTGGCGATGAATATGATCTTTGCAGTGATTACCTTTTAAAATTTTTCTTAGCCAATTAAATAAAATTCGGTGACATTTCAAAGACTGTTAATCACAACCAAATGCTCTAAATGTCAGGATGCATTGAAATTTTCGCTGCTAACTGGTGAATCACTGAGCTAATTGTAGTTCATCATCAGGCCCTTGTCATTGTTATTATCATGGAAAACACTTTCATCACTCCCGCTGTTCAAAAAAAAAAGAAGTTCTAGACAAATATGAAGAGAAGAGATATAACTCATCAAAGCATTTGAATTTAATTGCATTCTTCAAAATTCCCCAACTGCAGATTGCTGCAGAGAATACCGGTGACTCAGCCAGAGAGAGGAAAGTGATGTTTTTAAACAAACAGCTCAGGGCAGCCCCTTCTCCCGGCCTGCCTTTTTCAGATATCTTCATTTCCCTCCCTTTCTTGCCTTTTGTTTGGAAGCGTTTCTCCAAGATGTTTTCCAGTGAGCGGCAAGAACAACAGCCCCGAGACGTCCAGCCTGCGTTGCCTGCCGCAGCTTCAGTGACCTGGGGCGTGGGTCACCTTTGTTCTGAGGTCTGCTGCTGGGTGGACTCTGTACGTGAGGGCTGTGTGCAGTCCCCAGAACCGCCTGCTGATAAAGACAAGGCTGCAGGGTTGGTCGTTCTTAAGAAAATGCCCTATCATCATGATAAAACCGTAGTGGTGTCTCAGTGTGGAAAGGACAGAGACATTTATTGAGACTATGACGTCTGGTTGAAGGCAGGCCTTTCAGGTGGAGGGGAGGGAAGAGGCTTGGTTAAAAAACTAGTGTCATAGTTTAGGATTGGTGGATGTAAAAATGGGAAGATTCTTAGGACAGGGTCTCAAAGGGCCTTCAGGTGTAAATTGCCCTTTGATGATTTATGGTAGAGAACTGGTGGGTCTTCCAGGAAGTTCCTGGAATAAATGATAAAGTTATTTGCAATTTTTATCCTCCCAAGCATGAGTTTTCCGGATAGTGGGGTATGTCAACAGCAACGGCAGAACAGGAGTTGCGTGGAGAGCTTTGTGGCGCGGCGGCTTCGGTTCTCAGGTGGCCAAGGACACTTGTCAAGGCCGAGTTGTGTGAGCGGCTACCAGACTAAGTGGGGCAAGCGCCTAGGGCACACACACACAATTTAAGGAGCACCCACTCTCAGGGTGGTGGCCCTGGTGACTGGTCCCCACACCCCGGAAAGGATGGAGGGAGGAAGAGGCAGGGGAAGGAACTGAACATCGCGGAGTCCTACCACATATCGCCGTCAGCTCAAGGACCGTCACGTCACCACTGGGAGGCAGTAGAGTGTGCTGAATCTGGGAGTAGATTCTGGAGCCGGACTGCCAGGGTTCAAATCCCGGCTACGATAGACAGTAGCTATGTGACTTCGGGCAAGTTAGCTCATCGCCCCGTGCCTCAGTTTCCCTACCTGTAACTGGGAATAGATAATACCTTCCTCAGAGGCTAGTAAAGGTAAGTACATTCCTACTTGTAGCCCAGAACATCATGAACGTTTACCCTGTGCTGTAACCACTACTAAGCATGTTTTCCCCATCTTATAAATGAAAAGAAAGGATGCTCTGAAAAAGCAACTTATCCCAGACACACAGCTGTGGTGTCGGGATGGGACTGAGGTTTCCCCTATGCTGTGCGTGTTTCTGCTGTGGTGCCCTGTGCGTGTCTTGAGCTGACTTTGCTCTGCCCCAGTGTGGCCACGAGGCAGTTCACTCCATCCATCCACCTGTCCATCCTCCCAGTAAGTATAGTCTTCTCTCCAGTTGTAATGTCAAGCTCCACCCCAGAATTCTAAGTGCACAGAGATTCAGCACTGAACTTGAATGTGTGATCAGCTCTCTGGTTGGGAGCCAGCACCACATCCAAGAGCAGCCTCCACCCTTCCCCTTGTCATGGTCAGCAGCCAGGACGTGCCTGGCACTTCCCCACGCAGAGCCTTTGCCCGCGCCGTTTGCCCTCTTGGAAGCCTGTCCCCGGATCCTCACCTCCGGAGGCATTACTCAGATGTCACCTTCTTGGTGACGTCTCCCTGACTTTTTTCTAAACTTGCCCCCTTCCATTTACTATCCCTCTTGTCTACTGTCTTTCCTTCCCCCTTAGCATCACTGTTACCAAACATACCAACGTAATTGACTTATGTGTTTCATTTTTATATGCCTCTCCAGATAGATATAAAGTACGCGAGGGAAGAGATTTCTGCATGTTTCATCTGCAGCCCTGTGGGGGTACTTGGTAAATAATTTTAGAATAAGCGAACAACACACATGGGGGATTATGATGGCGGGACTTGTCACCACTGAAGGGTAAAGACTTCACGTGTGCTTCCCATGCCCTACACAGCATTGCTGTGTAATTGTAGGGTTTTTAAAGGACACGGTTGGTGTTGCTTTGAATTGTAGCATTCATACCATTCATGAAGGGAACTCTTTACCCCGGATTCAAGGCAAGGACACGAAGCTCTGGCAACCACAGTCTGGCCACCACTCACAAAGGCGGGGAGCCTTTTACATGCTAGGTACACCCAACAGTTGAAGAAATTTGGGGTTTGGCACAGTTAGGGCACAATCTTGGAGTTTCAGCATGCTCTGCATACCAGCATCCAGAAACTAATACCTAATGTTACATGCTCACAAATATATGTCTAAAACAAACCCTAAAGAAGGGTGCTTAGGCTTTTAGTCTAATTGGCATGTTCCTGACTTTCTTCTGTGAGCGTCCAAAATCTTGATTTTGCTAAGGAGCACAGCCCATCACCGTCAGACCCATGCAAACCAGACTCATCTAGACTCTGAAGATGTTGCCTGACATATTGTGCTGCCCATTTCATGTGTTCCTAAAAGGCTGTTGTGTCAACTCCGTTGGGTTTATATTCTGAAGCACTCTCCACGTTTACATGTCCTAGAATCTCACTCTCGACCCCATGTGTGTTTCCAGAAACCCCCTCTGTCGTCTGAATTCAGTTCCAATGTGTCAAAGGAACTGTGGCGACCTGGTTGCATAGGTCCTGTTTTGCTGATGCACATTGAGCTCTCATTTTCAGAGGTTCCAAGCCCAAGGAGCTCTCAGGTCTCAAGAATCTACCAACTCTCTGATGTGTTTTTTAGCTTGAGTTTCTTTCTTCCCACAGTTCAACCACACAGGACAAGGGAGCGTCTGCAGCCAGGCCATCATGCTCATCACCGACGGGGCGGTGGACACCTATGACCCCATCTTCGCGAAATACAACTGGCCAGATCGCAAGGTAAGTCGATGCCAGTACCGGCCACATAGCGCAGTCCGCATTGTAACCTCCAGATTATCCGTGGGTAAGTGCCCGGTGTAGATTTAATTTCATAATGACCTGTGGTTTCCCAGCCTGGTGTTTTTTGGGTGACCCAAACTGGGTACTATGACTTTCCTTGTTTTCAAAATGAAATGTTCCTGGAGGAGAGAAGACACCCATAGGGACATGTTCAACGCATTCAGTGAAGAGACTCATTGTGACGTGTGCTCTGTCTGTGTGGGGCCGTAGCTCTCTGGTTTGGTTTTATGGAGCCTGAGCTGGTTGGCAGTCCAGCGCCTGGAGAGTGGCAGGCAGCAGTGGGGCCCTGCAGCTGCCTCCTTTATGATTCTGTGTTCCTGTAGTTCCCCCTGAACCTTCACTACCACCCAGAAGCTCTCCATCTCCTGGTATGTCTCCCACCCTTGTCAAAGTTTGTTCTCTAATCAGATGCCTTCTTTGCTTTCCAAGTTGACATTCATTTATCTGATAAACCCATGTGGTAGGGTATCAGTGACGGATATTAGCATTCGGGGTGCCCTTTGAACGCCTTAACCCAGAAGTTCATCACACTGTGGGCCAATTTGAATTCCCTGGGGAGATGTTTTAGGTGGTGGATACCTAAACCCTACTCCATACCCCCAGAATCAAAAGCTCTGAGGATGTGGCCTGTAATTTATGTCTTAGTAAGTTCCTAAAGGGACACCAGTCAGCAGACTGGCAGCTGGTCACCACTGTGTCATCCACATGGTGGAATTTTAGCCAGAAGGAGATGTCCATCAGGGAGGATGCTCTCCCAGGGGCATCACAAAGGCGCTTTCCTATCCCATGTTCTGATGGAATTACTCCAAATGCGTCCATAGGTGTGTGAGACCTGCCGGACCAAGTTCGTCTTTCTCTTTCCACTTTGTATATTTAATGTCTGCGAACTGAGCTAACATAAACACTTGGCAAGAAGCAGAGGGCGAATGCTCGCTGTGCCCTAAGCTCTATCCGGGGAGCACGTACCCTTGAGGGTACTGTTGAGTATTCCCTAGGTGGTTCTTGGGCCCCAGTGTCTGAGGACACAGGCATCTCACCTCACCAAATGCGAGTCTGGCTTTTAAAGATACATGCATTGTGTACCGCATGGCCCCCAGATGGATGCCACCTTCTTGCCCTGCTGCTCAGCCTTAGACGCAGCCGCGGCCTCTGCAGCCGAGGGAAAAGCTGGGTGTGCCGGGCTTACTGAGGACAGGGGCTCTGCCTCGGCACCTGCCCAAGGGGCGTCCAGAAGGAAAGTTGGCTGAATGTACCCCCCACGAAAAGCACTGACTTTAGAGCTCAGCCTTTGAATGAGTTGGAAGTGCACTGTTGGGCAAGGTGGTTTTAGAGGCAGTTTTTTGGGTGGTGATTTCCAGGGTCAGGTAGAGGCCAGAGCTAATTCCTGAGAGAGGTCTGTGATGTGCTTGGAGGACATGTAGGGTGCTTGGGTGCCCTGCGGCTCCCTGCACAGTACTGGACGCGTGGCTGGCACCTG
Source organism: Smutsia gigantea (assembly GCA_032199065.1). Classification (NCBI taxonomy): domain Eukaryota; kingdom Metazoa; phylum Chordata; class Mammalia; order Pholidota; family Manidae; genus Smutsia; species Smutsia gigantea. The sequence goes on along the minus strand of JAVSCE010013725.1, from coordinate 49,089 downwards.
ACACACAGCCTGAGGGGGCGCTGGGTGAGGAAGGCCACAGCTCCATGAATGGGGGAGGGCCATGGACATTTTGCAGTCAAGTGAAATATTCCCTGAGGCCATGCCATCTCACAGCATGTTGAAGGGGTTTTTAAATTATTTAGGACCATCTTTAATAAAAGAAGAAAGTGAAGGGGCCTTTTAACAAGCAGCTCTGTTAACCCTAAATGTGTTACCATGCCAAATCCCCCAAATCCCTCCCGTTTGGTTGCCCAGGAATACTGGCATTTAACTGTCCTGTCCTTGCTTGCAGGAAGAGGCATAGAGCAGGGCTTCAGGGTCGTAACTCTTCAGACCAAACACAAATTTCAACATATCTTTCAAAGGAACAATACTGATTTGAGGTGCCTTCTTAGATTAATAGGAACCGGGGTCTGGAAATGTCCATGTTGCATGAAGCAGTTTCCTCTACTTATAACATATTATCAAGCAGAAGCAGATTTTCTCTCTGCAGCGAGACATTCTTCTTCTGTGAGTAGAAATGAGTAAGAGGGCCCCTTCCTTCCGGCTCCCTTCTGGAGAGTTCCAGGACATTCATATACACATCCACTCTCTTCTCGACGACTTGTCTGTGAAGGTGCAGGTCGAAACCCCAGTGTGATTCAGCTCTGCTTTAATGTGAAAGGATGTCGGGTGTCTGCACAGTCGTCTTTGTCCACTGATTTGAGCATTAGATATTTAGCGGAGCTGAGTGTCATGCTGCAGTTGTCAACCCTCAAGATTGTAGAAACGGGATGGGTTCAGGAGAGTGAAAAATGAACTTAAACCTGATTCCTGTAAGCTAGTGGTTCTCGAATGTGAGCCTCAGGATCCCGTGGAGGGCCGGCTAGCCAGGATGCGGACCTGTTGACAGGCAGGGCAAAGCACAGTGGCCGGTAGGTCCGAGAAGGAGCTGTCCATACCACACACGCTGCACCCCAGCATAAGCTTGTTTCCATGGCCTTCTCCTCCAGGTGCAGGGGTGTCTGCAGAATGTCAGAGATTGGGGCTCTCAGAACCCCAGGGGCTGTAGGCGGAGCATAAGGGAGGGGAAATTGTGTGTCCCTAGGGCGGGCAGTCTGCATGTAACTGAACCTTCGCCTCTTCTGAAAGGACAGGGCTTTGGGGGTAGAGCCTGCTTCAGTCACACGTGCTGTGTTTTATTATCAGTTACCTCCAGAACAAAAGCAAGGACCGTAGGTGTGAGGCCCTTAGAGACAACGGGACGGAGGGGCCTGGGGTCCCCAGGGCCCTGGTAGAGACTTCTGGGGCGGTGAGGCCAAAGCCGCTCGGTTTGGGGATGAAAGGAAGCCCTTGGCCCTAGAATGGTTTGGGGGCCTGGCTTTGGAGCCCTTTGGGAAGCACTGTAGGAAATCATTCCCCTTTGAGCTGATACCACGTAGATCTCCAGGAAGGGCTCTCTTGGGGTCTCCTTTCCTTGGCATGATTTGGAAGCAGATACCCGAAGCCAGCCGTGTGCCAGAGGCCTCAGAGGTGCCAGAAGCTTAGCTCTGCCTCGGTGGCTCTGCAGTGGCCTTGGGAGGTTCAGGAATCCGTCAGTATCTTTCCTTGGGACGGGCGCCGCCCTGGGGAGCAGGGTTTCTGAGCTGAGTCGGGTCTTACCCTTTTAAGAACTCAACCCTTAAATAATCCCAAGCCGTGTGGAAGGAATTTTATTGTTCTCTCCTATTTTTCCTAAACTATGTTCCCTTTTCTGACTTTCAAATGATTTTACTTCTTTGATTGCTCTGAACTGGCTGAGAAGAGACAGGATTTACCCAAGGCCCCAGGCAACTGAGGAAGGAGTTGAGGTGATCCCGTGCAGTGGAGTGCCTGCCTACCCGTCGGTCCCTGCTCCCGGCCCTGCGTGCTTCTCATCCCAGAGAGTCGGATTGACTGGGGGCCTGAGGGTGGCAGGGGCTGTTGGCAGGGCAAGTAGAGGGAAGGGAGTAGGCGTGGCATGGGGAGGGGTGTAATTCATTCATTCAGCACATTTTAGTGAGGGGACGTCTGTGTCCCAGGCCTTTGTACCAGAGCCTAGGAGTAGGGGGCTGACACAGTAGCCCCAAGGAGACCCCACACAACAGGTAACAGGTCACAGACAAGGGGAACAACCAATGGGTGAGTTCTGAAGAGGACGGACCAGGGCCTGGGGCAGAGTACAGGGCAGCTGAGGGGCGTCTCCCTGAGGGCATGCATGAGTGAAGGGGGTGCTGGGAGGCCCAGCGAATGGTATTTTCAGAGGCCCTGAGAAGTTGGGCATGTCCATTGGGCGGGACAGAGGGCAGGCGGCTGGAGCCTGGGGGTGCAAGGGCAGTGTTACGGGGGTGGGGGGCTGGCAGGACAGGCAGGGGCTAGCTCCTCCAGGCACGGGTGGGCTCCACTGGCCCAAGGGTAGCAGGGAGCCGTGGAAGGCCCGAGCAAGGATGAGATGTGTGCTGGTTGTTTTCCAAAGTTCTGTCTGGGTTACCAGCCTCCAAGGCACGGCCCTGGGCTACGCATGCAGTTTTGGTATTGGTTTCAGTGGGGGAGTCTAGGTTACAGACGTGTCTTTACTTCCTACAATGCCGAGGATGCCCCATTTCCACAGCTGTTTAATTTCAGGGCTCAGTTGCGTTGTTACATTTCTCTGTCCCCTGCATCCTTCCTTCTTGCCCTCCCTGCCTGACTTGAGTCCCATTTGGGGTGAGTTTGTATCATTGCTGTATTTTTTCAAGGGTGATAAATCCTGAAGCTGTCATAGGAAAATAGCAGGAACATTCATTTCTCGTGGTCAGTCAACGGCAAAGAGCATGACAGGAAGAGGGACTTTCAGTCCCTGTGGTGACAGCTCACGTAGGCCCTCCGCACCACCGACAGGGCAGTTGAAATGGTTCGCTGTCTCTTGGCTTATTTTTAATTACTTCTGCTGGTATTAGACACCTTGTGACTCCGGCAAGAAGAACACGATGAGACACATTAGGCAGGAGGCCCTGTTACCAGCCACCGAAAAATCACTTCACGTCAGGGGTCCAAGAGCCTTGGGGCACCTCCTTGCCTTCGCGGCTTGGCGACGGGGCCTTGTCCCCACGCAGGCTTCAGTGCCGGGTGGGGACATTGTGTGCCCCCACGTCCCCGCCCCAGGCTAGGCACAGAGGTCCACACTTCCCTCGCTTTTGCTCATGGAGTTCTCAGCTTGTCCGCTGGGGAGGCATTCATATTACCCTCCTCATCTCACAGGGGAGGCGTCCAGGCTCAGGGCCTGCAGCGCTGCAGCGGGCCAGCTCTGCATGTGGGCTCTCAAACAGAGGGACTCGCACTTGGGGAACTTGCAAAAAATATTCCGTGCGTTCCATCCTCTGCAGGTGCAGCCCAGAATCGGTGCTATGGTAGGTGGCTCACGGACCACACTGTGTGAGTTATGAGGGTTTTAGCGCCCCTTCAGCGGGTGGGCAGAGACCGTCCAAGCCAGGCAGCATGGAGAGATGCCACGTGGCGTGGCCGGTTCCCAGCAGATCAGGCAGCAGGGTCCAGTAGGGGCAGAAATCCACCACGTACTTCAACAGAGAAACTAATGTTAAGAACTGTTAACCAGAAAGGGTAGAAAGAGAAGTGTAGGTATCATAGAAATTGCAGCTGCAAGGAACAGCTGCCCCCCCATGGCTGCAGGGCTGAGGGCTGGGGACGGCGGGGCCGGGAGAGGGGAAAGGAGGAGAGGAGAAGATGATTAAATCCAGGCGCTGGGAAGAGGACTCAGAGCTGAGGGCCAGGCCTCTGACGAGGGCACACTGGCTGGGTGGTGCTGGACGGTCTGAGCCCAGAGGAGGGTCCTGTGGGGCTGAGACCCAGGCCTTTGAGGAGCGGGTGCTGGGGTCCTTGAAGGGGACGAGTGCTGGGAAAACCACAAGCTGGATTCCCCCTGGCTGCTAGAATAACCTGTCCCTACCAGGGGAACATCCTCGAATCGGAACAGGAAGCCCCAGGCAGCAAACAGGAGGAAGCCTGCCCTTCCCCTTCCTCCTTCCACGCCAGCTCCAACCTGCCTCACAAGGTGCAGCCGACGGGGTGGTGAGGCCCTTGAGCCTGTGAAGTGGCACCCCCAGAATGGCTGGAGGCATGCTGGGGAAGGTCAGCCTCATGTGCGGACGGAGATGGCAAGCTCTTATTTCCCAGGTTCTTATGTCTCTTGGACTATTGAGTTGGGCTCCTGTGGAGAGGGCAGGTCTAGGGCAGCCATGCTGCCCCTTGGGGAGGGTGGTGTCCCGACGCGGAGACAGCGGTCCCCTGCCCCCTGTGACATGGGGCTGGTTGTACACATCTTGCAGGGCTGCTGAGAATCACCAGGATGATCTCCTGCCAGGCTCAGTGCTGGGCACAGAGTGAGCAGAGAGCATGGGGGCACCGTCATCCTCGTCGCCGTGATTGCCTGCCACTCGCCTTGTTAAAGTCCCTCCATTCGAGTTAAAATGCAGTTACTGGATGAATTCAAGATGGTGCAGCAGTATTCTTTCAGATGTGGGAAATAGAAAGTATGTTTTTATCCCCGAATAGGGATTAATCTTATGTAGTGTCTTGGTTGACTTGTAAGAAGATTGAAGTATTCAGCTGCGTTTTAAAAACATTTCTAGGCCTTTCCTTTTACCTGTTCCATGAATAAATATGTATTCAGTGTCCTTTTTACCTGAACTTCCAGCACCTGGCAAAATACACTGAGATCTCTTTGACCAGTCAGGATCATTAATTAGCGATACATAAGAGCATATGTTCCTGCATGCAGACAAGCAGCCTGTCCGTATTAGTTAAACCTAAAAAAGGAGCTTGGAAAGTAGTGTTGCTTTTATATGAGCCCTTTTCTAGAGTGTGGTCAAGCCTCAGACTGCCTGGGCAGGTGTCCAGGCTTCACATTTCTGGGCCAGGTGACTTTGGGTAAGTGATTTAATCTCCTGGTGCTTACTTTCCTCACCTAGGACATGGCTGAGGGTGGGGGGCATGCTGCCCCTGTGGGGTTGTTGTGGGGGACAGATTAGCCCAGCAAGTCCTTGGGGGCCACGGTGCTCAGTGAGTTAGTGATGGAGAGGAGATGGTGGCCTGCGGGATCCTGGACCAGGCAATGAGGGTGCACAGAGAGAACGTCCTCAGGGGCTGTACTGTGTGAAGCAGGAGAGGGTCCGACAGGTGTGGGAAGGTACTTGGCTGGCTGAGTGGGATTGGAAGCACTCAGTTCTCTTAGGCAGCGTTGTATTATTTCCTTATCTCATTTGCTCCCTTTGTAAAATTCCCCCCATAGATGGTTTGGCAGGAAGACCCACAACAACCTGTCTCTGAGGGACTGTGGGCCATGGGTTGTGAACTGGCCAGACCGAGGACACAGAGGTCTCCTCCGACAGAGGCAGCATGCCTGTGACAGCCAGACACGGCCTGGCTCCCGGGACAGCCCTGCCCGGGCGGGGCCCACTGTGTGTGTATCTCAGCTCTCCAGGTGAGCTGTTACCTGCTTTACCGCGTTGCCCTTAAAGGATGGGTGGTGCAGGATTGAGAAGGCGGCAGAACACACCCTTACTGCCCATAAATTGCAATCAAACTGCATTTCTTCCCAATTTTCAGATGGATTTGTTTCATCAGAGATAGGCACTGCACAGCCTGATCCATATACAACAACCAGGCTCTTTGAAAACTGGAGGCAGACTGTACCAGTGAACCCCCCAAGCCTCCACTGGCCCCCACTCTGTGCCCAGGGGAAGCCCACACCCGAGAGAGGCCCTGAGGCCTGGCTGGATGGGCGCCTGTGTGCCCACTCCCCGGCTGCCCTCTCCCGTGCCCTCCGCCTGGGACACTGTGGCCCCAGATTTCCACCTTGGCTTGGTCCTCACTTCTTCCAAGACCTTGCTGACCTCGCTCGCCTGACTGCTTGACTTGGAGTCGCCCCCGTCCCTGACTGCAGGAATCTCAGTTCCTGCTGTCCTGGTGGTGGTAGCTTTTGCATCTATTAATAACGCCACAAGGAAGTGAATGCGCTCACTGTCCCATCAGTCAGAAGCACGGTGCCACGGGAGCAGGGTGCCGTGCCCGTTTTGCCATCGTCGTGCCACGAGGGACCAGAGCCGTGCCCGGCACATGCTGTGCACCCCGGGAGCCTTCCCAGAAGGAAGGAGCCAGTGCGAAGCCAGCACTTTGCTGAGCGCTTCGCAGGCATCCTCTCGCTGGTCCTATGCCTTGACGATGCAGATATTTATAGAATGTCCCTGGTATCGGTGAGGTGACGAATTGAAAGCAGGTTAAATAACTGACTCTACAGCCCTACTTTAACCTGCTCCCCAGCACCCGCCCCTGTCCTGAGGCCCTGGGGTAGATGAGCACAGAAGCCTGGCAGGGCTTCCTTAGGAAACCAGGCAGAGCCCAGGATCTTACGAAAGGCTTCGAGGGATGACCTCTCCAGCACCTTCCCTGTCTCAGCAGCTGTCGCTGCCTTGCCAGTGGTGTGCAGTGTTCATCTCTGCAGTGTCTTCTCCAGCAGACGCTAGATCTGATCCAGTTTGCTTCTCTCCCAAAGCACAGTGCTGGGTGCCTGGTAGGTACTCAGTAAATATTTGTGGGGAAGACCAAAGAACAAATCGATTTAGGTTAAGGCAAGGTTTCTGTATCCCCCTTGCAGACCCTTAGTGCCTTGCATTTTCAGTGCACAAAGGATCGACTTGTCCTTCGAACTTGATCCCAACAGCCAACAGGAAGGATCCCCAGCCCAAAACTTGACCCTGAGCCTTGCAGCGCCTGGTACTTTGTGCTTGTCTCATGTTGCCAGGGCTTCATCATGGAGGAGCCCTTTGCTTCTACAGCTAACCTTATTGGTAGAGAAATCACCTTCATGCCTCCAAAGGAAATTCCTTCTCCCAGTAGATTTTGGGAAATCCAGTATTCTGCATAGCCTGGCCTTTCTAGTCCTTCTTCAAACATCTGGGGATAAAATCTGAGGCTCCCAATGCCACATGATTTTAGCCATTGGCCTGCTGCCTGCCTGATGACTCTTCGCTTAATCATCTCTGTAGAAAATATTATAGGAGGAGATTTATGGGGCTTAGTGGATATTTGCCTGTGGCCCAGCCCCAGGCCCTCCATCAGCTCTGCGCCTCCTACAAGCTTTCTGTTCCCTCCCCCAAAATCCACGTTCAAGCTGACTTTGGCTCACTTTCAGCTGCTCCATGATGTAATAATAGATTTTGTCCTGTCTTCTTCACTCCTTGGGGATTCCTATCTAGAACACAAAACAGCTGATGGTGGTGACTAATGGGGCCTCCCTGGGGGCGGCTCGTGTGAGCTGCATGCTAACTGTCCAGCAGGAAGCCTGCTGCCTGACGTGCCATCAGAAAGCAAAAAGCCCGTGCGGACATCGCTCGGGAGCGATAGCACCTCAGGCCCTGGAACAGATGGCCGAGGTGCCCCTGCTTGGCAGAGGGCTAACCGGGCTGGGGGCAAGCGTCTGATGCCTTTGGGTCAGACGCCTGGACTTTTTGGTTCCCCTCATCTTTGGTTCTGTGAATCTGATCCCCAGCACCCATGAGCTTTTAAGATTCGCATCCTTTCAATTTTGCTTTCCCATGAACTGTTTCTGTGCCTCTGTGGGTTAGAGACAAGAAGTGATGGTTTTGGAATTTCTAAGACGAATGTTCCAGTTCAGACTGCACACGGAAGGGTCTCTCATGAGCCAAAGAGGTACTGAACCGAAATGTGTTTTCTTCCCAAGGAATAATTATCTCAATCCTCCTAAAAATCCGATCCTTTCCCTTCCTCTGCACTTAGGAAATGGCCTGCTCCGAGCTCTTCTCATTAAAAAAAAGTTCTAGGCTCCCTTTGAAAAAATGTCAGTGAGAGTTGTCTTAAGCTGGGGACAGACAACTGGCCCCTTGACATCAGGAGAGAGGGGTGGGGCTCTCTGAACTTCTCCCTTGTGAAACAGCCTTGCGCAGCCTTCCCAGATTTCCTGCAAGAAGCATGAGAAGCGGCGCATGGCAGTGCTTCATGATCACGGAACCAGCAGGCACGTGGGCACAATTCCGGAGGAAGAGCAGAGTGGGCAGCACCCCTGGGCCCAGGTGGAACTGAGACCGGAGAATGCAGGCCTCTGAGAGGAGCGCTGCGGACATCCCTTGAAGGACCTCTCTGCTGTTGCTGGGGCCAGTATTTTCACTGACTGAATCTCAAACTTTGCAGCTGCAACGTACTCCCTTCTGTTCTGTTCCTGCCATGACCTGCCCCCAGCTGCCCCAGGGAACTCTGCAGGCCTCGAGTCCCCAAGCCAAGGGGGTGTCGGCTTGCATTTGGGGGCAGTGTGGGACCTGCTGTTGTCTTCAGCCCCCTGTGGGCCTGGGGGCAAGTGTGGCTGAGTGTCCAGCCCTTGCATCACGGGGCCTCCGGGCGTTCTCCGTGCAGTGACGTGGCCTTCAAGGGCAGACACTTTGATCAACCTGTGGCAGAAGGTTTGTGTGAAACCTTCCTGGTTTTCTTTTTTTAAACACAAATGGGATCTGGAATTGATCCCAGATAATACATCTGCCTCTTAATTTTACTTCAGAAGGGCAGGATGACAAGGAAGGCGATGAAGACAACTAAATGCATTTATGATTTATGCCCCTGTGATAAATCAGTGGGTGATTTCTCCCCAGAATGTGGTCACTGCCCGGCTAACTCACACCAGCTGACACATCTGTGGGACGCAGAGGGGGTGGGGCTGAGCCTCCTCCTCGCCATGTGCATGCCAGGCCTCAGACCCTGCACCCGAGGATGGATTTGCACACGCGAGAGGCGCCGCCTGTGGGCGGAAGGTGGCTGCTTCTCTGCCACCTTTTCCTCCCAGTGCTCGTGTTTGCCTGACGGTGCGGCTGCGCTCAGCCTCAGGTCCTCTGCTGCTCGCTTTTCTGTGCTTGCCTTCTGGTGCTGAGTTAGATTTTTCCCTTCCCTAGAGGTGACTTGACCAGGCCAGTTCTCACCAGAGTCCCTCAGAGCCCACAGGAGAGCGGCAAATGGCACTGAGTCTGTCATTAACTACGGCTGCTCTGTGCCGACTCCGAGGTGGCCAGGACGTTCTTGAGAGCCGGCTCCAGGCCTCTGCAGGTGGCTCTGGGCAATGCCATCCAGGGAGGGGTCTCCGGGGCTCATCCGGCCAGACGAGGGGCGGGCGGTGACCAGGAGGTCGTGTCTCTGTGTCCAGGGAGACCAGCAGAGTCCCCGGGCCACGGGTCTGCCGTCCCTGTCCTCCATGGTCTCTTCATGTCCTGAGGGCCCGGCCTTGCCTTTCTGACCTCGGAGACCCATATCTACATGTTCCAAAATACTCTGTCATCAAAGATTTTCAAAAATCTGTTGAGCCATTTTTTGGCTGCCTGGCAGTCATGTAGCAGCTGATTGCTTACTTCCCCACCATTTTGTTTTAAAGCTTCATCTGAAGCTGATTTATCCAGGAGTAACTTAGGCTTTGGGGGGGAAAGTCACCTTTTATAAGTTACCTGCAAGGTGAAACTGCCTTGGTTGTGCCTCTCGTTTTCCTCTTGTTGAAAAATGTCTGTGTTACTGTTTTTGCCTTTCATTGCACAAACTTGAGAAACTCTCAGGAATGCAGTTGAAAGAACTATGCAACATAATTTTCCTCAGCTTATTTCTGGAAAACTAGTGCCGAAGGCATTTCCTGGGCCTCAAAGGGGAGGTGAGATCGCCCCGTGGATGGGAAAAGGCAGGCTGGGAGGGTCCAGAGACTGGCGCTCTGTCCCGGAGGCCGGTGAGCTCGCTCAAGTCCCTGGTCAGAGCCGGAGCTCGGCGAGGAGGGAGGCGGAGGCACTGGCTGTGGCTGGACACACGAGGCTCCAGCCGGACCCGCCGAAGCTGGGACCAGCCCGACCCGCTCCATACAGACTGTCTCTAGAAAGGCAGGAACAAGCCAGGTAGTGAAGGTTGTTCATTGGCTGTCTGCGCTGATGCCTCCCATTACAGTTGTCCTGGCCAGAAGTAATGTGCCTGCAGCTGTGTTTCTGTAGGACAACAGGGGCATCTAATAATATGTCGGGCGATCTAAGCTGCCCTTTCTCCCGCGTTCCCCCAAGGGGAAGATATGTACTCTACCTTTATGTTCTCCGGGGGTACTAATCAGAAACCACTGCAGAGGAAACGACTTGTCCTGTTTGGTCCCCTCCTAATGGGAAAACGTAAATTAAACCAGAGTTTGATAGATTTCGCTTAATGCCAAAATGAAATCCTCACATATTTTGTGGGCCATTACATAATTAGTCGACTTCTCAAAGGAGTTCTAATTATGCCTATGGAATAAGCTCCGATAATGAAATGCATTCATCTCTCTGGCAAGCCGTCTGTTGCTTAGCACTGAGCCCCGAGCCAGTCCTCTGGGGTCTGCCTTCCAGCTCAACGAACAAAGCTTTATTTACAGCCGCAGAACTTGGAAGTGAAATACAAAGTTATTTTATGATGTACTTCTTTTTTATTCTCTATAAGAAAATCTGTTTTCCTTAGCTTCGCATACTGTATAAATGGCCATGTGTAAAGTAGCTCTCCTAATCCCCAAAATAAAGATTCCCTGCCAGATGCATTACTCAGGTTCATAATAGCAGAAAAACTGCCAGAGATAGGAAGAGAGAAATGATAAGGCCACAGGGAATGAGTTCTTTGACTCTGAATTTCATTATCTGTAACAGTAATACATAGTGAAAGAGTTGGGTAGATGGGTGGGTGGATAAGCAGTGCGTGGTTAGATGGAAGGGCAGATGTCTATTTGAACGGATGGATATTTAATCAGGAAGGGATATGGAGGGAAAAGAACTAATTCAGAAAAATCTACCTTTGAATATATTATTCTGCATCTATTAGAGAAAATTAGGAAGAAAAAAATTTTTTGTCTAATAATTCCATATTGGTACAAGGGCAACTCAATAATAGACAGCTTTGAAAGGTAACAGCGAAGATATAGGGAAAGTTGACTTGGAGGCAAGTAGAAGGATGGTGTTGAAACAAACCAGATAGAAAGAGGCATACATTCCAATAGCATAAAATGCAAGATAAAAATGTATTCTGTATAAATAAGTCATTGGTTGCCAAACAAAGCTAGAACAAGGCGCTGCTTACATTTCCCCGGCAAGTAGACTGTTCTGTATCACATTCCTGAATAGAACCCGAGCCAGGAAAGACCATTCAGAGTGACATTTATGGAGTGCTTCTGCCTCAGTTTCTACATTTAATAATTAAGATGTCCCGTGCAAAGAGGAGGTCTGTCCAACCTTATTGCTGACACAGCCAGAGAGGAAACACAGGAGCGCCTACTGGTTTTCTTCCTCCTGTTTAAGCGATCTTGAATTTTCTAAGGGCCCCAGGCACCAAATGCATTTTTGCTGTTTGCTATATCGCTTCCTCTCCAAATTTGTCCCTTGAAATACATGTAGAAAGAAAGGCCTGAAAGGATGCCTAGCCAAGTGTCTAAAACAAAAGACAAGTCTCATTTTATGACACGCTGCAGGTGTCGGGGGTACCTGGTGGTGGGAGGGGCCTGTGCTTGCGTTATCTCTGCATGGCTGGAAATACTTGGCGCTATCAAACACCTTCTGCCTCCTAGCACCAGGGCAGAGGGCTTCTCACAACATCCTGTCCCTGTGGTTGGTGGCTGGAGTCCAGTGGAATATCTCTGGCTCCAGGGCTGGCGTCCCCCATCAAAGTTGTTGGTGAACTCAGTTGAGTTGACCAAAGGGTCAGTTCTTCCATTCCTGCACTCTTAGGCTTAAATTCCCAAAGCCAGGTCCCCTGTGTTAGTCCCTTGTCTGTGTTCTGGCCGGTGCAGCCTAATGGCTGCATGAACGTTGCTCTGATCTTATGAGCTGGATCCACTCAAAAGGCTCCCATGAAAAGGACCCTTCCTTGAACTATTTTTTTCAAACATGATGCTGGAATCGTAGGACCTCAGGAACCCCAGAACTTCACTTGGAAGAGTGACTTGGTTTTTAAGACTCACTTATGATCTCTGCAGGTCAGTGTGGTATTGTGCTAATCAGATACATAACCAGTAACCATGAGTAACCGTCATGAACCAAGGCAGAGGCTGGAAGGAAGCAGGGACAGGAAGGGCGGAGGTGCTGACCGCACATGCTCGCACTGGGTAGAGGAACATGTTTCCACTTTATTTCTGTTCCTTCGGAGACAGCACCCCTCCCTTCACTCAAGCCAGGGCGCTGAACCCTGGGAATTGGTGCACTGCCTGTTATCAACTCACTACCTTCGGTTGAGTGACCAGGAAGGACACGGTCTAGTTTGTTCAAATATTGTGTTAAGTATTTGGACCATGTATTTAAAAAGTCAAAATAGGCATTTTTATATTTGACTTTTATGGTCAACTTGGGATGGCAAAAATAAAAAATGTTTTGGCATGAAGAAAGAATTTTCTTATTCAAAATTCAAAGGGCTGTTGATTTATTACTATTTATTATGCAATGTTTCAGGAAACTTCTATTTTAAGAACAAATACCATCAGGGATCCTTAAGATATAAGACCAAAAAAGCAACTCCTCTAAGCGTGGGGGAGACTGCTTTAAATATTAACAATAAATGAGGTCTAATTTTTAAAAAGTGGGTCAGTGAAACACACAAGGCCCTGGATTCTGACTCTTTGGCCAGGCTGAGCGATCAGCATCTGGCTGAGAGGCAAGAGACCCTAGCTTCACTCTCCATCTGTGTAATCATGTTTAATAAAGGGGGACAGGCCAGCGGAGTCCAGGACGCTGGTGTCTCTCAGTAGGAGTGCTTCTAAGGTGACTGGCCCAACACTCTGCGGATGGGAAAGGTGAAGTTCAAGCAGGCATTGTCAGCCTTTTGCTGTGTGGCATTATAGGGACAAGGTCTCAGCCACTGTTGGCACAGACTCATTGCTCAGGTGTAGAAATACGCTCGGAGCTCACTCTTAGCATTTCCTTTGCAGCGAGGCGAGTTCTTCGTCCCTTAGATTAAAAGCAAAATTCAATCTGTTCCTTCTGTTGTTACAAAAGCAAATCCCTCCACTAAACCTGCCCAGACCACTCTGGTGGTAGATCAGTTTGTCACTTCGCCCCTGCACGCAGGGACTAGGACCCTGGAAGCACACATACAGTTGATGGGAAGCCACGTAACTGTGTACTTGCTGTCTACACTCCCTCAAGACCGCAGCCGCGCGGGGCCTGTAAGGACCAGCGGAGGGCAGAGGACTGGTGTCCCTTCCCTCTCGGGCTGCACTTCAGACCTGGGCTGTCTCCACCCCCAGGCACCAGGCTCCCTGCCCCAGAGGGAATTGCATATGCTACCCCAACCCTTGAGATATTCCTGCTTATTACTTCACACACACACACACACACACTCTCTCTCTCTCTCTCACGCACACACACTCACACCCACGCACACACACGCTCATACTCACACTCACACACAGCATTCAGATCCCAACTCAGGCAGGCGTTTCCCGTGCCCTGTGCCCAGCCTAGCTCATCTTCTTTTGTTATGCTTTCCCCTGGGACAATATTCCTTTCTTTCTGAGAATTCACATCTGTTTCTTACATCCTCCTCAGTGGTCTTGTCTCATTATTTGGCTCCTTCATTAAACTATATGCTCCCCACGGTAGAGTCAGGGCCATCTTCGTGGGTGAGCCACTGCCCTGTAGCTCAGGGCTGCATATTCAGAAAGGCCCTGCACTTTGCTTGATCCTTCACTAGTGCCATCTTGAACTCCTTAATGCTTTTTGAACAAGGATCCCACAATTTTATTTTTCACTGCTTCCCCCACCCCAAATCGTGTAGTGAGTCTTGGGTTACAGCCACGTCTGTTTCTATCAGATCTCTAGCACATGGCATTTGCTCAAGAAGTGCTGTGTGAATGAATGTTTCAGTGACAGAGATGACCTTCTTCCATCAGTGCATGAAGTATGAAAGGCCTACTACCTAATATCAAGTCAGGATGTTATATTTTCCTGGCAGCTCACTACCTAATCTCACTCTTTGTTCATAAAGTTTGACAGATGCAACCAAAATTGAATTAAAGAGACATGTATGTTATGATCTAATTTTTAAAAAATATGTTGCAAACTATATAGAAAGTATAAAGGTGGGCTGGTCTGTTGATCATTTTTGTTCTAAATTTAGAACTAAAAGTGATGTTTAGAGAGCAAAATGCTAATTGTTTTGCAAAAAGCGCTGTGATGAGCTAGGGAGAACAGTGCCCTGGAGAAAGTATCCTTCTTCAAATGAGAGAATGAGACAGGACTGAGGCTTATGTGGAGGTAGAAATAAACACTCTCCCCCACGTCCAGTCAGGCCCAAGGCCACACTGCACTATGAAATGTCCGGTTTAATCTTCCCATCATACTTGGGAAAACCTGTTCTGCACAGCAAGCTTGGCCAGACGTCCACCGAGGAGCTCATGGAGAAAATGCAAGCCTTTACCATTTTGTACACCACTCCCATAAGTTTTCTGTTCCTTGTCTGAGCTGGACACATTTCCCCACCCTCCCTCACCCAGCCCCAAGGCATAGACTGTGGGGTCAGCAGGATTTTCCATGCCGTGCCAGCACAGGGCTCTTAATAAATAAGTTATACAGAAGTGTGATGGCAAGGCGTTTCCTTCTGGAGTTCATAGGCCTTCCAGAACATTTATGTCTCATTACAACCTGTGCAGCAGTTTATGCCCTAATAAATCAGAGAAGCTCTGCAGAGAAGGGCTGGACCGTAATGAATCTTCCTGTTTGCATTTTCCCTTTACAGGCGCAAATAATGGAACAAAACTGCCCCATCTGACCACTCTGCAGAACTCACAGTGGGGGCTATGTCCTCAAGCATGACAAAGGTCACTGCAGATAGCAGTAGTGAGGGGTGCTGGCCAGGGCTTTGAGTGACAAGGTGGAATGAAGCCATTTGCAAGCCTTTCTCCCCGTAATTAGAGGCATTAGCTGGACGGTCAGGGCCTGCTCTCTCTTCCCATCATGGGCCTCGGGTCTCCACCGATTTCCCATGTTTCATTTCCAGACCTGCTTGCTGTCTTGCTGGCAGTGCAAGTGGGCACATGTCCTCAGCATGGCACAAGGATGTATTTGCTTTGATCTACGTTCCATTATCTCAATAAGGTGTGCTCTTGGCTCACCAGGAATGGTTGCTGAGCAGAGGGAGGGGGTCCCATTCTCCCTCTGCCTCCCCTCACCAGCGCAGACATGAGTGATGAAAGCCGAGTAAATATGGAAATTATTATTAATTATGTGGTGATGGACAGAAACGCATTTTTCTGGCTAGGAAATCAACTTGTCTCTGGCGGAGGTTTACCAGATGTAAAAAAAAGAAACAAAATTTAAGGGTATGAATCATATCAAACACAGTGCCTAGAAATAAATGAGAAATTTGTTTTTGATGTTTGTGCATTTTCACAAGGGAGCCCATTACCCATTTTGGAAATAAACAAATATTAATCATTTCCTTTGTCCCTCGTAACTGGATCTCATTTCATTGGGAAAAAGTTTACATTTAGTTAAGTCAAAGAAGCCTCTTGCGTGTTCCTCTTTTCCACCCTGGCTGCCCTGTACTCCTGAGTTGCTGGGGCTGCTTGTTTGCATTTACAGAGAGGCTTCTGGGGTCCCCAGAGAGGGGAAGATGGCCGGCTGGACCTGTTTCTGCCCCTTAAAGGCTTGCCTGGTGCCTGTTCAGGAAGCCCTTTGCTGTTGGGAAGGCAGAGGAGAGGCAATGAGGGTGGCGATTCATCGCAAGCAACCAGGAAAGCACAGCTCCCATCAGCCTTGGCTGCCCTCCTGTTTACATAACAGCTCCCTTCCAGAGCTTTCCCCAGCAGATGGCCAGGTGAGGGTCACGACTCTGCATGGAAATACAGCTGCTCCGGGGCAGGCGCAGGGCGTATTTTTGGGTTCTCTCCCAGCAGCGTTAGGCAACGGTCTGCAGAGCTGGGGGAGGCAACGTCACCCCCTAGCTGCAGAAGCCCAGGCGATGTAGACTCAAAGCCAAGTGCAGCTTGCAGTCTGGGAGGCTGCCAAGACCCAGTACCCTGAGACTCAGGGGGGAGTCAAATCCTGGAGGAGACAGAACTGCCCATGAGTGGGTCTGCCCCTTGCCCTTGTGATGGAGAGGTTAGGAAGGCTCAGTGGGGTCCCAGCGGAGCACTGATGTACTGACACATGACTGCGCCCTGTGCAGGGGTAAAGGCCTCCCTTCTAAAGGGTTCGCCCCGTAAACGGGAAGTTCCCTCATCCCAGCTCACTCTGGGGCCGAGCCCGTGTCAGGAGACCTCATCTGGTGCAGGACCCTGAGCACACACGGATGCTTTTGTTAGGGTTTCTATTGGGCACTGGCTGAGCCATAGCAGGTAATTTGCCCCTTGGCTGTTGGAGCAGGAGGCCCTTTTATTGGTTGGACTTTCTTAATCTGGTTGATGGATTTGCAGTTCTTGACCAGAGGGCCTAGAGAGAGAGCTGGGAATGGTGTGTACACCAAGGGATGAGGCCAAGCTGAGAAAACAGCTGAAGGGTCTCTGATCGTGTTCCACCCCCTGAGCCATGTTCTGACCCACTCAGGCCTTTGTCTTCCTCCAAGATTCTGGGCAGACCCCGGAACTAGTTCATGTATAACGTTTCTGTCCTCTAAAATCTGCTGATGGTGACTCTGGCCTCATCTTAGGGGGTCATTTCCAGAATAAAAATTAAAGAGGGGTTTGCGGAAGAGTCTGTGCTATCCCAGCCCTAACATGCCAGTTGTTTAACTCAGCATCCCATTTATGGCATGATCAGGACCGAGGATGCATCCTGCAGGTGACATGCTTGGCGTAGCCAGGATGCCCGCTCAGCCACTTCAAACTGGCGACCTGGTGCAAAATGCACACACATCTGTGCCTCAGCTCTCCTGGTGTGACTGGGGACTGCTGTGTTACCTGTCCCCCTAGGGTTGTGGGGATTAAAGGAGGCGATGCGCGTAGACCCACAGCACGATGGCTATGGCCACATGAGTACAGGCGATGGTGCAGCAGATGACAGCCGTGCTGCTGAGGATGAGGACACTGTCACTTTGGGAGCCTGGAGTGCGAAGCTCTGGCAGCTGGTCTACGGATGACAAATAGATTTCATTTCACGTGCTAAATTCTTTTAATGCACTGACCGTGTTTAGCACGATGCTGAGACCGCATTTGGGCTCAGTCAGCGAGCATTGAAATCAATTAGGGGTGTTTGCTTTTGCATGTAGCGTCAAGGGTGATGACACACGCCATGAATTTGCCGTCTCTCTAATACCTCACTGCTGCCCTAACTGGCTGTGTAATCTGGAGTAAATCCTCTTCTCTTAGGATCTGTTATTTTTTTAACCTATGAAGTGGGGAGGTTGGTTCCCACTTCCAGATCAGTTTTCTTGGAAGTATTCAGCAGAATATCAGAAGGTGTCAGGGTGGGGGTAGAAGATGCTCTTTGGACAGGCTGTGCATAATTTAACAAGCGAAGGCAGGTCTCTGTATTGCAGGGCTTCTCAGGACCTTTAATACGCCTGAAAATTCCAAGAGCAGACATCCTTCCCAGGCATGAACACATTTGTTTTCACGGCAATAGCAATGTTTGGGACTGGTGTTGCCTCAAGTGGTCTCTGAGAAATTTGATAATCCCCAAGGTCCACTCTTTCTCTGCCGAGTGTTGAAATTTGTGAGTCTCTAAAATCCAGATAATTCAATGACTGCCTCTCCCTACCATGGACTTTCCACATCAAATCAAAAATACAACTCTTTCTTAAAAGCCACCCTTACACGATGATTATTCATTGCTTAGCACAACTTTGAAAAACACCAGAGGTAGCATTTGGTAAAACATGAATCCTTACCATCTAGAAGCCCTTCATTCTGAATCTCAGCTTCAGTTGTGAATCGTCCTGCTGGGTTTGGCTCATTCTGGCTAACATGCTTCTTTCTCAGTGGTTGGTCCTCCTCTCTGGACTGGTCTGCCCTGGGGACCTCCTGGGTGAGACACTGCCTTCTCTCTTCTCCACCTTAGACCCCAATCGCCTGTCGGCCTGTCTAAGTTGCCGGAGAGGCAAAGGGAAACCCTAGCCTCTCCTTACACCTGCCAGGCCAGCATCTGTCTTCCACGGCAGGTGATGAATAGCAAGGGAAGTGGCCTATTGGCACTGGAGATCTAATGGTTTGTGTTGATTCCTCATTTGTCACTGATAACTAACTTTCT
Organism: Smutsia gigantea; assembly: GCA_032199065.1. NCBI lineage: Eukaryota > Metazoa > Chordata > Mammalia > Pholidota > Manidae > Smutsia > Smutsia gigantea. The sequence continues at coordinate 30,877 of JAVSCE010013725.1, read as the reverse complement.
TTTCTGTGTCATCCCCAGAGTTTGTTGAAGCTATTTTTTGGTAGCAACAATACCATATGGTGACTTTGTGCATTTGATCTCTTTTAGCAAGCCAACATCTAGAAAGCGCTTGGAACAAGGGCAGGGCCCCCAGTGTTCCTTTCTTCTGCTGAACATTGTTTCCCCATTGGCGTTCCAAGAGCGCCAGCCCCTTCCATTCCTCCATTCATTTATTCCTGAGAAAATGGGAAGATGGGTGGGCTAGAGTGAGATGGGGAAGCCGGATGGGGGTTTGAGGAAGGAAACAGTTCAGTTGTTGTCTCAGGAAGTTGGGCAGAGAATAGACTATGGGAACCATAGAAAGATGCCCAGCAATGGGGGAGCCACTGGAGATTTTCAATTCTCAGTTTATTGTGGGATGGTAATGCCATCATGTGTGTTTCTCCAGCTGTATTTAGCTGCCCGGGCATAAGCACAGATGAGGCGGGCCATTGGATCTCAGCAGGGATGGGTGCAGGTTGGAAGGAGAGTCTATGGAATGAAGAGTGGATTCAAGGGGATGAGCCTGGAGTTGGAGCAGGGAAGGAAGCACACAGGGTCAGAGCGGGCGACAGACAGTGGAGGGCCCACTCTGCCAGTCCCAGTGGAGGGAAGCAAGTGAGCAGTGGTCTGATAATTGAGTGCAGAAAATCAAGCTCTTGGAGGTGACATGGTATCGACAGCAGTAAAGGGTTGACAATGACAGTGATGTTCCGGCAGCAGACCGTCCTGTGCCTGCCAGGTGCTGCCGTCTCCTGATCCCCCAATAGCTCTTGCATCCCTCAGCGCTGGGCTCACTGCCTCTCTCCCCAGCATCTCCCTGCCATTATCCTTGGTGTCATTGGCACCCACACAGATGGCTTCTCAGTTCCTAAGCACCAGCCCTCCCAGCGGTGGTGTCTGCTACCCACTCAACCGTCTGCTCCCACGTTGTATCCTATACCTCGGGTCATCTTTCCTTTCTGCCGTGGAACCCCTACTGACATTCTATAGAGGCAGCCTCCTCGGGAACGTGCTTCTGCAAGTGCCGGGTTTGAATCCGGGTACGATCAGCAGATGCCCCTCTCTGACTTCTGAGCCTCCAGTCCCTCCCCTGTGGTAACATGGACTGTGCAGGGTGGCTGGGGAATTGTGCATACGTACGTGTAAAATCGCTGACCCAGTGCTGGACTGAGAGAGCCTCCTTGCTAAATGCCCGGCCCCTTCCCCACCACCCCCGGCAGCTTTGGGGATATTTTTACATTGGAACTGAAATCACAAACTCCATCTCTGAAGGAGCTGTGCTCTGTACACATGGAGTACCCATTGAAGGAATGGGAAGTGGGGGTTTGGAATGGATGCATTGATTTCATTGCCAGCTTGAGCCTGAGTCTTGGATAGATGCTGACTGTGTACCTGGCCACAGTGGGGCTGCCCAGTCCCTCTTCCCAAAGGGCATAACTATGGGGTGGTGACCAGGTGTGTGTGCTGGGCCCTGCATGCTGGGCTGTTGGCAGGACAAAAGGGTTCCGATAAATGAGCCAGGTGGACGGAACCTGGGACAGGGACTTTCTCCTGCATCCTGGTATCTAGGTGGTCAGGACTGCCCTTCCCATGGCTGGCCGGAATTCCAGGGAGCTGAGACCCAACCATGTGTTCCAAGGAGCGCTCCTCCTTCCGTTAGCTGAAGATGGCCAGGGGAGCGCTGACAGCCCCCTGGGGACCAGAGGGCAGAGGGGATTGATTAGAACTAAGAGTAAACCTTGACTGGAACTGCTCTTGCAGGGGGAGGGGAGAAGGATGGGTCATCTCCCTTGCATTTAACTTTGACCCCTAAGATGGCTGAGGTAGAGGAATTGTTTTTGGTCAGCTGACATCCATCCTGAGTTAGCTCAGGTTCAGCACATTTAGGGAGGTGGTTGTGGCGTTTTTTCTTCTTTTTGAACTCAAATGGTGTGTGCTATTTGGGCATCAGAAAGAAGTTGATACATACATGCCCTTGAGCACAGCCCCTCAGTTAAATAAGTAGATTCTGTCAGAGCAACTTTAGAAGCTTGTGTTTTCTTTTTTGTACTCTAACATACATAGCTTCACATGCTAAATTAAAAACCGTTGTAATGTTGGATACTTTTGAATGAGAAACAATGACAAGATTTGGTACCATGCATCTTGCAGTCACTTGAAGGTAATCTCAGCCGGCTGATTTTATACAAAGAAGCCTAATTTTGATATTTCTCTAGGAGAGTGAAAAATAAAAAGGAAAGATAGACCTGTGCATATGTGCTATCTTCCAGGTTTCCTTTTCTCCTGGCCAAGAGCTATAAATAGAAAGATGGATTTGATATTTGAACTAAGGAAAAAATTAGCTCTCACCACCTGAGCTTATAAATGGTAATCTTCAATAAAAAGAATTGGCCTCTATTTCAAGGCAAATATATTTAAATTCCCTCGAATAAGGGTCAAGATTGAACCTACCTTCAAAAGGAACTGCATTAATAACGAATTATATGGAGGGACTAGGTGAAATTTCAATGAATGGTTTCAAACAATTTAATGAATTTGAAGAATTATCTTTTGCAGCCAGAGTACTTTCTCTTTGACTTCTCTCTCCCAGGAATATGTAATAGATCATATTTTATTATTATGAAGTGTTACGATTTTTTCCCAGTTGATTCATTATTTGGGTGGGAAAAAGTCAACTCTCTGAACCAGAGAGAATATTGGAATCATGTCGTTGTGGCCTAAAAGTAGAGTTCTGTGATTAAGCCATGGGAGGAGAGGGGAGGGAGAGGAATTTTAGTCTTAAAATGTTCATCAGAGACAGAGAAAGGACAGAGAGGGAAAGCTGAGCTGCTTGAGGATATTTAGTCACACATGTGTGATGAGAGAAGGAAGCAAGAGGTGAAAAGCCCATCAACAATAGTGCTGATTATTTTAAGAAGATGTGAGGAGTAGCTGTAGACAGCCCTGATTTTTGAAGACTACTGTTGAATATAACTGGAATATGAGAGATTTGAAGAAAGTTCCAGAGGCATAGATGAGTAGGGAAGGAGGGGCCTGAGGGACTCCTAGGACAATAGGTGTGCCTTCCATGTAAAGGGGTCTTTCTAATTCGGCTAGAAGTTTTCAGGAGTGAAGTTCCCTGGCCCCGGCCAGAGTGGAAGTGCCTCCTGCTCTAAGACTCAGTGCCTGTATGGTTGCAAATAGGTGGCAAGAGGGGAGACTGCAAATTGCAGAATTCAAGAGAGAGCATTTGTTAGGGGAGGAGGGACAGAGGGGAAAAAAGCAAAACAAAGACTTGGTGAACCAAGTTCCTTAGCTATATAAACATTTCTGTCTTCAGGAAAATTCACTTTTTTCTTCAGGTTTGAAAATATAAATGATGTTTCCTGCAGGGTACAGAAAATTCCAGGCACACACACTGGCTTTACGATCAGACGGGGAAACCTGCAGTAGCAGCTCAAGGAAGGGGTATATTGGAATCTTGAAGAAATCAGTTCTTTAAAACACAAATATTCAAACTTCAGGTGTAAGTGTCTCCTTAGCAGACAGTGCCGTGAGTGTGAGTCAAGACCTTACGTTTGGCCAGCCAAGAGCACCCCTAGTGGAGAAGAGAGACAGCACACTCAAGACCCACCTGTCGGCCATGCTCCCCGGCGAACATCCCTGTCTTGGTGCTCAGCGGGGAGCCGCCAAGTCCCTCTCCCCTGGGGTCCCATACGTCCCTCTGCTCAGCCTCCCTAAGGCTCCTTTAGGCTCCGCCCGGGAAGGGGAGGTGCCTTGGGGCCTCTGAATCCATTGCTGTGACGACTGTAAACCGGCCAGACCTCCAAGGCTGCCGAGACCGGTCTGGGCTCAACATTATGGCATTGCTTCCAAGAGGCTCAGCCCTTCCTACAGCTTCTCAAAGGACACTTTCCACGTCCTGCCTTAGGTAGACGTTGGGAAAGAGGCTGAGTGCGCAGGAGGAGGTTCAGGGACTCCAAAGGCAGAGACTGAGGATGCCAGCTCCGTCATGAGGGGCCCTCTATCCGCATCCTGGAGGTCCAGTCCCCTGTGGCTGCCCAAAGTGTATCTGCATATATTTGCTCGCTGTCAAACCTTCTGCCCAGGATGACCCCTTATCCCTCTGTTTAACTCCTACTCATCCTTCAAGTCCCCACTCAGAAATGCCCTGGTCGGTGGCAGTTGCTGACTTAGAAAGTGGATCCACAAGTCCCTGCCGACCGTTCCTTGAAATGCGCTTCACAGTGGCTTCAAGGCCAATGAAATGAGAGACCTGGTCAGCATCAAGAAGGTGAGTTGGATGCAGAGGAGAGACCGTTCCTTGTTTTTTAAACAGAATGGCAAATCTAATCTGAATATTTCCTATAGTGAATAAAATTTCCTCTCTGACAATTTCCAGATTTTTGTATTAATTCAAACTTTGGAACTTTTAAAATGCAGAATCAAGTCCCCTAAGCCAGTGTGATAGATCTGAGTTAAATTTTTTGTGGCTGAGTTAAATTTGAAACCTATACTTTATGAACACCGATAACAGTAGAAGGAGATACTGCGGTTCTTCATCTTTCCTGCAGGGAAAAGAAAGATAATTTTCTCATGCAAAGTCACTTTTTTAAGGGTGGGTTGTAGGGCATGACTAGGGGAGGCTGGAATTGTCTAACAGCCTCCAAATCCATGAAGAGGCTAAAAACTTGTTTACCAAGAATAAAGAAAATCACCAACTATGTCCCTGGATCAAATGTGTAGATACTTCCGAAGATATGCCTCCACATAATTGTGGAAAAGGAGAAGCTGATAATCTTGCCCTGCTCAATGTTTCCTTTTTATTTTAAGGTTTTGTTTGTTGGCTGCACAGATGTTTTTAATTTTTCTGGGTGTGTTTATATGTTTGCAAGATTGGGAGGCTGTGTTGATGAATGGAGTTTTTATTGAATTTATGTGTAGCTTTCAGATAGTAAAACTGCCTCAGCTTCTTCAGCGAGCCCTGTCTGGGCCTTGCCTGAGGAGCGCACGCTGCTGTCCAGGCTCTCAGGGCTCCCCTAGTCCATGCCTCTGCCTGCTGCTCCAACTGCTGGCGTTGGAAAGGGAACACGGCTCCTACGAGTTTAGCAGCAGGACGGAGAGATGCTGGGTTCAGTCTGGATGGCGTTTGGATGGCAGAAATTGACCCAGCAAGGTGGTCTTTGAGGAATATCCCATTGTGACATCTGCTCCCCAGAAGAACATTTACTTCCAAATTGCAGTAGGACCTTGGACTGCTTGAGAGGTTTTGGGATGTGAGGGCCATTTTGTTAGGTTTAAAAAATCTTAGAATCAACAGGGGGTAGAGGTGGGCACACTTGTCCTCTGGGTCACTCACTCCCCACGTGTGCCGTGGGTGCTCACTCTCTGGGCGCCAAGCACTGTGCTGGCCACAGGGCCATGGGGCACCGGCCCAGGGGAGGTGCAGGTGCCTCAGTCCACGGAATGTTGGAGAACTCTGCCATCAAGAGAAAGAACGTATCCTATTTTGTTTGTTGGATTATTATCTAATGGCTTCCCCTGAAAAACCTTTATAGCTGTATGAAGTTCCTAGTTATGAAGAAACTTCCCTTTCTGTCCTAGTGTATAAGACCATCTGGGGAGAGAGGGGAAAGGCAGACAAATGCCGTGGCTTCCCCTCACTCTTACGTCCATAACACTATGTCATCTTGTGCACAGATGGAAAGGACAGTAAAATATCAAACAGGCAAATGTGGAACAAGGTAGAAGGTTGACTAGGCAGGTGAAAGGGAAGCAACATTCAAATGTCTCCACACTCAGTGTTTTTCATTTGAGTCACTTGGGCTCAGAGTTTGAATCCATGTTGGCATGACTGTGGAGTGTTATGCTTCTGCCATGACATGCTGCCTCCTTCTTGCATCTCATTTATACAGAACAAAAGAGAACACCTCCCCCCACAAAGCCCGAGGAATATATTGATAACAGAGAGAAGGGTTTTAGTATAAAGATGAGAAGAAAATGAAGAAGCCTAATTATGTATGTGGAACAAAAGTTCTGTGTTTTCTATCATTGGAACTCTGGAAATGAAGTCCATAAGAAATAGAATTAAGGAATGTTCAGTTAAAAAAGCAAATGTGAGTGCTCTGAGAATGGTTGTTGGATATACCCCTTTTCACAGACATGTCTGGAAATCTGAAATGGCAGATTTTTCTTCTTCCCACAAAGTCCTTGATAGCAATTCAGCAGCAGCAAGCATGGGGTGGAGCCAGAGGGAACCAGCTGGGCTGTGTGCCACCTGGGGAGACCAAGATGGGATCCATGTGTTCTTACCACCTGAAGACCCACTGTCTTCTGCACAGCTGGGTCAGCTCCGATGACATCCTTGCAGCTGAGCTATTAATTTTAGCTTCTGGGTTAATTAAATTGCATGACAAAGCAGTGCAGTGAAAACAGGAAAAGCAAAAATTGAATCCTGGTTATCTTGCAAAGGCAACTAGATAAAGATTCTTATAAGCAAATCAATATAGATGATATCCTCTTCATCTGCACTCCCTCTAAGAGTTTCTCACTGACAGGAATAAAAAGGAAAGAGAGAAAACTGCAAGTTCATTTCTGGGGTCCATCTGAAAATGAGATCCACTCAGCCTCTGATTTCCACAGGAGTTTCTCGGATGTCGCCTTGCCTTCTCCATCATAGAGCTGCTGGGAGTGAACTTGGATGGGATGGTCGCTCCCCGTAACCAAGATCCTGAGCCCTCTGTTCCCGGGGGAAGGGCCTTGCAGCCAGCATCACTGTGGGGACCAGCTCGCTTGTTCCTGAAGTAAACACACAAAACACGCACAGACAAAACCCACCATGACACCATGTAGGCATGGTCAACAGTGTGAGGTGGTTCTGAGGGTGGACTTGGAGTCCTGTGGCCAACATTCACGTCCAGACCCTGATACGCACTGGCCCTGAGACTGTGCACAAGCTCTCCAGGAGTCTCTTCAACTGTCACATGGAAATAACCAACACTTACTCAAAAATGGCAAGGATTAAAAGAAGACACCACACCCAGCATGGTGCTTGGGGCATGGGAAGCTCTCCCACCATGTTCTCTGCCATTCTTCCCCCTCTCCTGGTGTTACGCCCACCACCACCATCGGCGTTGAGAAGTTTCCTAGGCTGCCGTAACAAAATACCACCAGCCAAGTGGCTTAGCACAACAGAAAGGCGCTCTCTCGCAGCTCTGGAGCTGGAAGCCTGGGATCAGGGTGTCAGCAGGACGGTGCTGCCACTGAAGGCTCGAGAGAAGAGCCTGTCCCCTGCCTGCCTCCCAGCTTCTGGTGGTTACCAGCCATCTTTGGTGTTCTTTGGCTTGTGACTCTGTGCCTCCAAGCTCCATCTCTGTACATGGCCTCTTTCCTCTGTGCTCAAATGTCCCTCTTCTTATAAGGACCCCAGTCATTGGATCGGAGCCACCTGAATCCCCTATGACCTCATCTTAACTTGCTTACACAGGCCTACCCTGTTTCCAGCTAGGGCCGCAGTCTCGTGTACCAGGGCTCAGGACGTCAGCACACCTTTCTGCATGCAGAATTCTGGGCACAGCCGTCTTTAGGTCTGAAGGAGCCTTGCTTCATCTTGATCAGGTCCATCCTCTAAAGTCACCTGCTTTGCCCGCTGCCGTATCTTCTCCTCTTCACCCACAGAGGACCTTGCTGGCGGTGCTAACATTTGCTTTATGGTTGCTTCGTGGGGTTTATTCTGTCTTACCTTTGCTTGGTGCACTCTGTGGTTTGAGTAGACATTGTAGATATTTACTAAAACGGCAGGAGATATTCTCACCTTCCTCATTTCCTGTGAGGCCCAGGAGACAGCACGTACAATTGAAAACTGTTATTAAATGTTTGTCATGTTCAAAAAAATCTCTGCGTTGAGAAGCTCTCAGCTGATCACGGAAATGGCAAGAGCAGCCTCGTGGGTCCAGGCTGATAAGGGTACATATCAGCTGGACAGGATGAATCTCAGACAGTCAGAGGAGGTCTGTGAAGTTGCCGCATCCTTCACTACCTTCTGTTTGCTTGGTGCATGCATCCCACCAGCTTGGAGTGCAGGAATCTGCAGAGACATCTGTTTACCTTCAAATCCAGCAGGACTGGAATGCCCCGACTTTGAATGCCACCTTCCCATCTGTCGTCTCCTGCATGTGCATCTTGGCGGCTGAGCCACATGTGGGAAACGGCTGTGTCCCAGAGAATGAAAAGCCTGGGGGGTCACGTCTCAGAGGACCGCTCAGCAGCTGCAAGGGCCCAGGAATGGACTCCAGGAGGCCGAGAGCTTGTGGACTGGCTCTGACAAATGAGAGGAAACAAGGGATCCAGCAAGCAAACAAAAACCTGGATTTGAATGAATGAATCAGGGGTCCTCAAACTTCTTCTGCCAAGTGACAGATAGTAGATGGTGACAAGTCATCACAGTCACTCTTGCAGCTGCTCAACTCCACTGCTGTCGCAGGAAAGCAGCCACAGACAGTATGTAAAGAAAAGGGCAGGGCAGCCTTCCAATAAAACTTTATTTGCAAAAACAGGCAGTGGGCCAAATTTGCCTCATGGGCAGATTTGCCATTCCCTGGAATGAATCAGTCAATATTATTTTCCTTCTAATTTCTAGAAGCTATTTCCTATATGTCCTACTCTATTCTAAAAACTGATTTCCTTCGTTTTTCTGGAAACTTTTACAGTGACAAAGAGCCAGATTCTAGAGAGATTCTAGAGAGCGCACCTGGACTGAAACCCTGCTATCGACTTGCAGGGTCCTCTTGACCTCTGTTTTCTCCTCTGGGAAATAACAATACGTGTAAACAGGTTGTCGTGGTGGCTGGGTGATAATAACGACAACAATCAGCGGTGGTTGGCTATTACCACAGACAGTCGCAGAAGGCCTCTTGTTTGTAAAGGCCACTCCTGGAGGGGTCCTTTTGTGTTTTCCGGGTTTCTCCATCACTCTCACCCAGTTCCTTCCTCGGCCTCATCAGATGAACGTCAGCACGCTCCCTGGGCTTCCACCCTGTGGTCCCTAACTTAACCCTGTGCCTCCTTGTAGTCCGTGGGATGCTAGGGGGCAAGGGATGTCCTCAGCCCTCTGTGGCCCACTTCAGCACTGCCCCAAGTGGTGCTTGCTGTCACACAAATGTGTCTTAGTGCTTTTGATGAGCCTGTTTCTCAGAGCTGCACTATGTTAATTCAAGTCAGGAAATAGAACAATCTCCCTGTCGGGCCAGACCAGGGTTTGGCAAAATACAACCTATTGGCCAAATCTAGTCTGCTGCCTGTTTTTGAATAAAGTTTTACTGGAGCCCAGCCATGCTCATTAATTTGCATGTTGTCTGTCGCTGCTTTGTCACGAAGTAGCTGAACTGAGTAGTTGTGACATAGACCCTGTGGCTCACAAAGCCTGAAATACTTACAGACAAAAGTTCGGTGAGCCCTCAACTAACTGTTCATTAGTACTCCAACACTTATCATCAAACCAGAGCTCTTCAGACTGCATGTACACAGATACAGAGTTGTCTCCCTATCAAGATTCCTGGCCATGCATTAAAATCATACTAAGATTGAATCTACAAAGCACAAGAGGCAAGGAGAATGTTTCAGTTACTGGGTTTAAGTTTAAATGTCTTCCCAATTTACATTGTCCTGTGTTTCAGACATGCTAAAACTTAAGTTTGTAGGACGCGGCTGTGGTTCCCAAACTGTGCCCCAAGGCACCCCAGGGCATGAGCGTAAAATCCTAGGAGCTCCACAGGCTATTTTAAATTTCCAAGGGATGCACAATAACACTCCACCCTGACATCACAGGAACTCCCACCTCAGTGGGTCTTGCTGCTTTCCTTCCAGTGACATCCGACCTCTGTGAGGATGGATTTTTGGAAGTTCCCCTGATCAAAAAAAAGTGAAAATCAATGTGGAACAAGAGATGAGAGCATTCGTGTCTATAACCAGAACGTGTACACAGTTTGGCCTGGCATTACTGTCCATCAAAAAGTTTGGCACCTCTGGCCTATGGCCCTTACAAGTGGCCTATCTGAGTGCCAGGAAGTACTCAGTATACTCTGATATTCAAGTGGGACCTTTCTTTCTCTTGGGAAAACAGTTTCCATTTTTTTTAATAGTTTATTTTGGTATCATTAATCTACAGTTACATGTGCAATATTGTGGTGATTAAACTACCCCCTTCATCCGGTCCTCCCCACCAACCCCATTACAGTCACTGTCCATCAGCGTAATGAGATGCTACAGAGTCACTACTTGTCTTCTCTGAGTTGTACAGCCCTCCCCATGCCCCCCTAACATTACATCTGCTAATTGTAATGCCCCTTTTTCCCCCTTGTCCCTCCCTTCCCACCCATCCTCCCCAGTCCCTTTCCCTTTGGTAACTATTAGTCCATTCTTGGGTTCTGTGAGTCTGCGGCTGTTTTGTTCCTTCAGTTTTTTTCTTAGTTCTTATACTCCACATATGAGTGAAATCATTTGGTACTTGTCTTTTTCGGCTTGACTTATTTCACTCAGCATAATACCCTCTAGCTCCATCCATGTTGTTGCAAATGGTAGGATTTGTTTTCTTCTTATGGCTGAACAATATTCCATTGTGTATATGTACCACATCTTCTTTATCCATTCATCTACTGATGGACACTTAGGTTGCTTCCATTTCTTGGCTATTGTAAATAGTGCTGCAATAAACATAGGGGTGCATCTGTCTTTTTCAAACTGGGCTGCTGCATTCTTAGGGTAAATTCCTAGGAGTGGAATTCCTGGGTCAAATGGTATTTCTATTTTGAGTTTTTTGAGGAACCTCCATACTGCTTTCCACAATGGTTGAACTAATTTGCATTCCCACCAGCAGTGTAGGAGGGTTCCCTTTTCTCCACATCCTCGCCAACATTTGTTGTTTTTTGTGTTTTGGATGTTGGCCATCCTCACTGGTGTGAGGTGATATCTCATTGTGGTTTTAATCTGCATTTCTCTGATGATTAGCGATGTGGAGCATCTTTTCATGTGCCTGTTGGCCATCTGAATTTCTTCTTTGGAGAAGTGTCTATTCATGTCCTCTGCCCATTTCTTAATTGGACTATTTGCTTTTTGTTTGTTGAGGTGCGTGAGCTCTTTATATATTTTGGATGTCAACCCCTTATCAGATACGTCATTTATGAATATATTCTCCCATACTGTAGGGTGTCTTTTTGTTTTCCTGATGGTGTCCTTTGCTGTACAGAAGGTTTTCAGCTTGATATAGTCCCACTTGTTCATTTTTGCTTTTGTTTCCCTTGCCCGGGGAGATAACGTTCATGAAGAAGTCACTCATGTTTATGTCCAAGAGATTTTTGCCTATATTATTTTCTAAGAGTTTTATGGTTTCATGACTTACATTCAGGTCTTTGATCCACCTTGAGTTTACCTTTGTGTATGGGGCTAGACAGTAGTCCAGTTTCATTCTCTTACATGTAGCTGTCCAGTTTTTCCAACACCAGCTGCTGAATAGGCCGTCATCTCCCCAGTGTATAGCCAAGGCTCCCTTATCAAATATTAATTGACTGTATATGTTTGGGTTAATGTTTGGATTTTCTATTCTGTTCCACTGGTCTGTGGGTCTGTGTTTGTGCCAATAACAAATTGTCTTGATTACTGTGGCTTTGTAGTAGAGCTTAAAGTCAGAGAGCGTAATTCCCCCTGTTTTATTCCTCCTTCTCAGGATTGCTTTGCCTATTCGGGGTCTTTTGTGGTTCCATATGAATTTTAGAATTATTTGTTTCAGTTCATTGAAGAAAGCTGTTGGTAGTTTGATAGGGATTGCGTTGAATCTGTAGATTGCTTTAGGTAGTATATCCATTTTGACAATATTTATTCTTCCTAGCCAAGAGCATGGGATGCATTTCCATTTGTTAGTGTCCTCTTTAATTTCTCTTCGGAGTGTCTTGTAGTTTTCAGAGTACAGGTCTTTCACTTCCTTCGTTAGGTTTATTCCTAGGTATTTTATTCTTTTTGATGCAATTGTGAATGGAATTGTTTTTCTGATTTATCTTTCTGTTAGTTCATCATTAGTGTATAGGAAAGCAACAGATTTCTGTGTGTTAATTTTGTATCCTGCAACTTTGCTGAATTCAGATATTAGTTCTAGTAGTTTTGGAGTGGAGTCTTTAGGGTTTTTTATGTACAATATCATGTCATCTGCAAATAGTGACATGAATCTGGATGCCTTGTATGTCTTTGTTTTGTCTGATTGCTGTGGCTAGGACCTCCAGTACTATGTTGAATAACAGTGGAGAGAGTGGGCATCCCTGTCTTGTTCCCGATCTTAGATGAAAAGCTTTCAGCGTCTCGCCGTTAAGTATGATGTTAGCTGTGGGTTTGTCATATATAGCCTTTATGATGTTGAGGTACTTGCCGTCTATACCCATTTTGTTGAGAGTTTTAATCAGGAATGGATGCTGAATTTTGTCAAATGCTTTTTCAGCATCTATGGAGATGATCATGTGGTTTTTATTCTTCTTTTTGTTGATGTGGTGGGTGATGTTGATGGATTTTCGACTGTTGTACCATCCTTGCATCCCTGGGATGAATCCCAGTTGATCATGGTGTATGATCCTCTTGATGTATTTTTGAATTCGGTTTGCTAATATTTTGTTGAGTATTTTTGCATCTACGTTCATCAGGGATATTGGTCTGTAATTTTCTTTTTTGGTGAGGTCTTTGCCCGGTTTTGGTATTAGAGTGATGCTGGCTTCATAGAATGAGTTTGGAAGTATTCCCTCCTCTTCTATTTTTTGGAAAACTTTAAGGAGAATGGGTGTTATTTCTTCTCTATATGTCTGCTAGAATTCAGAGGTGAATCCATCAGGTCCGGGGGTTTTGTTCTTGGGTAGTTTTTTGATTACTGCTTCAATTTCGTCGCTGGTGATTGGTCTGTTTAGTTTTTCTGTTTCTTGTTTGGTCAGTTTTGGAAGGTTGTATTTTTCTAAGAAGTTGTCCATTTCTTCTAGGTTTTCCAGCTTGCTAGCATATAGATTCTCAGAGTATTCTCTTATAATTCTTTGTATTTCTGGGAGCAGTCGTGATTTTTCCTTTCTCATTTCTGATTGTGTTTATGTGTGTAGATTCTCTTTTTCTCTTAATGAGTCTGGCTAGGGGTTTATCTATTTTATTTTTTCAAAGAACCAGCTCTTGGTTTCATTGCTTTTTTCTATTGTTTTATTCTTCTCAATTTTATTTATTTCTTCTCTGATCTTTATTATGTCCCTCCTTCTGGTGACTTTGGGTCTCATTTGTTCTTCTTTTTCCAATTTTAGTAATTGTGTCTTTAGGCTATTCATTTGGTAATGTTCTTCTTTCTTTAGATAGGCCTGGATTGCAATATACTTTCCTCTTAGAACTGCCTTTGCTGCGTCCCACAGAAGTTGTGGCTTTGTGTTGTTGTTGTCATTTGTCTCCATATACTCTTTGATTTCTGTTTTGATTTGGTCATTAACCCATTGATTAATTAGGAGAATGTTATTAAGTCTCCATGTATTTGTGAGCCTTTTTGTTTTCTTTCTAAATTTTAATTCTAGTTTAATACCTTTATGATCTTAGTAGTTGGTTGGTAGAATTTCAATATTTTCGACTTTACTGAGGTTCTTTTTGTGGCCTAGTATGTGGTCTATTCTGGAAAATGTTCCATGTGCACTTGAGAAGAATGTGTATCCTGTTGCTTTTGGGTGTAGAGTTCTGTAGATGTCTGTTAGGTCCATCTGTTCTAGTGTGTTGTTCAGTGCCTCTGTGTCTTTACTTATTTTCTGTCTGGTTGATCTGTCCTTTGGACTGAGTGGTGTGTTGAAGTCTCCTAAAATGAATGCATTGCTGTCTATTTCCTCCTTTAATTCTGTTAGTATTTGTTTCACATATGCTGGCGCTCCTGTGTTGGGTGCATATATATTTATAATGGTTATATCTTCTTGTTGGATTGACCCCTTTATCATTATGTAATGTCCTTCTTTATCTCTTGTTACTTTCTTCGTTTTGAAGTCTATTTTGTCTGATACAAGTACTGCAACACCTGCTATTTTCTCCTTGTGGTTTGCATGAAATATCTTTTTCCATCCCTTCACTTTTAGTCTGGGGATATCTTTGGATTTGAGGTGAGTTTCTTGTAGGCAGCATATAGATGGGTCTTGCTTTTTTATCCATTCTGTTACTCTGTGTCTTTTGATTGGTGCATTCAGTCCATTTACATTTAGGTGATTATCGATAGATATGTACTTATTGCCATTGCTGGCTTTAGATTCGTGGTTACCAAAGGTTCAGGGGTTGCTTCTTAACTATCTAACAATCTAACTTAACTTTCTTGTTAAGTTACTGTAAACACAGTCTGATGTTTCTTTATTTCTCTCCCTTCTTATTCTTCCTCGTCCATTCTTTATATACTAGGTGTTTTATTCTTTGCCTTTAGTTAGTATTTGGATGGTCTGCTTTCTTTGCTATGATTTTATTTTCTCTGGTGACATCTTTTTAGCCTTAGGTGTGTTTCCCTCTAGAGCAGTCCATTTAAGATATCCTGTAGTGGTGGTTTATGAGAGGCAAACTCTCTTAACTTTCGCTTATCTGGAAATTGTTTAATCCCTCCATCATATTTAAATGATAATCGTGCTGGATACAATATTCTTGGTTTGAGGCCCTTCTGTTTCATTACGTTAAATATATCATGTCATTCTCTTCTGGCCTGTGAGGTTTCTGTTGAGAAGTCTGATGATAGTCTGATGGGTTTTCCTTTGTAGGTGATCTTTTTTCTCTCTCTAGCTGCCTTTAATATTCTGTCCTTATCTTTGATCTTTGCCATTTTAATTATTATGTGTCTTGGTGTTGTCTTCCTTGGGTCCCTTGTGTTGGGAGATCTGTGGGCTTCCGTGGACTGCAAGATTATTTCCTTTCCCAGCATGGGGAAGTTTTCAGCAATTATTTCTTCAAAGACACTTTGTATCCCTTTTTCTCTCTCTTCTTCCTCTGGTACTCCTATAATGCGAATATTGTTCTGTTTGGATTGGTCACACAGTTCTCTTAATATTCTTTCATTCCTAGCGATCCTTTTATCTCTCTCTGCCTCAGCTGCTCTGTGTTCCTGTTCTCTGATTTCAATTGCATTAACAGTCTCTTGCATCTCGTCCAGTGTGCTGCTAAGCCCGTCGATGGCTTGTCTCATTTCTGCATTATCTTTCCTGACTTCCCTCACTTCCTCCCCTAGCTCTTGCATATTTCTCTGTAGATCCATCAGCATGGTTATGACTTTTATTCTGAATTCTTTTTCAGGAAGATTCTGCATTTCCATCCCTTCAGGTTCCCTCTCAGGTGTTGTCTGGGTCTGGTTGATTTTTTTCTGTACCATATTCCTCTGTCTTTTCATGTTGATAGGAGTGATGTCTTATAGGTGGCACGTATGTCACCTGGGCTCTTTAAGACTTAAGAAAAAACGAAAACAAACAAGCAAAGAAAAGGAAGGAAGAGAAAGAAAAGAGAAAAAGAAGAAAGAAAGAAAAGAAAGAAAAAAGAATGGGAAAAAAAAAACGTCCACCCGGAGTGGATTCTGCAAGGGTGCTGTAGGTGTCGCTGTTGCTCTACTCTTCCACAGCCGTGGCCGTGCCGCTCTTTGTAGCTCTGGCCGGGGCAGGAACGAATGGGAGCCTGTTGCTCTCTGTATAAAGTTTCAGTGTGTCTGCTACCTTTTCTCAGTCACCAGCCAAGGGGTCCGAAATTCCTCAGGACTCCCAGCCTGCTGGGCTGAGCGTGTTGGGGCAATGGTGTTCCCTTGCTGGGCCCCCCGCCTCTCCAAGACCGGTACAAACAGCGCACGCTTTTCTCTTGTCCCGGGGCTCTGGCTGCACAGACCCGGGCGCGTTCCCAGCTCAAAACCTGCACCTTCTGCCTCTCTAATGTCCGATGCACTGCGCGATGTGTGTCAGTGCTCCCGGCGCAGACCACCGAGGCTGGTTATTTCGCGGGCCTGCTGTTCCACTCCCTCCCCGCTCCGAATCCTCTCCTCCCGCCGGAGCACCAGGATGGGTGGGGGAGGGCTCGGGTGCCGCCGGGTCGCCGCTCCGTGTCTTACCCGCCTCACGGGGTGCCGAGTCCTCTCAGGTGTAGCTGCACGCTGTGCGCTTTCCTGTGTATTCTGGTCTCTCTTTTAGGAATAGTTGTATTTGCTGTATTTTCGTAGATAAATATAGTGTTGGGAGGAGATTTCTGCTGCCCTGCTCATGCTGCCATCTTCCCGGAAGTCCCTCCATTTTTTTTTTTAAGGAAATAAAAATGCTAAGAGAAGGGAAAACAGGAAATTGATCCTATCAAAACTAGGTGGTTAATTTTTCCAAAAGTTTTGGAATGAAGTATCTAAACCTAGAGAAGCCACTTGGATTTAGCTTCTTCAATCAGTGATAATTTAATGTTTATTAAATCCATCAGTGTTGGAGGCATGACACTGAGCAGAAAGGGGTGCACTGAGAATGATTCTTCTAGGAGCAAACACCCTCCCTCTCCTCCCATCCCCAGTCCCTCAGACACCCTTTGTCTCGGCAGCCTGCCCAACAGATATTTTTTTAACCGTGAGAAAAACTCCATGACTTTTTTTGTCTTTGCATTGCTATTGAGCAATGTTCTCCTCAGTGATATGCATTGATTTTCCACTCATGGTTACATTATCTTCCATGTTACATAAGCAACCTCTTATGTTCCATATTTTCTTATTGTTTATAATTACACTGGTCTTTAAAAACAGAAGAAAAGGGTTGGCGGATAAATCCTCAATTAATAGCAAACATGGCTCTTTGTTTCCAGGAGCATGGAGCTTTCATTCCTGACTTTCTATCAATTGGTCAGAGAGTCATAAATATCTTATGTCTTCCCAATTACCTGCTGACATTAGCCCAAAGAGAAGCCACTTGTATCCATAACGAGCTCTTAATGTATTTCCTTCTCTCCTCCCCCTTCCCCGTGTTCCTTTTTCCCCATGACCTTTTTCACACTCTGCTCTCCCTCTGACAGTCCAGGAAGGATGGAGGGCTGAGGGGCAGGGGGAGGAAGGCAGACAGCACAGCCTCTCAGAGCCCCAACCTTGGATTCCCTGAGGTTTCTATTTGTATCATTTTCTCCACTCCACAGCATACACTTCTCCAGACCTCAGTTTTCAGTCTGCATTCTGGTGACGATAGAATAGGCTGTAAGGATGGTGGTAAGGACTGAAGGGGGTACTATCTGTAACGCACTTGCCATGCTTCCTGACACAGAGAAGGTGCCCATAAGCCACAGCTGCTCGTAACGGTGCTCAGAACTGGAGTGCCGGCCGCTACACCTGCAGCCTGTTTGTGCTTCTCTGGGTGGCAGCCTCTGTCCCCCTCCTTGAGGTGTTTCCTTCCTTTGGCTGCCGGGACACTCGGGTGTGTAGATTTTCCTCCTCCCAGCAGCCTGTCCGCCTTCTGTGACCTCCTATTGAAAACTGTACATCCCCACTGACTCTGGTACGATGAACTCCCAATGCCTCTTAATTTGCGGTAGTATTTTTTTCTCCCCATGTTTGTTTAACTTACCGCCTTCTCACCTACTATGCAGTTTGTTTACCCCTTTGTAGGATTCATTATTTGCTCCTCTCCAGTAGGATGTCAGCACCACAGGAATGGGGGTGTTTGGAGCCCCTTCCCTGATGGCCCCTACGTGCCAGAGCAGGACCCAGCACACAGTGAATGTTCAGTACGTATTTGTCGAGTGAATCACCATCACTGTCACCTTCATCATGTCATCTGCGTCCCCACTCGCTGTGGCTGCACCTTCCGCGGAGTGCGGTGTCTGGCTGGTGGTTGTGTGCTGAGCAGTCGTGGTTGTACGGACAGCTGATGAGACCAGGCGTCCCTTTCCTTTGGGAAGGCTGTGATGTTAGGGAGGAATTACATCTGACTGAGAACAAATAGGAATCATTGGAAAGCATATGGAAAATCGCAAAGTGTGACTTCCTAGGTGGAATTTATTTATCAGCACGTGATGGACAGATTTGTGTTCTTCCCTTGTTTAGTTTTGCTTTTTCATGTCCACTGTGTCTAGAGTAAGAGTGGAGGCCTTACACTGGCCCTAGAAGGGTTTACGCCCCTGGACAAAGTTACCTTTTAGGGTAACACACCAACACCCCAGTTGATTGAGCCGTTGTCCTTTTTTCTCACCTATGATTAATTATATTTCATGGTATTGTGTGGCCTGTGGATGGCAAGAAAGTATAAACTTTGTCAACTAAGTTTTTCTCTATTTGTGAGTTTAAAGCTGGCTTTACAAACGCTGTGGCCCACGAGCCTCATGAGTTGGGCTCTGTCAGTTCTCAGGAAAGGAGACCTGGACTCCAGTCCTCTAAAGCCCTGTGATGGCTGACCCTCGAGTGAAAGACATGAACCGCCTCCCAGAGCTGCACATGTGTTTGAAATCCTCATGAGTACATGTCAGGCCACAAAAATAGCCTGGCCTCCCACTGGGCCACCTCTCCTGCCCCCTCCCCACGGCACCCTGCCCAGATCTCTGCAGCAGCTGGGCACCTTGCTACCAGGGGACTTCCAGTCGGCTGTCAGACACCATACAGACAGAGCCATGTGTGCAGTCAGCAAAGGGGCACATCTCCCGGCTCACCTGGTGAGCTGCCAGTCACACTCAGTTCCACGAGAAGAAGAGGGGTGGGTGGTGGAGGCCTGGCCGGAGTTTACTTGCCTTGCCAGGAGGAGGTTATCAGACTGCTAAAGGAAGGTGCTGAAAGCTTATTCCCAGCAGACAGCTTAGAAAGAAAAGTAATTATCGTAATCTCTAGCTCAAATCCTTAGCTTATTAACGTGAAAATGAGCGAATGCTGAATTCCTTCGGACCCCAGTGGCGTGGAGAGGGGCCAGCTCTAGGGTGTGTGTGGGAGGGGTGGGGGGGGGCGCTGTCTTTGCCTGCAGGACATAGTTTTAAATTTATTTACTGTGTGCTTAGTAAGATGTTCACGTTAGCAGGGTTATTTTAAGCCTTGAGGGTTGATCTGGGGGGAGAATGCAAGGAAGGTCTCCATTAATCTTCCTGTCTTTTAATTTTGACTCTGTGAATAGGCTACTTGTTACCACAATGCCATTCATCACAGACAGCTGATAACTAGTTAAATTAATAATATTCATTTCTACTGACCCTGTGGTCAGATTTGTTTTTTCCTTGCCCATCTAAGAACTTGGAAACCAAGCCCATGTAGTGAGGAGAGCATCTGAGGCGAAGGCCACAAGGCCACCTCCCATGTGCTCTTTCCCTGTCCTGCCACACAGCAGGCACGATGCCCACGGAGGGGGCAGGGGGCCGGTGCGGCGATGCCAGGTGCAGGCCTGGATGCCAAGCTGCAGGCTCACAGCCCCCTGCTTGCTTTTCCGGTCAGAGTCACACGACTCTCTAGATCGCGGTCAGAATGAGCTTCCATGATGGCTCTAGGCCCTACTGAAATTTCTTAGAAACTGCCACACACTCTCTGAAAACAGCCCACCAGGCCAGATGGACCCAGCAACAGCCAAGGCAGGCTACAGTCCTGTGACCACGTTCTTCCATTCTCCAGGCACATCTGTGTGTTTCTCACAGCCTTTTTGGAAAGAGCTACTCTTATTCTGCAGAGGTGTCTGCCCGGCCAAGCCTGTTCACCTCCGAGGCAGGCATCATCCTCTGCGGAGAATTCACCCAGCGAGGGCCTGGAGAAAGAAGCCGCTCAGGTCTCATCCCCACAATGACATTGCCAACTGTTTTTCACGAGGGCTTGTGGACTGCAACGTTGGCTACCAGAGATCTGGATTTCACAGGCCAGTATAAAATGCCAAAAGAAAAAAAAACAAAACAAAACATGCAGTGGCATGAGGTTGGCAGGTTTTTATTTTGCTTGGTAGGATGTTAAGAAAAACAAAACAGAACAACCATTATCTGTTATCAGTCATCTCAGAAGAAGGGACGTTTTCAACACTAAAACGTAGGCAGGATATTATCCCAGAATAAAAGGCAGTCCTTTGTCACCATCCACAGATATTTTTATGAGTGTTTTTGTTTGCCTTCCGATTTTTATGGTGGCTTTTGCCATGTCAAAACTTAGAAATTCTGGGAAGTCAGATTATCAGTTACTTCCTTTACGGCTTCTTCTGTGGCTAATGTTTGGGGAAAGGACTCTGTGCTTCTTTTCCTCTTTTCTTTCTTCACTTGTTTCTCCACTGTTATGCAGGAGGCTGGGCAGAGAGGTGGAAGGCATGGCAAGGTGGAGGAGCAGGTGTGTCCTTTTGTGTTACTTTTCCCTCTGATTTGACTCCTCTACGGCTTTGAGATTTGCTTCTCAAATCTCTGTGCTTCTGGCTTCTAGTAATTCCATCATTACAATCAGATAAAAATCTCAGTAGCTTCAGTTATAGCTGCTGACAGTTGTAACTCTGCAAATAATTACTGGTGTTCCCTGTGCTTGGAGCCAGTGTCTCCCCAAATCAGCAGACTGGGGTGCACTCCTGCAGCCCCCACAGTTCCTGTCCAAGCCTGACCCCTCCAGGTGACATCCCAAAGGATGCTAAGATGAGCGTGGTCTCTTAATTAGCCAAGAACATTATGTTAAAAATCACCCTGCTTTACTTCCTACAGCCTCCTGGCCTGGTCCCAGAGTCCCGCTTGGGGAACCCCCTGGTGAGAAGCCATGTTTCTGAATCTGTGACTTGAGGGCTGTAGCTTTGGAATCTCCCCAGGTTTCTAACTCTGAGCCTCCCCCAGGTGTTTGCATTTTAACAGGCACCCAAGGTGATAAGGATGCACAGTAAAGTTTGAGACCCGTGCTTTAGAGAGGCCCTGTGTTTGCACACAGAGACTGCCGGCCGGCCGGCCGCCTACCCCAGACTCCCACTATGGGGTCAGCTCAGCCAGCTCCAGAGCAGTTTTCATCACTGGCATTTCACCAGGTGGAATGAGTGGGTGAGAACAGGGCCATGAGCCCCTCCAGGGTCACCCCAGAGACCCAGGTCTGCACCCCTGTGAAGTGTACACTTGGCTCTGGTGCTTCCCCTTTGCAAAGCCCTCTTGGGGAGGGTGGGTGGGGGGGCGAAGTCTGGAGATGTGGCAGCATACTGTGGGAGAAGCATGGGGCAGCATTGTGCTTTTCGGGTCATGTGGCTCTTCTCTCATGCTGCCATTCAGCGTTTATGGGAATGTGGAACCATAAGAACGGTCAGGGTCCAATTGTTGGACATGGTGACTGTGCCGCTCAGCTTCACCGGCCAGCATGGTCCCTCTCCCACTGGACCGAGCCCAGGCCGCTGGACTTGGGGAGAGGTGGCCTCTGAGTTTAGCAAGTGCTGCAGCCCTTTCCGTGGGAGCCTGATCCCCTGGCAGGAACCTTCCACGAACCCCTGCCTGAGACTCAGAATAAGAAGTCTTTGTGCTTCCAGGGAAGCTCCGAACAACCTCAGCTGAATTCCCTCAAAGCAGGACTGAGAAGAACAGCCTTCTGTTCCCAGGTGGGCTCCTGGTGCCGTTAACGTCAGCCCTGCCCCATCCTGCCAGTTCCAAGGGACAAATAAAGCCTCGGAGTTGGTGGAGGAAGTCCCTGTGTGGCCAGTGTAGGGAGCCCTTGCTCATAGTCATCCATGTTCCCTCGCCTTCCTGGGCCTCTCTGTCCTGTTCCTTCCCTCCCTGGCTGCAAGGTGCCCCACATGCCCGTCCTGGAAGGGAGCGGAGCCTTGCACATACTTAACTTATTTTTCATGCATTCCAGAGAGAGGGAGTTGGAGTGAGAGCCTGTAGGCAAGATACTTCTGGTCCTTTCCTAACGACTTTCCATGAATTCAAATCACCCGTTTTAATGGATGCCAAAGCCCGCTGCTGGGCAGGGAAGGGGGGCAGTAAGGGAAGAAGGAAGGATGTTTGCTAAATGTCTTTAAGATGGAGCAGTTAATTCCTTTTCCCTTAGCCAAACTTAGTTTTTTCTTCCAGAGCCTTATTTTGCTGGTGGGCATGGCGATCTGCATTGTTGGCCTGTCCTTCATTCTTTATTTTTTAAATTATACACACTATGTTATCTTAGCAACACTTTGCACAGACAGAAAATAATGTTGATTTCCCCCTTTGACCTTTCCGCGGCCCATTACTGCTCTCTCCTTACCTGCATCTGAAACAATCAGCTGCCAACAGTCCAAATAACAATATTTTCAAGCTATTGTCAGATCATAGTGACAATTGATTACTCATGGTGCTTCCCAGGAAACTGCCTGGATACAGAATCAAATAGCAACGATAGCAGATTTGTAACCAAGGAACCAGCTCAGGAATATGAGTCGCGAGTTGGGGGGATGAGTTTGGACCTCAGGAGCTGTGGGAAGGTTCTGTTAGTGACATCCAGGGATGGTGGTGTTTGTTTAGAAGATGCGTCACAGTCCTGTTTTCCTTTGAACTCTTTCAAAAGAACTGGCTTCCAGACAAAGGGAAATAGAATACAGCGAGAGTTGTCTGTTTTCATAAACTTTCAACTTGCTTTGTTGCCGGTCCTGTGTCTAAACGTTGCCTTAGAAAAACATAAGACATGTTTACTATTCTGCTGTAGATGATCCGATATTCATTTTGATACGTTCTTGGTCCCTATTGATTTTGAAAATGCTGAACACAAATACTTGACGTTCGGGAGGGCAAGCAAAGGATTAAAACAGAATCTGCCTGCTGCTTGCAGTCGTCTTTGGAGAGATGAAAACGTTCTAGTAAGCAGCAGTCGTACAGGCAGAATAAAACATGATTAGAACATGCGGGCAAGGCGCTGCAGTGTGGCAAGGGGAAGTGTTATCAGCACAGAAATAACAAGTACGTATGCCTAACACTTCCCATCTCCTATGATGCATTTTATACATGGGTGCACGGGCAGGGGTCTGCACAGATTCTTCCCCCCACCCTGTGTGTTTCCCCTCGGATATAACTGTTTACACAGGTACAAGGAGGTATGGGAGAGAGGGCAAATGCTTGCACAAATCACAAACAGCCATGTACATGCAGGGTTTTGGACTAGCATTGAAGGTCATTGAAACCATAGGAGCGTTTGGGTGCGAAAAATTAAGTATCATGATTACTTGTCAATGACTGAGCTCTGACATTGTGCTCCATCGGAGACATAGGCCAAGACCCTGAACTCTCCCAAAAGACTTAAAGTGAAGAGAAGACAAAGCCATCAAAGAATGACAACACCCAAGGGTGCAAAAAAGTGACCTGAACCAGTCACAGGCAGCTGGCGGCGCCTGGTCTCCTTCCTTCCGACACCGCGCCAGCCGTGTCCCTTAGAGCCCTGCAGGTGCAGCGTGGGCATGACGGGCGTGAGCTCCTCCCATCAGGGGGCGCTGGGGGCCCCACTCTTGCCATCAGGAACCAAAGCTTCCTTTGGAAAACAACCTGCTCGCTCACTGGCCCCTTGCTGTACATCTGGTTGCCCGGCAGCCAGCATTTCCCCGTGGCCTCCTGTCCCCTGCGAGCACGTCTGCGTCACTTTCTCCTCTGCCTTGTGTTTGTCTTACCTTCCCTATTAGACTAGAAGCGTCCTGTTTTAAGGGCATACTTGTTTACTGCTTCTTTTGAGTTGGACTTTATCGGCCTGGGTTAGAGTCCGTGCTCTGCTCCGTGCCTTGCAGCTGTGTAATCTGATATGCATTCCGATCCCCTCCGTGACCCCATTGACAGTCTCCATAAAATGAAGATCGTGGGGACTTCACCCAGGCTGCCGGGAGTTTAAATGAGAGGATACATGTAAAGTACTTAGCATGCACTAAGTAATGTTAGTTTAGCTTCTCTTCTAGCCCTTCACTTTCCACCTGCCACTCAGCAAGGGGGCTGCATTAGTTTAGACCCTTGTTGAATGAATGACCAAAACTGTACCTACCCGAACCATCATATTTAACCTTGATGTTAAACCATGTGTTTGTGTGGGTGCATTTGTGACACAGGCAGACAGAAGTTGTCACTGATGGGTTTCCTGAGGCAGCAGAAACCGTTCTTAGCCTTTCTGATCTAACTGCCTGTACCCCCCTAACCACAGCCAGGGGCAACCAAGGCTCAGAGACGCTAACAGATTTGCCCACATTCCCAACTTGTAAGTGATGGATCCAGTATTTGGACTCAGGATCATATAACTCCAACCTTACCCTCACGTACCTAACCCCATGTGGCCTTTCAGATGTTTGCTGGGGAAGTGCTACGTAATCATTCTCATACAAATGTGGTTTTTCCCACTGGTATTTATTTGTCTATTCGTGTTCTTTATCCTGTTTCCCCTCACCCAGGGGCTGACTGCCCTGTCTAATATAGTGGCCACAAACCGCATATGACTACTTAAATTCACATTTAGGCTAATTAAAATGAAATAAAATTTTAGTTCCTCAGCTGTACTAGCCACATTTCAAGCATTCAGCGGTTATATTTAGTTTGTGACACCATATTAGCATAGTATTTTCATCATTTCAGAAAGTTCTATTGGACAGAATGTGTCAAATAAATAACAGTCAAGATGCTGAGTTTTTTTTTTTCTGATGTACCCCTAATGTTTTATAGTTGATGAGACATTGGTTAACCAGTTGGTAGAAGAGTAAATAGCCATAAGATCAAATTTTGATTTAATTGACTTTATCCTACGTGAAGGGCTTTCTATGACGAGTCGTCTCCTGTGATTCTTAGAGCAGACCACGCAGGTAGGCACCATGGCCAGTCCTTTTTATAGGGTTGGGGAGTTGCTGATCCAAGGTCTCAGAACTGTTGCCCGAGTGGAGGAATGTGACCCCAAGCCCCTGGACTCCAGAGCTCTAGCTCTTCGCCATTGCATCGCATCACTAAGTCCCAGAAGGTTTTCTGTGCTAATGGCAGAGGCAGCACAACCGTCTGCCCTAGATTTAAATAGAACTGGGTGAAAGAAGTCAAGTTCTCTTAACAGTGCTTAAGTGGTTCTGATTCCTAAAAGAAACCAATTTGCCAACAGAACTGAAATTTTCTTCTGGCTTTACAAATCATTTCTAGTCTTATAAAATGTCTTGGTCTCTGCCAGTGACATGTGCAGCCCACAAAAAAAAAGGTCATCTGATGATCAAAAGTGGATCAGAAACAAATTATGTGAGAAATTGGCCATGTTGTCAAGGTCTTGAAAACTAGCGATCTTGACATAAAGTAAGCCCTACTATGTGCGAAAAGCCTAGCACTCTTTGCAAGAAATTGCAGGAATTCTACCAGGCTTCCCTCCCCATTCTCCCAAGACCCAGTGCACCTTGCTCCTGCTTACAGGATGTGCTGAAAAGATTTGAATACCCGTTGTCCGTGTTCATTCTCATGTAAAAGTTTTTGGCTGGACAAGGTACCATGAGGTCTGCATGATTCAAAGTAACCTACGGAAGATTCATTTTAGCCCTTTAGGACTAGGATTTATCTTTAAGAATATTATAAGACTATTCCAACAAAATGAATAGATAAGTAGTCTCCAGATTCTTGGATAGTATTAAATTTTCTCTTCAAAATATCTCTTGTCCCTGCAATTGGAATGGTGGCCTGTTATTCAGATGTTTTGTTGTGGACAAAAATATCCCTGAAAGCATGTAGCTCAGTGCTGGGCATAGAACAGGGATATAATAAATATTCATTATCCACCTACCAGACTTTGATTGGGATTATCTAGAATCCTGTCCCAACTTTCCCATCTTTGCACAGTCCCTTTTTCCTGTCAGTATTTAGGAAGAGGCTGTCAGGTGAAAAGAGGTAGACATTGCATGTTGTTCGTACCTCCACACTGAGGTTTTTTCATGAGTGTCCCTTCTATTCCGTGTTGGAAAACATTTGAGTCAGAGAAATCACAATAGAGCCCAAAGGGAAGTGATGGGTAGATAAAGAAACATGGGCCTTGGCATGCAGACAGAGATATTAACCAAGAGCCATATTTGTTTGCAGTACTTCTAACCACTCAAGGAGTCTTGCAGTGACTTAATCTGTAGTTCAAACCCCTACCTCCACCCTCAGGTAATCACAAGTGTGATGAAAAACACTACATTCTCTCTTTCTTTTCGTAAACTCACTTTAATCTTGATCTTTGAGAAGCAAGTGGTTTTCTTGTGCAAACAGCTTCATAGAAATGTCGTATCTGGCACCCACAGTCCATGCTGAAGGGGGAGACTTGGTACAAAAGGCTCAGTGCTCAGGGCCTGGGCTTTGAAATGACTCCAGCTGTATTGCCAATGCAAATGCGGGAGGGGAAAAAATTACTGGAACAAATTGAAAGGTTATTCAGACTGGAATTTAGAATCTCAGTAAAAAAGCCTTTTATAAGCCAAAGCCTCGGAGTAACCGGATCGTTTAAAAATACATCTTTTCTGCATTAAATGTAGTGTGACAGCCGCATTAGAAATGCTACAGCCCAAGTATGTTCCTTAAACATTTTTTACTAACTTGTAAGGACAGCTAAAATCTTCTCTTGGGGGGATGCTGGACCCCCAGTCCACAAATAGTGCCCATTTCTTTATTTTTTCCTAATTTCTGATACCTGGCAAATGGGTTTTTGCCCTCTTCTCCTGTGGCTTTCTGCAGCCTCGGTGATGTCCATGGGCTATGTGTCTTGTTAAAATGTGTTCAGCTAGTCATTTTCTTTTCTGGCTTGGTAGAGAGCAGTCTTCCCATTCATGCAGATGTCGGTGATCAGAAATAGCATCAGTTGTACTGGGGTGGAATCCCTTTAACAAGAGGTATTTGGTCCAAGAGACACAAACAACTCACCTAGTGTAAGACAATGGCCCAAATGGGAGACTCCCTTCCCATTGGTTAACATCTCTTATTTCATTATCTTTGGAAAGAAATGACCCAAATCCTGTTCTCGTTGATGTGCATGGCAGAGCCCCCATACTCCTGCCCCCACCAAACGCACCCTGGAAACTTTTACTTCCTTGAACCAAGTGGGAGGGTTTTCTGAGAGGGAACATCCCTGTAGACGGTGGAGAGTGAATTGAAGTCAAAGCAACAGACACTTCTGGTGGGCTTCCAGCATTCGCACCCTGCTGGGCACAGGGCTCCCATGGACCCTGGAAGTGTAGCTGGCACACAGTGTCACCTTCACACATTTTTCTACCTGTTTATTTCTAAAAATGGCTTCTAAAAAGACTGTCTGTTGCTTTTGATTTGTGAAATGTTTCAAATGTCCTCAATACCCACTATCTGGCATTAACAAATATTCACATTTTGCTGTTTTTATTTCAGCTCTTCTGCTTTATCTTCTCCTTCCCCAGGGTTCACTTTATTTCCTTTCCAAGGCAAAGTTAGTTCTTGGTGCTGCCAAATTTTATTGTTTGCATCAGGGTCTTGGACATTATATTATTGAACCAGTTACAAGGTGGCTTCCCTGTAGCTGCCCCCAGAATCCACACTCCTTGGGAACAAAAACTTGGCCTTTTTCAGCTAGTCCCCCAGGCCTTGGTGACATAGTTAGCATTGCAGTTGGTTCTCATGAGTTCTTTTTTATGTTGTTTGTTTGTTTGTTTTGAGCAAGTGGATGGTGCTGTTACTGAGAAATGAGCAAACTCAAGGGTGTGAGAGAGCACATGGACGGTCTCTCTTCTTGCCGATGGCTGATTCTTAACGGGTGTTTTAGCTCAGGATTGTAGAGTTATTTAATTCAAAGCTTAGGCCTTCCAAATAACATTTCTATAACCAAAACCTTTGAATTAATCCTGTTTAGGTTAGTGAATATAATTATAAAACAATAGGGTATCTTCCTATTAAAAGAATGTAAGTTGCTTCAAATAATGTGCTGATCCTAACCTAATGAGGTTGCCATTCTTTATGAGGATTTGTGTCTGAAGACTATTGCTTTGCTCACACCTGAAAATGGACATTGTCCTCAACAAGCACTTGGCGGTGATGTTCAAGTTCATCCTTAGTAAAGTAGTCATGGAGATGGTGACCACTGCCCCTTTCTCCGTCATGTAGTTCTCAAAAAAACCCCAAAAAATAGGTTAATCTGTTCTGGTTTCTCTGCCTCTTTCAAGATAGCATCCCTAGCTCTTTCATATGTTTTAAGCACCAACCTGTTCACACACTGTAAAGTCAAATCAACTAAGAGACTCATTCGCACATTCAGGTCCAGTTCTTCCACGGACCCAGTGTTTCTCTGACTAATAGCTTGCCCCTGAAGACCCAGCAATGCATCGTCTCATTGTATCCAAGTACAGCTGTCTTTCAGCAGAGGAGACGGCTTCCTCCATTTCTTCAGCTAAAGAGGAGTTTGGGTAAAGCCGTACTTGTTCTGGTCCCGAGACTGGCATTTCGGTGGAAGGCTGGCATAGAGTGCTTCACTCTCTAAGAGGACATTTTCTCCTTGGAGTAGGGGCGGATCTCAACAGCGCTGTCCACCGTGAATTAAGTCGTGTGTGACGTTGCCCCTCGGATTTTGATAATTGCCATCTGTTGGATACATGCCAGTGCAGTCACCTCTCCCTTCCTTTCAGGAACATCCTTTAGAGGGCAGGTGGGTGGGGTAACATTATTTGTAGCATGATTAAAAATTGGTCTGTATTTACTTAAAATGTTATCTATTCTCAGAATTTGGTACTTGGACTTTCGCTAGTTACTGATCACCCATGACTCCTGCATGTTGCCGTTGAGGCCAGCTGCCCTTGAGGGACAGTGCCCCGGAGACTGTGCCTTTTCCTGAAGTGCTCTGCATTTTGTGGCCTTAAAATAATCTTGCAACGGATTGTCAGGGGCACCGTGAGAACGTAAGCCATCCAGCTTTAGACCCTTATTCTCAGGGTGAGGAGCAGTGGGAAGCTTTGATAACTTTTAAAGCTCACAGAGGGAAACATTTCTGCGCTGACCGTGCCAGAATCCCATGCTCTGTGGGCAACATAATGGATTTCATTTGGAGCCTTGCACAGGCCAACTGTCATGATATGGTTGGGAAGCTTTCCATCAGCTACTGTGAGCTCCATCACTCTGTTCCCTACCTCCGCCTTTGGCTTCTCCGCTCTTGGTCACATTTTACAAAGCAGCCAACCATCCAGATTGGGATTTCATGCTCTGCTGCACTGTTGCCTGAGTTATTTCTCTTACAAAGGCCCCCTTTACAAAGTCCTTAATCTAAGTAATGCATAGAAGGTGTATGAAGGGGTAGCAAGTGAAAGAAGGCAAAAGCCAGTGACTTCCTGAAAATTGTCGTTAGAGCAATTCCATGAAGGCCCAATGATTCATGAGGGTGAGTCCAGGCCAAAGCCCCTCCCCCAGACATATGCGATGAATTCAGACCTAATTGGCCATGGTCCAGTCCAGTTCTAAAGGGACATTCTCAGCATTCTGGAGGTCAGAGGAGAGATTGGATTCAAAGATTTTCATGTGTGTTTCCCACGTGTTACACTGAAGTCTGTTCATTACATTCACTGGATGTGTCCACTGACTTTTCATTTCTGGGCAAAGGTCAGAGAAACTGGTCAACCCTGGCTCATTATGTCATCAGCCCAATGCCTCAATTCAAAAGATTGTCTACATGTTTGTATTTAAATGGGTTTTTGAAAAGGTTTCATAGAACAACTAAGGGTGTGAATGGTGAGGACACCCTGGGTTATTTGTTTAGGATTGACAGTGGTTTTGTTGGCTGGAAAAGGGCGTCGACTGTCTTTCAATGTGGAATTTTCTTTGCAGTCTGAGTACCAGGGTGTGGCTAATGTTTCCAAAGCTTTACCTGGGAGCTATATTATGAAAAACCCTATGAGTAAGGTCAGCTCTCCATAGGATTCTTGCTGAACTAGTGAATTTCCATAGTCTGCTCATCCTAGGATTTCACTGTATGAGGTAGCGGGAGTGAGGGGGAAATTCTGGAGCACAGTGTTGCCCGAGGTTTTATTTGCCTGTCTGACTTCAGCCAGGAGGTGAAAAGCATAAGCAGCATGTTCTCTTTGTCTATCAGAGGAACCATTCATCTTATGGAAAAGGCTCTTCCAAATCCTGTTTTCATTCCCCTTTTCCTGTTGGAGGCAGATCCCAGCTATAATAATCAGGGCTTGGGTGTGTAACTTCAGATCCACCTGTATCCACACAGAGACTATATATTTTCATTGTTTAAAGCTTTGAAGTGCTACCCCTGTTGAGCAATGGATAAGAGCTAAAGCCTGTAAAGGTAATTGTTTATTTGAAGCCAAAAGTCAGAGATGGGGGAGACATAACTCAAGGAGCCCAGGGGTCTTATATTCCTTGCCTTGATTTAATTGAAGAACATATAAAACCATCTAGTGAAATTTTTCTGGTTCTGCAACTGAATAACACATTCCAACTCACTGATCTATAATCCCGGAGACTGAGAAGTTGCTGGATCGTATCACATTATATTATAAAGGTATTATTTAATTCAATAGCAGGCCACCACTGTTTTGTCTGCATATTCTAATAAAAAATGGAAATTTCAATTCAGTGAGATAAAGCTTCAGTTTAGATTACGAGCTCTTTGGCTCTCTCTGTAGAGCTACCAAAGATGAAGTGAGAGAAAATTAACTCAAATAAACACTTCTTCGAAAGGATGGACTGGAATAAGATCCTTTTGACTGGAGACCTTGAATTGTTTATAATAGGTATGTGTTGATTGAGCAAAGACTCATGAAAGCTGGGATCCCAGCACAAATGCTCCTAACCTTGGCCCAAGTATGTAGGGGGTAGAGGGCTGGGGCTATTTGGAAAAGAGGTAGATAACTAAATCTTTTAGAGAAGAATGCTTTTAAATGTACATTTGTAAGTTAAGCCATAATTTAAATGCCAAAATCCCAGGAGGCCCTAGAATCTCCTCCAACACCTGAGTTCGTGGTAGAGGCGTGAGATCCTAGCAAAGCCTACGTAAAAGCTT